>CAWUFW010008989.1:600000-829533 GCA_963921515.1 Calotriton arnoldi | reverse complement strand
GGAGTCCATAGCTGATGCACATTTTGAACAGTGTGGCAATGGGGCCTAAAGCCCCATCACCACAGTGACCAAAAGGGAAGTGTGGTGTCCATAGCTGATGCACATTTTGAACAGTGTGGCAATGGGGCCTAAAGCCACATCACCACAGTGACCAAAAGGGAAGTGTAGTCATGGTAAAAGCTGCCAAAGCCAAACTGCATGGATGAATCCTGGTCACACAACAACAAACACATCAGTGGCATAGTAGTGCTTGTGTCCCATAGCAACATAGATTGGTCGAGGAAACAGTGCAGTGTCACTGAAACATCGTTTTGGCCATGTGCATACAAACATCACCCATGGGGGCCCACATTGTCAACATTCACAAATAACACAATGACAGAAGTGACCATCATAATGCTGACCCACATATCTGCACCAATGGACACACAAATGTAGATTTCCTGTGGAGACTGTAGATGTCAGGTGAACAAATACCATACCATGGCAGCAATGGGACATACAAACCATGATTATTGTGCTGACTGATGACCTAGGAGTCCCAGGGACAGCAGGGGAAAGCCACCAAACAACATACAGCCAATGGCACACTCAAGATATGCCAATGCAGTGGTGCAAAGGCACAAACACAAACAGGCAGACTCACACTGCATATCAAACACAACAGGTGATGGGGGTGTGCCAGTGTCCCCAGGCAACCACACAACACATGAGGAGGCCTGAACTCCAACCACACAGATGTGTATACAGTGCCATTCAAAAGTTACTCATGGATCGGATACCCCTATGTAGGCAATCAGGCATTGTTAGATGAGAGGGAGCACAAATTACACATGTCACACAAGCTTGTAGAAACAGCAACTAACACAGCAAGAGACAGACCCACCACAGCACTACCCCCAGGGACCCCACATTGTGCTGACACTAGCCTGCATGATAATCCCACTGTGATGACAAAGTTAGATGTCGTTCACACTGTGAACCACAGCCATGTGTCCTGAGCAACTAACTACCATCACACCTACACAAGCTCCAATCAATCAGCACGGCCTGCCAGCCAAGGCCAATATGGAGGTAGGGGTCTAGCCGTGCAACAACTCACTTTTGCACACACTCAACACCACACACCCTGATCTCCACCAATGTGCAGCAGTGAAGCTCACATGGACTGGTGACATTGGACATGCACCCATGACAATACCAGGGGTGGTGGTGGGAACTAAGGTGCAGAAACCCATCACACATGGCCAGTCAACAAGACTCGTCAATGTCTGACACACAGCACAGTATGCCGTACATGGGCATGATGTGAAATCCACCACAATCAATGGGATCCTGGCCATAGTCACACACCAACGAAGAAGCCAAGGTGACACACGAAGAACACACGTACACAACTTCCAACATTGCAGCTCTGACCCTGAGGAGTGGCAGCAGTCACACACACAACGTGTCACAATCACTGAAAGCTACCACAAACTGTAAATCACATGACTCGTGTAAACAACAAGTGCCAAGGGGAATCCTGAATGTGTCCCATCTGCGTTTGCCCACATCCCCAGCCCTGACAACAAAGACAACCTGGTATGACAACCTCATGAACATTAGTTTGCCATGCACCCACATCACGGAGAAACCAGGTCCAAGATGCTGGATGAACACAGAACAACTCAGCAAGCATCACAAACAGGAACATCCCTAGGGACACAGCCTGTGTAGGAAAAGGGAAGGGAACACGCACAGACATGCTTACACAACACACAACACAGGCCCACGCAATGTCACCGGATTACACACTGCCATGAGGGCACTCCACTCCTGTGGAAGGTCCGCTGTGCCAAACCTTGTCTGTGCACGACCCAAACATGTCAGCAGAACACTCCGTCAGTGAGTCAACAACCACAACACACAGAAGGCTCTGCTCACATCAGCCTGGGTACGGGAGTGTCACGTCAGTCATCTGCACACACACAAAACACGTGTCAAGCAAGTTGCACTGTATACACAGATGAGTCCTTCGACATTGATGTGCAAAACTGCATGTCCAGTGGAGCTGGGCACACAGTCAGGGAAATCGGAACATTGAACAGTGGTAAGCCCACCAGATGTGCATCAGTGTAAGACAAAGATGTTCATTTACAAATGCAAAATGGACATCCCTGTGTCAAATGCTGAACATTACACCCTCAGACTGTAGCAAAGGATACCATAGATCCAGACTACAACAGGACACATATCCCATGGACCACATGGAGTCCATCACTGCAACACTTCATTTTCCTGATGTGAACACTATTACAACTGCAAATGCAGGATGCTACTCATCCACATCATGTACATCAAAAGAAAACCCACAAGTAAACAAAAAGAGGCTTTATTCAGCAAATGTCAGGGTAAACACGGAAGTCCAAAAGAAACTAAGGCCAATGGCCAGTCCAAAAACACAGTCCCAACAGGGTGAGAAGTGACAACTGGTCACACATTGCTTGCCTGCACTGGTACGGTTAGGGGACATCCCCCTTGGAGGGGCATACAAGGGGCAGGCCAGGCACCGCAGGGACAGGATCAGGGGATGGCAGAGTGAGGCAGTGAAGGGGTGGTGGGTGCAGGAGTGTCACCGGCAACTGCAGTGGAGGTGTCTGACTCAGGGGGCCGGCACCACTGTGGTACACAAGTCAGTTGGTGTGGGTGCTGCAACCACTGCAGTGGGCTGGACTGATGTAGTGGACTGGGTACCCACTGCAGTGCCCGAGTCAGACGTGGTGGTTGTGGACTCCACTGCAGTGCATGACTCCAAGGGAGTGGAAGGGTGGGCAGATGAGGTGGGCAGGACAGAGGGGGGGACCCGGTCTCCACAACAGTGCCACTAACAGGCAGAGCGTCTGGGTTGGGGGTGGAAGAGTAAGTGGCAGGGGGGGAGGGCCTAAGCAGTCTGGGGATGCGGTATCGGTGTTTGGGGGAACCTGAGGCAGGGTGTGGCGGGGGAACCTGTGCAGTGGTGGCCTGGGGGATGGAGGAGAGAGACTGGGCGGTGGAGCTGCGTGGTGGTGGTGGTGGGGTCTTGCTCTTCCTGGTCCGGGGGGACTTCCTAATGGGGTCCTGTGTCTGCCTGCACCTGGGGGAGGGTGTCCGGGGGCGAGAGGCACTCCCCTCTGTGTGGGTGGACTTCCTCTTCCCCGGTATGCTGGATCAGCAGGATTGGAGGGAAGAGGCCGAGGTCACACAGGAAGATCTGCTGTGTAGGTGGGGTAGCAGGCGAGGCAAGGGAAGGGGTCTTGGAGGGAGAGGATTTGGAGGACTGCGGAGTGAATGTGGATGCCTGTGTGTGTGTGTGTTCCCCATCCCCTGTGTCTGTGGTATCAGTCCCCTGAGGATGCTTGTGTGCACGTCTTGCCTTTCTCTTGGGTGTGTCTGTGCTGCTCGTTTCTGTGTGTTTGGGTGACTGTGCAGGTGTGCATGTGCTTTGGACAGGTAGGGGGGCAGGAAGTGTGGATGGGGCAGAGGTGGGAGGGGTGAGGGACTGTTGGAGGAGGGACACTGCTGCCATCAGGGAGGAGTCCATGGACTTATTGCTCCTCTGTAGGGCAGACATACCCGTCGAGATGCCCTCCATGAACGACACCAGCTGTGTCAACAGAGTGGTGTGTGCATGGAGGACACTCAGCATTGCTGTCTGCCCTACATGGAGCTGCCGAAGGAGGTACACAGACTCCTCACTCAGGGCAGCAGGGGACACAGGGGCAGGGGGTGCGGTGCATGGCACGAAGGAGACACGCTCCCAAGCACGGGAGCCTCCACGGACCTCAGGAATGGGAGCCAATGGGAGGGCGGTGGTGGTGGTGGTGGTGGCGGCGGGGCCAGACAGACTAGCTGGCCTTTGGTGGCTGCTGAGACCCGCCTCCACAAGGGAGTCATCCTCCGAGCTGCTGTGGTCCTCAGCTGAGGTGGATGGTACTGAGGACTCCTCGGTGTGGCTCCCTCGCCCTCCGTGCCACTGGGTCCCTCTGACCACTCGTCCGATGCTGACCCAGTCTGGCTCCGCTGCTCCTCCTGGTCCGTGGAGCTGTCCCCTCCTGTGGCCGTGGATGTATCTGCAAACAATTAGGAAACAGACAAACATCAGTCACCTGCACTGACCGCACACACCACAGTAAGTACAGCACATTACAGAGCAAGCCCTGGCATCCTTAGTTGAACATTGCCTAAAGTCCTCACACAGATTCGGGAAGCCAATTGCCAGTCTGATGGTCAACCATGGGACTCACACCCCTCCTGCCCTTGCACCCATCTGTCTGGTACCTGTCTGATGGTAAGACCCCAGTGTGGACACATGCACCACCTACACAGTTGTTGGACATTGCAGGGAACACAGTGAAGTATGTGAACATGCACACATCACATCTCTTGCCACTGAGTCAGTGCAGGTGTCCGGATAAAGGGATGGCCAGAGTCTAAATAGAAATGCATGTGATGCATACCAGCACCAGACACCATGATGTACCCATGTCCGGATAGTCAATGCCACAATGGGGTGCATGTTGCACATGTCACTCCCCTGCAGGATCAGTCCCAGGAAGTTTAATGCCATGACACAGGAATGCGTGCAAAGTCATACATTACTGTCTCAAGTCACATGGCCATGGCAGCCAGCCAACAACAGTCTGCACTGTGTCACAATCCGAGGGCATGGGGAATGCAAGTTATGTGACTGACAAGTGCACATGTCCATCCCCCAAAAACCACATCATCTGTACTACTATTTGTCCACGTCATACCAACTGGACATATGGGGGACATGAAACACAACTCTCTGAACATGAGCACCTCACAGTGTGCTGTGAATGAAAATACAGCTGCCTGAAAGTCACAGTCGCAAACACCTGTGTGCACAGTCAAGTGATCAGACACCTATAAGTCACAGAAGTATCGTCTATCATGGTCACATCTCAGATGGCATGCTGAGCCCTAACCGATAAACATACCAGTAGTCCTGACAACGAAGACACAGCACAATGAGACAGAGGCAGACACCTGAGGGTACATTTCACTGATCACAACATGCCAGATGATACACGGGAGTGGGAGTACAGAGCGTATTGTATGCCCTGGAGGAGGCATGACTGTCCAGCTCCACCTGTAAGAGGGATGAGTCCTGGACAGTAGGCAGGTGGCTAAGCATGTGTGACACACTGAATACACATACTCCTGAGGCCCAAACATTGTTCCCACCAGCAGCATGGGTGTGTGCCAAATTCCCCAGGGACATGTGGTGAGTCAGAGCAGCAAGCGGACCACATATCAAAGTTACACCCAGATTACATGTCAGAACTTAGGCATTGTGTAAGCAATTGACCCACCCATGAATCGCACAACATAGTCACGGGAACAAATGCTGTCCCCCACCTTGAGCAAAGCTAAATGCAATGACACAGTCCCCAAATGACACAATTTCCTGACTATAAGGGCCACACATATGCGTATCAGAGGAGAAGTGGGCATGTCACAAATGAGGGACATGGGTCCTGGACCACATGACTGATGTACTGTGGAAGTTTAACCAGGCCAGAGGAGGGCACATAGCATGTCAGACAAAGTGCACAGTGCAGTCATGGACTCACCCCTCCTTGCTGCTGTCTGGCCTTCAGCTGCCCATCCAGGTCAGGGAAGACCACCGCCAGGATCCGGAGCATGTGGGGGTCAGGGTCCGGTGTCCGCCCCTCCTGCGAGGAGGCGACAGCTTCAGCTGGACCCTTGCGATCCTCCGGGTCCAGCCACAAAGGTCCTGCCACCTCTTCTGGCAGTTGCGGATCCTGCGCCTGTAGACCCCCACGGATCTTACTTCCCGGGCGATGGTCAGCCAGATTTCCTGCTTCTGGTGGGCATCAACCTGTGAGGATGACAAAGTGAAAAGGCCATTACTACACATGCAACATATACGTGCATCACACAGTTGGATATACATGTCTCAATCACAGGGGCATATGATGTACACAGGCAGTGCAACAATGGCTATGAACAGTTTGCCAGCAGTCACTACATGGTATCATTGCATGGGAAGTAAACCTAGTTGGAATGCACTGTTACTGCACTGTACCAGTTCAGTGCATGTAACTACACACTTTGGGGTGTGACAACTACTCAGTGAGCATGCTAGCCAGTGGTGTGCACACTGAAAGTCCTGCTAGTCAGACAACATGCACAATTAGTAAGGCAGTGGACAGCACACTCACCTGCTCCCTGGTTTCCCATACAGCTTGCTGTACTGTGGAAGGAGGCTGTCCAGCAGGGTCTGGTTCTCCTCAAGGCTGAAGGCTGGGGCTCTCTCCACAGTACGTGCCATTGCAGGAGCCAGAGGATGCATAAACAGCAGCAGTGTTGGTGGCAGATGTCGCCCTGGAGCATGTAGTGCAGGCAAGTGAGCCCTCAGGGAACAGCCAGAATTATATGTGTACTGCGGAGGCAGATACTGTCCCATGTGTCCAAAGTGATAGGTCCAAGTCGTTTGAATCTTCTGAATCTGACCAATCCATGGAATAGCAGCACTAATACACGCTCTCTGGCAAATACACGATGACGATGACCAACGTCCGCCACCTGTGGAGGATCCTGGCCTGGACCACGATGCCAGTGATGATGATGATTATGATGGTGATGTCCGCACACAGCTCATCACCAACTTCTTCAGCTGAATGTGAGTATCCAGGGAGATGTAATGTGAATGACGTGAGTTTGCATGATATGTGTGGGTGGTGCTCTGGTGCTGTTTGAGTGTGGCCATGTGCTACTTGACTGGATGCGTGCAGCAATGTGTCCTTCCAGGTAGTCTGAACTCCCCAACAGTTTTGATATGCTAACTTGGTTTTGTGTAGTTGTCTTGTGACATGTATTGGGCATGAGTATTGCAGTACTGTCCTGTTCTACAGTGATTTTAACTGTGTGTCATGTCTGTCCTTCACAGGGTGCTTACTGAGTACTTTGGTCAACTTGGATCCCCCGACACCATGATTCAGCTTTCAGGGTGGCAGCAGTAGTTGGCCTACAAGTGATGTGCCACACACCCCTGGACTTCATATCTTCTGCACTTGTTGACTGTGTGGCCACTGCCACGTGGGTAAACTCTTGCATTTGTAGTGGAAACAACATGTTGCAAATGTGTAATAAACCTGTGCTTCACTTTGGGATGTGCGTTGTCTGTGGTCACACATCTGACTGACATTTGCTTACTGCACCTGTGGGCTAGTTGACACAGACTCTGAATAGGTGTGGTGTCTGTGCATTCCACTGTATTTCCTGGCAACATCACTGTGGGCGATGAGTCCGATGGCCCTGGTGTCTGTGTTGTGTAGCCCTAGTGGTGTGTCTCCCTCATATGTGTCACGTCACCATGACTCACACGACGGTGTTGTACTTGCTGTAGCAGTTAGCATACACAGTGTAATTTAGCAGAACATTATCACCATAACAGTATCCACATTTGAATAACAACAGTGGCAAGTATGGTGTACTAGTGATTTTATTTACAGAAATGTGTGTGTGTATAGTGCACATGATGGTGGGTGCTGTACATTGGGATTGTGATCCAAAGTTCCCAGATGAGTTGGAAGTCTTGGTAGCAGAAATGTCCTGAGTGAAGTCCACAGTCATATGATACATTAGTCCAACTTGAACTCCCCATGTCATGTGGGAAAGTAGTGTTGCATTCGACAGGGTGAAACGTTTGCACACAAAGGAGAATTTCCGGAACAGGTGTTGGCTTCCTGGGGGATGTACGTGGCCATCAACCTCTCAGTTTTCCTTCCTCGGACAACCCCTCTTCTTTGGGGGGGGACCCTCACGTGCAGGCTGCGGCGGTGCAGGGGACTCTCCGCTAGAGTCCTCCTCCCTCCCTGTGGCGGTGTCAGTTGTAGCAGCACCAGATGTTGTGGGCACACAGGGAGGTGTGGCCATGTTGGTGCTAATCTGGCGGAGGCATGTCAATATGTCCCTATGCACCGCTGTGAGTTCTTGCAATGTGTCCCACTTGGACTCCATGCCCGACATGTGTGTCTCCACATGGGCCATGTGTGTCTCCACACAGGCCATGTGGGAGTCCAAGCGGGCATGATGGGCAGCCTGCTGCTGTTGTATGTCCTTGAGGATCCCCACTACCTGTCTGACCTCTCCGGTGCTATCCTGGTACGCATCAGCGATGCGTGCCAGTTGTGGGTCATCATGCAGTCCAGACCCCTCTGCAAGCAGCGACCTATGTCTACCACCCCTCCCACCACCCCTGGCGACACATGCAGGACCTGCGGTGGCACGCACAGGTGACCCGAGGCCCACTTGGGGGTTGTTAGTGGTGTTGTCATCCGTTGCTCCACGGTGGGCCTGGGGCCCTGTGCTGTTGTCAGCGGTGGTCCTTGGTCTGTCCGTGTCGGCGGGGGTGGTCTGTATGTTGGCAGTTGTTGGAGGGGTGGGTGCAGGGGATGCAGATGTTGGTCCAGCTGGTGCTGCATGATGACTCACACCGGAGGTGCCAGGTAGGTCTTCGCCATCCGAGGAGGGCAGAGGCTGTTCCACACCAGTGAGCTCTGTGTCCCCCGGAGCCTGGGACAGGGACTCCTCCTCGCCTGCTGCTGTGTCCCCATCATCGTCACCTGTATTTGGAAGAGACACACATTGTATGTAATGTTTCTACAGACATCAATGGTTCACACACCTGACAGTTGTGACTGTACCTCTGGATGCGGGCATGTACATTGCATTGTCCTAAGTTGTCACAGTAAGAGGTTGATATTGGTGTAGCACATTGTCATGCATACCTGGGGCATTTCAATATGAATGTTGAGGTGTGTGCATGGCCAGCATTGGTTGTATTTGGTGGACATCCGGCCATCCTTCTCCACCTGGCCCAGTTATCCCACCATGAAGCATGCCACCCTTGCAGTGGGTTCAGGTTGACTCTCAGGATGTCAGGCAGTGGTGTTGTGCTGTTTGTTGGTGCACAGTTCCCAGCAGGGCCTTGTGCTCCCCACAGCAGTAGCCAGTGTCAGCCATCTTGTCAGTCCTTATCCACTCCCTGTGATGTGAGCATGGTTCAGAGTGGTGTTGATGGGCCAATTGTGAGGGTGAGCAGTATCTGTGACTCCAACTCCCATCATGCTATTGCCTACACCCCCTTCCCAGCATGCCCGTACTTCCTTCCTTTGGACTCTGCTTCCCTGTGGGGTAGTGTGCCTGTGCTGACAGGAAGGCTGACAGTGTTGTCCTTGCGTTTGTTTGGCTACAAGTCCCAGGTGTGTCCCTGTGCTTCACACAGCATTACCCAGGGTGGTGGTTCTTTGTGGGATCTTCATTTGGTATGTGAGGCATTGCATTCTCCCAGGTGGGTTATGTGGAGTTTGTGTTGAGGGGTGTGTGAGGTGAGCTGCTTGTAACTATGGTCAGTGCTGTGAGTCCTCCTTCCCAGCCAGCCAGATATCCCACCATGCAACGTGCTTGCATTGCAGAGAGTGCAAGTTGGCTTTCAGGATGTCAGGCAGTGGTGTTGTGCTGTTTGTTGGTGCACAGTTCCCAGCAGGGCCTTGTGCTCCCCACAGCAGTAGCCAGTGTCAGCCATCTTGTCAGTCCTTATCCACTCCCTGTGATGTGAGCATGGTTCAGAGTGGTGTTGATGGGCCAATTGTGAGGGTGAGCAGTATCTGTGACTACAACTCCCATCATGCTATTGGCTACACTAACTTCACCAGCATACACAGAATTCCTTCATTTAAGTGAGCTTCCCTGTGAGGTGGTGTTCTAGTGGTGGCAAAATATCAGGCAGTGTTTGTTGGTTATATTTGTGCCACTGCCTTGCTCTATTTGTTGTTAGGTTTGTACATGTCATGACACAGTTACATATCACTATGAGATGGCATGTATTGTGTTTATCTAACTGACATACACATCTTGGGATGATTATCTTTTGGTTGCTGTTGATTTGCTAGGGGTGGATGGTTTGACTGTCCCCTTGACAGTGATGTGTGTGTATTGGCACACAATATTGTGTATATTAGTTGTGTACTCACCAGGCTCTGGGATGTCTGTTAGTCCATATACGCTCACTGGTGGTAGGATGGCCCGCACCTTCTCCTCCCAGGGCCTGAGGTATACTGGTTTTACAGGAGGGCCACTGCTGGTGTGCTGGCTCAGGAGGTAATCCTTCTTGAGTAGGTCTCTGACCCTCCTGCGCACATCATACCACCTGTCCTGGATGTCTTCCTTTGTGCGCAAACATGGTGATTGTGCGTTCACCCTGTCGACGATCCTCGCCCACATCTTGGTTTTCTGCGACATGGGGATCTGTTGGACCAATGTGCCAAACAACTGTGGCTCTACCCTCAGGATCTCGTCTACCATGACTTCCAATTCACTATCTAGGAACTTTGGATTCTTCTTTAGGGGCATGGTGATGGGTGGTGGTGGTGGTGATTGATGTGTGTGTGTGCAAGTGACGGTGTGTGTGTGTAGGTTTTGCTGTGTGTGTGTGAGGGTGCTATTTGTTGAGGTGCTAATGGTGTGTGGCTTTTGTGTTGGATGAGCTGTGTGTGTGTCTGTGTTTGCTGTGTGATAGTGTTCTGTGCTGGCAGGTCAGTGGGATTTTCAAAGGATCATGGTAGGGATTTGTGGGCTTTATGTAGGTGGAGTTCGGGGTGTGTCCTTGTTCCATTTCCCCCCCCCCTGTATTTATTGGCTTTGTCATTGCTTGTTTGGCCCTATTTTTTTGTATTTTTTCATTTGTGATTATTGTGCATGTAGGAGTCGTTCTTATGACCGAGTAGGACGTTGCAGTTGGCTCATGCGCGCCTCTCCGAGTTGTTCCCGCTGTGTTTCAGCTCAGTTTCATATGCGGCGTACGCGTCGGTCGCGGAGTATTGTGTTTGTTCGGCTGGGTTTGGTATGCGTGTCGGTCGTATGGCTTGGGCTCCGTACGAATCGGTCTGAATTTGCACCCATTGCATCGTACTGCGCGGGTCGGAGTTCGCGGGTACGTTTCGTTCGGGTTATTTCCTGATGCGTGTCGGTCGGTTCGATTCGCGTGGTTTCCCGGCCGGATAGCTTGTTTCCGGCCGGGTCGGTCGTTCGCCTTGTGTTCCGTGCGAGTCGGTCGTGATTCCCATGCATTTCATCGTACTTCCCAGGTCGGGCAACGCCGGTACGTGTCGGTCGGACTATAATCCCGTACCGAGTCGGTCGGTATTTTTTCCGGCCCTAATCGGATTCGGCCCCAGAGTGTCCACTCAGGGCTGCATTTGACAAGGTACAAAATGGCTCCCAGCCTGCCACCGCAGACCACCGCAGACTGGAAGGACAGTGTTTTCACTGCTAGTTCGACTTTGCCCTTCAAACCAATGGCAAAGCCATCCTATCCCTTAACTTTATATGTAAGTCTCCCCTAAGGAAGACCTATTGAGCCCTTTGGCAGGGAGCTGTATTTTTGTTAAAGTAAGACATATGTTTTCCGATATGTCTTAACAGCAACACTTCCAAACTGTCGTTTTGCTGTGGGTACAGTTGGTAACCCCATTGGCTAACAGAGGGTTACAGGGTGGCATCCCAACCCGTCTAACTTTTGACTGGGACTAACAAACTAGGTAATGGAAGTAACAAATTAAAGGGGACATTAAATGCGACTTAAGGGTGTAGTTGACAGTTATATAACTTTTAAGGTTGGCAAATTTTAGAAAGTTGTCACTCTGTACTCTGCTTGCCCAACAGCCTCACAAAGGCTTACACACTCAGAGAGCTTTCTGACTGCTTGGGGAGACTTATGAACAACTCTCAGGCTCAGGAACAAAGGCAGTGGCACAGCAGCAAGGTGTCACTTCCTCTGGCAGGATGGCTACTTGGGGATTAGCCTAGAGGCATTCTTCAAAGAGGTAGCTGCCTTTGACGGGCTACCCAGCCCAACACGCCTGAGCAGGATGCCTTTTGTTCCTGTACGGCAGCACACATAGAAGTTACAAAACGCCATTGGTGATTGTTTATGTGCAGAAGGGACACCTTCCTGCACATAAACAATCTTTCCCTGCAACGCAGTCACCCTTGCACAATGATGCAAGAGTGCCTGCTTTGGCGCTAGGCAGCTGCAATTAGCACCAGCACAGGGAGAAACGCTGGGTTGCACCATATTCTTGTAAATACGGTGCAGCCCTGCATTTCTGAAGTGGCAGAACACGGCGTTAAGCCAACATGGCTAACGTCGCCCTCAGTCAGCTCATTGTGAATATGCCCCTAAGTTCCTTTGCCAAGCCTTACTGCTCACAGCCACACCTACCCAGGGTTGGGCAAAGGTTAAGTAAACGAGACTGACTGGACCCAAGATGGTATCTGTGAGTGTATTACACGATAAGGCCCCACAGCCATATCATATAGTACACCCAGATCCTCACAAAGAGGATACAGAGCGCTACTTACAGGATCTCATTGAGCGGCAGCAGTTCTTTTTGAGCAAGGTAGGCGCAACTATCTGTCTCTATTAAAAATACGTTTTTTTCCAGCCATATGAGGTCTCACAATTTATTCTTTCTTAAAAATCTTCTTCCCCACTAGTAATATGCAATGGGATGCGATGCAATAAATCGGCACAGAATCCTTCAGGATCTGGTGAGTGTTTAACAGATGATTTTTCTTCCCACCAAATCACTGGGTGAGATTCATTCACTGACATTTCGTATTACCTTTTAAATGCACAGAGGCTGTAGAGGACACGCTTGGTGAGCATTTCATGCCGTCAGTTCCTACATTGTGAGGAATTGCCCACTTTCCGACACGGGTGAGTGTCTACATATTTTTACCACCTTGGCGGATCGTTATTTGATTATGACCCATTAAAACCCACTGTTTTTGGTGACACAGGTAACCTTTTTGAAATAAAGGTCACATACAGCCCTTCTTTGAGTCCAGTGAGTCAAACCCTAATATCTCAGTTTACATTGGTTTTTAGCAATTATTCATACATGAGGCCTGGCATGACACAATCTAACACGCAGGTTGTTCCATCTTCAGTCTTGAAGAAGACCCAGTATGATGTGCAGAAAGCACAGGCTTCCTAAGAGGGTTGAAATGTCAATGGATTTACACTCAGCCTGTACTAATCAATTCCGGGCTCTGGGAAAGTTAAGAACTGATTAACTTAGCCCACCAATAAGAGATTTGAACTTGTTGAACAGACCCATTGAATATTTTAATAGTTCTTGTATAAATGCATGATCACCATTTTACTTGTTGCACTGCATGAGCACTTTTCTTCACCTATCACCTATGGAGTGCACCAATGTTTGATTTATGGAAATTGATATTATTATATCAACTAAACATACATCATTTTCAGTAACTGAGTTGCCTGGACCTCCATGTTTAATCATGTAAGGAACTCTGTATATGATTTATTGCATAACTATCTGACAGAAGTCGAAATTTCTTTAAAAAGAACCCTCACTCACCAACCTAGTTGGTGACATGCTTCATCATAGGGTCTCCACCCGAGTGCCGCTCGGGTGTGCTACAACGCCTGATTACAGCGGAGCTGGTTTTTGGTGCAGAGTGAATAGTGGTGAAAGAAAATTTTAAATTACCTTTATTGCTCCCTAAGATTTTTATAATGGGGCAATAAGGCAAGTTTAAAACCAAGGGGGATGTCCTGTCAGGTATAATTTGGCCCGTGACATCCAATGTGTGAAATAAGTGACAAAACTACGGTCTACATGTTTCAGCCTCAGTTTGCATAATTGCGAGGCTTTCTTCAGGAACAACAATGACATGAGAGGTATGCCCACGCTAAGGTGCACCCGTCCCTGTGTCACAATGAAACCGCACACTTACGGTTTTAACTTCTCAGCATTCTCTGAAAAGTAAATGGAATATGGGATATCGATATATCCTGCCTCATGAATCGTCATACGGACCGTCGCGCTTGGAGTCTTCACTTTAGATCTCCTTTGTTGGGCAGCACCTTGCCCTGCGAATTCCCTTGTGCTTCCAGCTTATCAAACTGGAACACTTGCACTGGATCACATCAACTTATCTTTTCCGAATTGTTGCTT
Source organism: Calotriton arnoldi (assembly GCA_963921515.1). Taxonomy (NCBI): domain Eukaryota; kingdom Metazoa; phylum Chordata; class Amphibia; order Caudata; family Salamandridae; genus Calotriton; species Calotriton arnoldi. The sequence continues at coordinate 815,470 of CAWUFW010008989.1, read as the reverse complement.
GTTCTGACTTAAGCCCTGATGAAGTTCTCGGTTGAGAACGAAACGCGTTGGCTGAGCTTAATGTGCTATTAACGCTTGGAGAATATTTATTGGAAATTGCGATTCTCCTATTACCATGACTAGAGAATCTGGATTTCATTAAAGACACGGAGGCTGACATTATGCATATTTCTTTTAATGCAGTCCAAGCAGCCGCATACATCACAATATAAGAAGGTTCCAGAACAGAACATTATAAACAGATAAAAGGCAAGAGCCATCAACAATTTGCCTCTTTTAAATGTGGTGAAGAAGAGAGTAAGTCCATGAAAATTAAACTTCTAAACGGTTCCAGGTGGTCAGTCCGATGGAGAAAGATAAACGAAGGAGGATCCAAAGGACAGCCGACTCGCAGTTATGAAGAGTTACCTGAAAAGAGAAAGAAGTAAATACCTCCTGAAAAGAACACATAATATAAATCTTAACAAGTTAATAAATGAATTATAAGACATTTCTAAAAGAAGTAATAGAAATGAGCATTAATTGATTGTAAGCCCAGTCATCCAAGGGATGGGATGGGTGGGATAATGTCAGCCTCCGTGTCTTTAATGAAATCCAGATTCTCTAGTCATGGTAATAGAAGAATCGCAATTTCATTACAAGAACGGAGGCTACATTATGCATGTTGGTAGCTTTGTAAGACTACATCAGACATGTGTTCGATAGGTTTGCAATAGTGCCGGGCAAAAGTGCTAGCATTCGACCAATCGGCCGCTTTAAGAATGTCATCCAACCTACCTCCAGACCAGAGAGATTTACTGGCTATGGCACCTCTAAGAGAGTGAGCTTGAAATTTCTTTAGGTCAATACCTGCTAAATTCATGACAGTTTTAACCCATCTTGAAATAGAGCTCGAGGTTATACCTTTATGGGGTTTAACAAAGGAGATAAGTAACTGGTTCACGCCCTGAGCACGAAGACCAGACATTCTGCAATCGTGCTCTCTCATACAGTCCACTACACAAAGCTTTGGGCATAAATCAAAACGTGGATAAAAGATCGAATCAGACATAGTCTTAGTTCTTCTATAAACCTCGAACTTGACACCAAAGATATTATAGGATCTATTTGAGATCTCCAGGGCTTTGACATCAGAGACCCTTCGGCAGGAGGTCAGGCAAAGCAAGGTTGCAAGCTTAATGGAAAGGTCTTTTCTATTGAGAAGAGTATTATTGGGCCAATTGGTGAAGAGATCTAGAATTAACTTAACGTCCCAGAGAGTTTCGTATTTGGGTTTAGGAGGCCTTCTTAGACGAATACTTTTCATTACTCTGCAAACAATAACATTTTTACCTACCGTTTTGCCATTGACAAGAACATGGCCAGCAGAGATAGCCGATCTATAGCAATTGATAGTTCTATAGCTGAGGCCCCTTTCAAACTGTTCAACAAGGAAGTTAACTATGTCAACGATAGGTGCCTCCAAGGAATCCAGGTTCCTTTCCAGGCACCAACGTACCCAGCTTCTCCATATGTTGTTATATCTGTAGTGAGTGCCTGGGGCCCAAGACTCTCCGAGGAGAGTTGCAGCTGTCGACGAAAGCCCTGAGATTTCATTGGATCTCCTGACACCCTCCAAGCAAGAAGGTTCAAATTCCCTGTCTGAATTAGGGGGTGACTTCCTCCATCTACGTCTGTTAGAAGGTTCTCTTGGGTAGGAATTAAGAAGGGGGGGTTGCAAGCTAGTTCTAGAGTGGTGGGGAACCAAGCTTGAGACGGCCAGAAGGGAGTTATTAGGACAAGGCAGCACTGGTCCTGTCTCATTTTCTGTAGAACTCTCTGGACCATGGCGAAGGGAGGGAAGTCGTAAGCTCTCACTCCTTTCCAAGATTGGAGGAAGGCATTCACTGCCAGAGCACCCGGGTCGGGCATCCAACTGAAATATTTTTTCAATTTAAAGGTTAGTCTGCTCGCGAAAAGGTCTATCTCTAGGGGACCCCAAATCCTGTTCAGGGACCTGAACACAGAAACGTTGAGTTTCCAATTGCTGTGATCTAACAGGAACCTCGAGTTCCAGTCCGCAGAGATGTTCGTTTTCCCAGGGAGGTATTCCGCTCTGAGAGTGATCTTGTGTTCTAGACAGAACATCCAAAGATTTTTGGCTAAGTTCGAGAGATCCGCAGATTTGGTACCTCCCAGACGATTTATATAGGCTACCGCGGACATGTTGTCCATCTTTAAGATGACTGACCTGCCCTGGAGAGAGTGTCTGAAGCTCATCAATGCGTAAAGGCCAGCTGTTAGTTCCAAGTAATTTAAGTGGTGAGAGGATTCCTCTTGCGACCAGACACCGCCGGTGTTCTGGTCGAGAAGGCAAGCTCCCCAGCCATGAAGGCTCGCATCTGATTCTAAAACAAACTCTGGTATTGATCCAAAGATTGCTTTGCCATTCCAGGCGTCTAGGTTCTCTAGCCACCAGGCTAGTTCCGATTTGGCTTCCTGATCTAGAGTAATGCGATCTCCGTACCAAAGGCCAGATCTTAGGGCTCTCGCTTTTACCCTTTGGAGGGCCCGATACTTCAGGGGGCCCGGAAAGATGGCCTGGATGGAGGAGGAGAGGAGACCCAGAAGTCTGGCTAGCTCCCTCAGAGATAGATCTTCTTGTTTCAGGATATGTCTTATTTCCTTCCTGATTTTGGATATTTTCTTGGAAGGGAGTAAAAGGAGACATCTGGATGTATCTACTGTGAAACCTAGGAACTCCAGAGTTCTGGAAGGAGTCAACATTGATTTTTCCTTGTTTATGATGAACCCTAAGCTTTCTAGGAGGTCCATTACAGTCTTCAGAACTTGGATTAATTGCGAAAGGTCCTGAGACATAATAAGGATGTCGTCTAAATATATGATCAGACGAATACCTCTTTCTCTTAGGGATGAGGCAATTGTTCTCATGACTTTGGTGAAACACCAAGGGGCGGAAGATAGTCCGAAGGGAAGTGCTCGGAATTGGTATAGGTGGTTTTTCCATATGAATTGGAGAAAGGGTTGGTGGATTTTGGCCATAGGGATGGTGAAATAAGCATCTTTAGGTCCAGTTTGACTAGCCAGTCTCCCTCTAATAGAAGATCTCTCAGGGGGTGGATGCCCTCTATCTTGAAGTGCCTGTGCACCAAATATTTGTTTAGTTCTCTTAAATTTATCACAGGTCTCCAACCCTTGTCCTTTTTTTTAACGAGAAAGAGTGTGCTTATAAACCTCAAGTCTTCCAGAGGGACCTCTATTATCGCCCCTTTCTGAAGCATGGAGGAGATCTCCTCTTCTACTATTTTCTGTTGATCTAGAGAGAGTGGAATGTCTCTCGGGAAAGAGGTTTGTGTAGGGGTTTCGGTAAAGTCTATCATGAATCCCTTGACGGTGTTTAATACCCATGGATCTTGGGTGATGAATCTCCAATTCTGATAAAAGAATTTGAGTCTGCCTCCCACCTTTTGGGGGAAGGAAGGGGAAGGGAGGAGGGAAGGAGTACTCACTTGGTAGGTTGGTGCTGTTGGAGGGTCCACGTGATCTAAACCCTCTGGTGCAGGGTCCTCTCCCTCTCTCGGGGTAGAATTGAGGTGCGTTGTACAGCTGATAACTCTTCCGAAACCACGTGATCTTGAAAAGGGCCTTTGATTGAAGCGGCCGGAAGAGAGGCCCCTTCTTCCGGCCCGGCCAAAAAGGTTAGGATTAAAGACTTTGCGCATATTTTGCTGGGCCTTGTCCAAGGCCGTACATGTTGATACGTACTTTCCCGGAGATTTTATAAGATCTTCCCCGAAAAGTAATCCTTTGGGGTTTTGTGAAGGCTCTTTGAACGCCATATCACTGAGTTTAGGGTTGATTTTGGTCAGTACGACTCTTCGTCTCTCAGCATTCAGGCTTGCGTTGGCGTTACCGAGCAGTATTAGTGCTCTCTGACTCCAGCCCCTGTGCCATTGATGTGGCTTTCCTCAGCGGAGTCTATGATTCTGGCTAAGGGTCCCAGGACGTCGAGAAGGTGGTCCTGGCACCCCTTGAGGGATCTTTCCATCCCTTTCCTTGGATCCCGTCCGAGTTTGAAAAGGAATTTAATCAGCTCCGGGTCCAAGTTAGGAGTGTGGCAGGTCTTGTCCTCAATTGATGGTCTTGAGCACTCGGCTCTAAGTATGTTCCGAGTGTATCTCTCTAAGAGATTCCTTAGCCATTTTTTAATGAACTTGGCCACGTGGTCTTGTGGCCACCACTCGGAGCTTCTGGGGTGTTTGAGATTTAGTGGGGAAAACATTTCTTCCCCCAAGGGGTCAAGGATATTGTCCTTTGACAATGATGGGAGTTCCTCCGGACTGTAAAATTCTTGATCGTCCTCGTCTAAGTCAAGAATGTATTCATCAGGTATGTCTGACAAATCATCGTTGTTGAACTCATTATCTCCCGTATTATAGTGAGCACTGTGATATTTTGTGCCGCTAGGGACACCCAGATATTTTGTGCCGCCAAGGACACCCGAATACGTCGTGCCGCTAAGGACACCCAGGGAGTTCGAGGTGCGGTGACCTCCATTAATAATTGAGGTGCTAAGACCTCCCAGATTTGATGAGGTGCTGGGACCTCCCGTAGTGCTCTTAGGGGTTACATGATCAATGTTTTTATTTTTCTTTAGTCTTTTACCCCTTATTTCAATGATGTCTTCGTTAGGGATCTCGGTGACCTCGTCCTCCTCAGTGTGGAGTGACCTTTTAGAGGACATGACCTGGCTCAAGGTCTCAATCATACAGGACCTCATCTCTTTATGTAAGATCTTTTTAAAGGCTTCATTATCTAAATTAGGAGTAGGGACGGTAGCGTCATCTGATTCGGAGTCAGACATTGTGCAGGTAAGGAATTTAAAAATGAAGGATTTGATAGGGGTGCACTGTAGTTGTTAAATAGAGTTGTCAGTGTTCAGGTGTTGGTATTAAAGGGGGAACAGCAGGCCACAGAGAGGGGGGCAGTGCAGAGTGTATCTGCTTAGGGGTAGTAAAGTTAAGGCAGGTTTCCCCTTTAAGTAAATGTAAAGACGAGTTAGAGTGTGGGTAGGATAAAGGTAGAATGAAGGTTCTCCCACTTTTTTTTTAAGCAGCAGTAGTCAAAAGTAAACTTGCGGTAATGGCTAGACGGCAGCAGCTGGTCGCGTTTTTGAGGTCGAGCAACTGACGCTCGCGTGCATTCGAGATCAGCTGCTGCCCTGTTGTCATGGTGAAGTATGGCATCGAGCATGATCGTCTATGATCAGCTGGAGGCCTGCTCGAAGTACGGGGAAGAAAGGCCCTTGGCAACGGGAGGACGCGACATCCCCGTTGCCAAGGTGCTTTCCTCTAATCCATCACACGATGCAGGACCGCGCTCGAGCCGGCGGCCTGCATCGGGGGAAGCGAGACGGTTCAGGTGCCGGAATTGGGCAAATGCGCTCAAAGGGTGGCGTTTCGAAAGAGAAATGGGCTTGCGCTGAAAAGAAGGTATGCGCAAGGAAGGTATGCGGTTGAGAACGAAACGCGTTGGCTAAGCTTAATGTGTTATTAACGCTAGGAGGATATTTATTGGAAATAAAGACTTTTCAAACTACAAGAGTATCTTGGACTTCTTTGCCTGGCGCACACCCATTTGCAGACATTGGAGACTGGTCTGTGAGGAACTTGGCACCAAACACAAACCATTGTTTGCCTATAAGAAAGGTAAAAGTGTCAGAGATCATGTCGTGAGTGCCCTATTGAAGACTTTCGAACCACCTGATCTATTATCGTGATGATATCTTCCTCCCATTTTGGGGCACTTTAAGTGTGGGAAATGTAAGGCGTGTGACCTGACTGTTGAGACAAAGGAATCTGTACATGATGATAGAAAGTATACTCTGAGCAATCATACCACTTGTAACAGCACAACATTTTTTACATAATCAAATGCCCATGCAATTTAGCATACATTGGTCAGACTAGGCCGGAAGTTAAGGCCTGGATTTTACAGCACTGCAGTAGAATGCATTGTAAGATGCAAGGGGCCCCTTTAGTTAAACATTTTCCCAAGGTTGGCCATTCTGCTGATAGTTTCAAGTGGTTGGTTCTAGAGAAGGTAATGAGGAATCCAAGAGGTGGAGACTTGAGCACTGTTTTGAATTTGAGAGAATGCAAGTGGATACACGTGTTAGATACTGTGCGAATGGTGCTCAATGAATTTGAGGAAATTACCAAACAGATTGCCCTTTCCAATTGTGGGTTATTGTTAACATGACTGACATATAAAGGTTTGCCTGCATAATAAGTTATGCCTCTGGCTGATTTCACAATGACATTGTTGTGTAATGTTGATCACCTTCAAACAACGATGCTTTGTTCAATCACAATTTTCTCAGAGTGTTTTGTTAATAACATTGTACAATCAGAAATTGTACACTGAGCCAGGTTTTGTGATGTTTATATAACTTGTGACATTTTTGCACTCATAGCTGTTGTACATAATGCAAATGTGGGGCCATTTAAAAGAAATGTACACATAACCATTCCGATGCAGTTTACCCATGATGAGAAAACATATATGTGACTTTCACATCCAACGTTGTTCTTTTAAAATGTAAATGTCCAATATTAGTAAAGCGCGAACAATTACCCGAGGGTGTCAAGGCGCTGGGGGCCGTCGGGAAGATTAAGCAAGCTATTGCCCAGAGTCACATGGTGCTGGGCTGACCTGCCACCGGCACCGGGGAACGATCCGTGAGCCCCCGGGGTCCGGAGTCAGCCGCCCTGGCCGCTGTGCCACACCTCTTCCCTCATCCCTATATGTGAACAAAAACTTGACGTTCACATATACACCCCTCACACCGTGTGTCAGGCCAGACTCTTCCACCTGAGTATCGGTTTTCATTTTATTTTCAGGTGACCTTTGTGGTGCAATGACAAGCTTCACAGGTATACAGGCATATCTTGAAGGTACCACTTCTTCATCATTGTCTATCGGGGAGCCTCTTACAGCATCGCATTGAGCGGCAGCACTTCTCTTTGAGCAGGGTCGCACAACTATCAGTCTCCATTAATAACAAAGCATTTTCAGACATATACGGTCTCACAATTTATTCTTTCATTCTTACAACTCTTCTTCCCCACTAGCACTATGCAGTGGGATGCGATGCAATAAATCGGCACAGAATCCTTCAGGATCTGCTGAGTGTTTAACAGATGATTTTTCTTCCCACCAAATCACTGGGTGAGATTCATTCACTGACATTTCGTATTACCTTTTAAATGCACAGAGGCTGTAGAGGACACGCTTGGTGAGCATTTCATGCCGTCAGTTCCGACATTGAGAGGAATTGCCCACTTTCCGACACGGGTGAGTGTCTACATATTTTTACCACCTTGGCGGATCGTTATTTGATTATGACCCATTAAAACCCACTGGTTTTTTGTGATTCAAGGGAACTTTTTTGAAATAAAGGTCACATACAGCCCTTCTCTGATTCCAGGTGAGTCAAACCCTGATATCTCAGTTTACATTGTTTTTTTTTTTAGCAATTAGTCATACATGAGGCCTGACCTGACACATTCTAACGCAAAGGTTGTTCCATATTCTGTCCTGATGAAGACCCGCTATAATGTAAAGAAAGCACATGCTTCCTAAGAGGGTCGAAATGTCAACTGTTTTACACTCAGCCTGTACTAATCAATTCCGGGATCTGGGCAAATGACGAACTGATGAACTTACCACCTATAGAGCACCTTAGTGATTGATTTACAGAAATTGATATCATAGTATCAACTAAATATACATCATTCTCAGTAACTGAGTTGTCTGGACCTCCATGTTTTTTCTTTTCTATGTCTTTTCTTTTCTTTGTTGCTATCCATGTATGGGATTTAATCATGTAAGCAACTCTGTATACAATTAAATTCATAACTATCTGACAGAATTTTTTTTTTTGTCTGTACTGTATAGTATGCTATATGGGGCCTGATGTACAAAACGTTTATATCGTCACAAACACGCTGATTTCAGAATTTGCACTGCAAAAACGTCTCTGGCCCTGTAAAAAATCATTTAGGACTCAGTAAAATGTTACTGTCTCCTAAAATGGGAGGGTAAATATCCTTAACAACAAATTTTTGACCCCGCATACCATTACTCCGCATACAAGTACTACGCAATGTGCACCTACCCCGCATACCAATACTCCGCATTTTTTTACAACGCGTGTGCATTTACCACGCATGCCTTTACAACGAATTTCGTTGTAAAGGCATGTATGGTAAATGCACACGCGTTGTAAAAAAAAGGCGATCCACGTCGTTGTGAGGAAACAGAGGCACTTCCGTTTCCTCACAACTACGTGCACCGCCCCTCAGAGACAGACGACGTGAAGCAGGAACCAGGAGGAGAGAGGAACCACGAGGAGAGAGAGGTAAGGGGGATTGGGCCTGGGGTGGGGGTTAATTTTTTAGGGTTTAGGGTAGTCTCGGGGGGTCGTGCTGGGGGTAGTGTTTTAGGGTTTAGGGTAGTGTTGTGGTGTTTGTGTAGTGTAGGGTAGGGTTTTAGGGTTTAGGGTAGTGTTGGGGGGTCGGGCAGGGTAGTGTTTGAGTGTAGGGACCGGACTGGGGTCGGGGGGGTCGTGCTGGGGGTAGTGTTTAAGGGTTTAGGGTAGTGTTGTGGTGTTTGTGTAGTGTAGGGTAGTGACTGGGGGTTGGGGGGTCGTGCTGGGGGGTAGTGTTTTAGGATTTAGGGTAATGTTGTGGTGTTTGTGTAGTGTAGGGTAGTGTTTTAGGGTTTAGGGTAGTGTCGGGGGGTCGTGCAGGGTAGTGTTTGAGTGTAGGGACCAGACTGGTGGTTGGGGGGGTCATGCTGGGGGTAGTGTTTTAGGGTTTAGGGTAGTGTTGTGGTGTTTGTGTAGTGTAGGGTAGTGACGGGGGTCAGGGGGGTCGGGCTGGGGGTAGTGTTTTAGGGTAGTGTTGTGGTGTTTGTGTAGTGTAGGTAGTGATTTAGGGTAGTTTTGGGGGGTCGTGCATTGTAGTGTTTCAGTGTAGGGACCGGACTGGGGGTCGGGGAGGGTCGTGCTGGGGGTAGTGTTTTAGGGTAGTGTTGTGGTGTGTGTGTAGTGCAGAGTAGTGGTTTAGGGTAGTGTCGGGGGGTCGTGCTGGGTAGTGTAAATGTAGGGAGAGGACTGGGTGTCGGGGGAGGGTCGTGCAGGGGTACTACATTAGAGTGTAGGGTAGGGCAGGGTACTCTCACTTACCTTTTAAACTTTTACCATGAGTATACCTTTACCACGCATGCCTTTGCGTTGTAATGGCATGCGTGGTAAAGGCATAGGGGTCGATTCCGATCCCGGCCGGAAGCGCACCTAACACTATTCGTCCGGATAAAATACCAGCCGAACGCGTGTTTCCCGACCGATTCGAACAGTCGTCCGAACGAGCAAGTACGATGCGCATAACTGCTCAGATTCCGAGCGAGCCGTACTTACCCATTCCAGCTCCAGTTCCCCGCCCGAGCCGGATCCGTAAACGCTGAATCGAGTCGCACGGAAGCAAATACACAGCACCTTCCGGCCGTACTAGTACGATGCGCCTTCCGTACGCGCCGAACCAGTCGCTACGTCCGGCACGTCAGAGCATCCGGGAGAGCTGCACATAAGCTCCGATTCGCGCCACAAGACGATCCACGGCTACGAGACGAACAAGGCAGATACGAGTACGAGTCGAAGCAACGAGAAACCCGAACGAGACGAACCAACCATGAATCCCATCGCGCAGGTCCTACCAATACTCTACATCTATTACCGGAACAGGTACGGACGCGTACGGCGCAGACGGTAAGTCAAACACCCACTACACAAACAAACGACACATACCCGACATATGTCACACACACATAGGGATGCAGAAATGACGCACACCAGCAACAGCAGAACCATAGGGGCGGGATGGCTAACACCAATGCCATACACACCCATAGGGGCCTGGATGCCTACCACTACCACCACCCCTACTCAGGGGGGGCTGGATGCCTACCACTACCACCACCCCTACTCAGGGGGGGCTGGATGCCTGTCACTACCACCACCCCTACTCAGGGGGGGATGGATGCCTGTCACTACCACCACCCCTACTCAGGGGGGGCTGGATGCCTGTCACTACTACCATCCCCACACATAGGGGGATGGATGCCTACCACTACCACCACCCCTACTCAGGGGGGCTGGATGCCTACCACTACCACCACCCCTACTCATGGGGGCTGGATGCCTACCACTACCACCACCCCTACTCGGGGGCTGGATGCCTGTCACTACCACCACCCCTACTCAGGGGGGCTGGATGCCTGTCACTACTACCATCCCCACACATAGGGGGATGGATGCCTACCACTACCACCACCCCTACTCAGGGGGGGCTGGATGCCTGTCACTACCACCACCCCTACTCAGGGGGGGCTGGATGCCTGTCACTACTACCATCCCCACACATAGGGGGATGGATGCCTACCACTACCACCACCCCTACTCAGGGGGGGCTGGATGCCTACCACTATCACCACCCCTACTCACACTCCAACATAAGGAATGTCAGAAAAACACATCCCCCCAACACCATGACAAGCGTGTGTAGTCTGTGTCAAATGCCTACAACACTGAACATGACATTGAACATACACTGTGACCCCCTATCACATGTGTCACACATAAATGTGTGTGGCCTCCACAATGCAAGCAGACCATGACCACTGTGGCAATGGGGTCTAACACCCCATCATCACAGTGACCAAAAGGTAAGTGTGGGGTCCATAGCTGAAGCACATTTTGAACATTGTGGCAATGGGGTCCAAACCCCCATCATCACAGTGACCAAAAGGTAAGTGTGGGGTCCATAGCTGAAGCACAGTTTGAACATTGTGGCAATGGGGTCCAAACCCCCATCATCACAGTGACCAAAAGGTAAGTGTGGGGTCCATAGCTGAAGCACATTTTGAACATAGTGGCAATGGGGACTAAACCCCCATCATCACAGTGACCAAAATGTAAGTGTGGGGTCCATAGCTGAAGCACATTTTGAACATTGTGGCAATGGGGTCTAAACCCCCATCATCACAGTGACCAAAAGGTAAGTGTGGGGTCCATAGCTGAAGCACATTTTGAACATTGTGGCAATGGGGTCCAAACCCCCATCATCACCGTGACCAAAATGTAAGTGTTGTCATGGAAAAAGCTGCAAATGCCAAACAGCATGGATGATTCCTGGTCACACAACAACACACACATCAGTGGCATAGTAGTGCTTGTGTCCCATAGCAACATAGATTGGGTGAGGCAAACAGTGCAGTGCAAATAAGACATACCTTTGGCCATGTGCAGACAAACATCACCCATGGGGGCTGACATTGTCAACATTCATCAATAACACAATGACAGAAGTGACCATCATAATGCAGACCCACATATCTGCACCAATGGACACACAAATGTAGATACCCTGTGGAGACTGTAGATGTGAGGTGAACAAATACCATACCATGGCAGCAATGGGACATACAAACCATGATTATTGTGCTGACTGATGACCTAGGAGTCCCAGGGACAGCAGGGGAAACCCACCAAACAACATACAGCCAATGGCACACTAAAGATATGCCAATGCAGTGGTGCAGATGCACAAACACATACAGGCAGCCTCACACTGCATATCAAACACAACAGGTGATGGGGGGGGTGTGCCAGTGTCCCCAGGCAACCACACAACACATGAGGAGGCCTGAATCCCAATTACACAGATGTGTATACAGTGCCACACAAAAGTAACTCATGGATCGGATTCCCCTATGTGAGCAATCAGGCATTGTTAGATGAGAGGGAGCCAAAATTACACATGTCACACAAGCTTGTAGGAACAGCAACTAACACAGCAAGAGACAGACCCACCACAGCACTACCCCCAGGGACCCCACATTGTGGTGACACTGGCCTGCATGATAATCCCACTGTGATGACAAAGCTAGATGTCGTTCACACTGTGAACCACAGTCATGTGTCCTGAGCAACAAACTACCATCACACCTACACAAGCACAAATCAACCAACACGGCCTGTCAGCCAAGGCCAATATGGAGGTAGGGGTCTAGCCGTGCAACAACTCTCATTTGCACACACTCAACACCACACACCTTGATCTCCACCAATGTGCAGCAGTGAAGCTCACATGGACTGGTGACATTGCACATGCACCCATGACAATCCCAGGGGTGGTGGTGGGAACTAAGGTGCAGCAACCCATCACACATGGCCAGTCAACAAGACTCGTGAATGTCTGACACACTGCACAGTACGCTGTACATGGGCATGACGTCAAATCCACACCAACCAATGGGATCCCGGCCACAGTCACACACCAATGAAGAAGCCAAGGTCACCCACAAAGAACACACATAGACAACTTCCGACATTCCAGCTCTGACCCTGAGGAGTGGCAGCAGTCACACACACAACGTGTCACAATCACTGAAAGCTACCACAAACTGTAAATTACATGACTTGTGTAACCAACAAGTGCCAAGGGGAATCCTGACTGTGTCTCATCTGCGTTTGCCCACAAACTCAGCCCTGACAGCAAACACACCTATGGATGACACCCTGATGACCAGTAATGTGCCATGCACCCACATCCCAGAGAACCCAGGGCGAAGATTTTGGGGAACATAGGTCAACTCAGCAAGCATCACAAACAGGAACATCACTAGGGATCCCAGCCTGCGTAGCGAAATGGAAGTGAACACACACAGACATGCTCACACAACACACACCTTGGGGTCAGGCAATGTCACGGAATTACACACTGCCATGAGGGGACTCCACTCCTGTGTAAGGAAAGCTGTGCCATACGTTGTCTCTGCAGGGCTCTATCATGTCAGCAGAACACTTGGTCACTCAGTCAACAATTAGCACAAAATGAAGGCTCTCGTCACATCAGCCGGGTCATGGGAGTGTCACCAAAATCATCTGCACAGATCCAACACACATGTATAGCAAGTTGCACTGATAACACAGATGAGTCCTTCCCCATTGATGCCCAAACTTGCATGTCCAGTGGAGATGGTGACACGGTCAGGGAAATAGACAAATTGAACAATCGCAAGCACAACAGATGTGCAGGGGTGTAAGCCACAGATGTGATATTGCAAATAAAAGTAGGAAATCCCATTGGCAAATATTGAAAACATGACACCCTCATATTGCTGCAAAGGAGGACATGGATACACACCAGGATAGGACACATTCCCCCTGGACCACATGGGGTCCTGCACAGTAACACTTCATTTTCCTGATATCAAAAATCACCATCACTGCAGCAAGGGCATGGTTAGCATCATCAACATCATGTACATCTGAAGCAAAACCACTAGAGAACAGAAAGTAGCTTTATTCAGCATATGTGGGTGTAAAATTGAAAGTCCTGAAAAAACACAAAGGCCAATGGCCAGTCCATCAGTAAAGTCCGAACAGGGTGACAGTGGCAGATGTCACCCTTTGCTTGCCTGCACTGCTACGGACCAGGGACATTCCTCTCAGAGGGGCATACGGGGGGGCAGGCCAGGCACCGTAGGGACAGGCTCAGGGCTCACCAGAAGGAGGCAGGGAAGGGGTGGTGGGTGCTGGAGAGTCACTGACAACTGCAGTGGAGGTGTCTGACATGGTGTGTGCCGGCACAACTGGGGGACATGAGTCAGATGGTGTGGGTGCCAGCACGACTGCAGTGGGCTGGCCAGATGGAGTGGACAGGTTCCCCACTGCAGTGCCTAAGTCAGACGGGGTGGTAGTGGACTCCACTGCAGTGCCTATCTCCAGGGGAGTAGAATGGGGTTCAGGTAAGGTGGGCAGGACAGAGGGGGAGGACACGGTCTCCACACCAGTGGCACAAACATGCGCAGCGGGGGTGTGGGGCTGGAAGAGCAAGTGGTAGGGGGAGAAGGCCGGATCATTTTGGGGATGGTGTATCTGTGAGTGGGGGAACCTGGGGCAGGGTGTGGTGGGGGAACCTGTGTTGTGGGGGCCTGAGGGATGGAGGAAGGAGACTGTGGTTGAGCTGCAGGGCGGTGGCGGGGTCTTGCTCTTCCGGGTCCGGGGGGACTTGCGGGTGGGGGCCTCAGTTTGTCTGTGCCTGGGGGAGGGTGTCCGGGGGTGAGGGGCACTCCCTCTGTGTGGGTGGACTTCCTCTTCCCCCTGTATGCTGGATCAGCTGGATCGGAGGGGAAGAGGCCGAGGTCACAGAGGAAGAGCTGCTTTGTAGGTGGGGTTGCAGGTGAGACAAGGGAAGGGGTCTTGGAGGGAGAGGTATCGGCGGACTGCGGAGTGACTGTGGATGCCTGTGTGTGTGTCTGTTCCCCATCCCCTGTGGGTGTGGTATCAGTCCCCTGAGGATGCTTGCGTGCACGTTGTGACTTTGTTTTGGGTGTTTCTGTGCTGCTCGTGTCTGTGTGTTTGGGTGATTGTGCAGGTGTGCATGTGCTTGGGACAGGTAGGGTGCCAGGAAGTGTGGATGGGGCAGAGGTAGGAGGGGTGAGGGACTGTTAGAGGAGGGACACTGCTGCCGTCAGGGAGGAGGCCATGGACTTATTGCTCCTCTGTAGGGCATACATGCCCGATGAGATGCCCTCCATGAACGACACCAGCTGTGTCAACAGAGTGGTGTGTGCATGGAGGACACTCAGCAGTGATGTCTGCCCTACATGGAGCTGGCGAAGTAAGTACACAGACTCCTCACTCAGGGCCGCAGGGGTCACAGGGTCAGGGGGTGCGGTGCCTGGCACAAAGGAGACACGCTCCCGAACACGGGAGCCTCCACGGACCTCTGGAATTGGAGCCGATGGGAGGGCGGTGGTGGTGGTGGTGGTGGTGGTGGTGGTGGCGGGGCCAGCCATACTAGCTGGGGTGTGGTGGCTGCTGACACCCGCCTCCACAAGGGAGTCATCCTCCGAGCTGCTGTGGTCCTCAGCTGAGGTGGATGGTCTTGAGGACTCCTCGGTGTGGCTCCCCTCGCCCTGCGTGCCACTGGGTCCCTCCGACCACTCATCGGCTGCTGACCCAGTCTGGCTCTGCTGCTCCTCCTGGTCCGTGGAGCTGTCCCCTCCTGTGGCCGTGGATGTATCTGCAAACAATTAGGGAAACAGACAAACATCAGTCACCTGCACTGACCGCACACACCACAGTAAGTACAGCACATTACAGAGCAAGCCCTGGCATCCTTAGTTGAACATTGCCAAAAGTGCTCACGCAGATTAGGAGAAGCCAATTGTCAGTCTGATTGTCAACCATGGCACTCACATCCCTCCTGGCCTTGCACCCATCTGTCTGGTGCCTGTTGGATGGTAATACCCCAGTGTGGACACATGCACCACCTACACAGTTGTTGGACATTGCAGAGAACACAGTGAAGTATGTGAACATGCACACATCACATCTCTTGCCACTGAGTCAGTACAGGTGTCCGGATAAAGGGATGGCCAGAGTCTAATTTGAAATGCATGTGATGCATACCAGCACCAGACACCATGATGCACCCATGTCCTGATAGTCAATGCCACAATGGGGTGCATGTAGCACATGTCACTCCCCTGCAGGATCACTCTTAGGAAGTTTAATGCCATGGCACAGGCATGCCTGCAAAGTCATACATCACTGTCTCCAGTCACATGGGCAGGGCAGCCAGCCAACAACAGTCTGCACTGTGTCACAATCCTAGGTCATGGGGAATGCAAGTTCTGTAGCTGACAAGTGCACATGTCCATCCCCCACAAACCACATCATCTGAACTCTTATTTGTCCACGTCATACCAATTGGACATATGGGAGACATGAAACACAACTCTCTGAACCTGAGCACCTCACAGTCTGCTGTGAATGAAAAACAGCTGCCTGAACTTCACAGTCGCATACACCAGTCTGCACAGTCAAGTGATCAAACACCTATATGTCACACAGGTATCGTCTCCTATGGTCACATCTCAGATGGCATGCTGAGCCCTAACCGATAAACACCCCAGTAGTCCTGACAACGAAGCCACAGCACAATGACACAGAGGCAGACACCTGAGGGAACATTTCACTGAGCACAACGTGTCAGCTGATACACGGGAGTAGGAGTACAGAGTGTATTGTATGCCCTGGAGTAGGCATGACTGTCCTGCTCCACGTGAAAGAGGGAAGAGCCCTGGACAGTAGGCAGGTGGCTAAGCATGTGTGACACACTTGATATACATACTCCTGAGGCCCAAACATTGTTCCAACCCGCAGCATGGGGGTGTGCCAAATACCCCAGGCACATGTGGTGAGTCAGATCAGCAATTGGACCACATATCAAAGTTACACGCAGATTACATGTCAGAACTCAGGCATTGTGTAAGCAATTTACCCACCCATGAAGCCCACCACAAAGTTACTGGAACAAATGCTGTCCCCCACCTTGAGCTAAGCAAAATGCAAGGGCACAGTACCCAAGTGACACAATTTCCTGACTGTAAGGGCCACACCTGGGTATCAGATGAGGAGTGGGCATGTCACAATTGAGGGACATGGGTCCTGGACCACAAGACTGATGTACTGTGGAAGTTTAACCAGGCCAGAGGAGGGCACATAGCATGTCAGACAAAGTTCACAGTGCAGTCATGGACTCACCCCTCCTTGCTGCTGTCTGGCCTTCAGCTGCCCATCCAGGTCAGGGAAGACCACCGCCAGGATCCTGAGCATGTGGGGGTCAGGGTCCGGTGTTCGCCCCTCCTGCGAGGAGGCGACAGCTTCAGCTGGACCCTTGCGATCCTCCGGGTCCAGCCCCGAAGGTCCTGCCACCTCTTCTGGCAGTTGCGGATCCGGCGCTTGTAGACCCCCACGGATCTTACTGCCCGGGCGATGGTCAGCCAGATTTCCTGCTTCTGGTGGGCATCAACCTGTGAGGATGACAAAGTGAAAAGGCCATAACTACACATGCAACATATCCGTGCATCACACATTTGGATATACATGTCTCAATCACAGGGGCACATGATGTACACAGGCAGTGCAACGATGGCTATGAACAGTTTGTCAGCAGTTACTACATGGTATCATTGCCTGGGAAGTAAAACCTTGTTGGAATGCACTGTTACTGCACTATACCTGTTCAGTGCATGTAACTACACACTTTGGGGGGTGACAACTACTCAGTGAGCATGCTAGCCAGTGGTGTGCACACTGTAAGTCTTGTTAGTCAGACAACATGCACATTTAGTAAGGCAGTGGACAGCACACTCACCTGCTCCCCTGGTTTCCCATACAGCTTGCTGTACTGTGGAAGGAGGCTGTCCAGCAGGGCCTGGTTCTCCTCAGTGCTGAAGGCTGGGGCTCTCTCCACAGTACGTGCCATTGCAGTAGCCAGAGCATGCAGAGACAGCAGCAGTGGTGGTGGCGGATGTCGTCCTGGAGCATGTAGTGTAGGCAAGTGAGCTCTCAGGGGAACAGCCAGCATTATATGTGTGCTGCAGAGGCAGATACTGTCCCATGTGTCCAAAGTGATAGGTCCAAGCCGTTTGCATCTTCTGAATCTGGCCAATCCATGGAATTGCACCACTTATACACGCCCACAGCATCCTTCAAAAGTTCAACTTCATGACACCCATGAATTTGCAACATTGTTGTGGGTGGCCAACTGAATTCACTGCATCAGACTCGTTAAAGCTTCGAAAACGCGTCCGTTGCCATGCCAGGCCATAGCCAATGCGTGCGCACCGATCGGTCCATTGCTGTACAACGCGTATTTCGAAAAACAACGCGTACCCGTTCACATCATATGCAATGTCCAATGCGTGCGCACCGATCGGTCCATTGCTGTACAACGTGTATTTCGAAAAACAACACGCATCCGTTCACATCAAATGCAATGGCCAATGCGTGCGCACCGATCGGTCCATTGCTGTACAACGCGTACCTGTTCACATCATATGCAATGTCCAATGCGTGCGCACCGATCGGTCCATTGCTGTACAACGCGTATTTCGAAAAACAACACGCATCCGTTCACATCAAATGCAATGGCCAATGCGTGCGCACCGATCGGTCCATTGCTGTACAACGCGTACCCGTTCACATCATATGCAATGGCCAATGCGTGCGCACCAATCGGTCCATTGCTGTACAACGCGTATTTCGAAAAACAACGCGTACCCGTTCACATCACATGCAATGGCCAATGCGTGCGCACCGATCGGTCCATTGCTGTACAACGCGTGCACCGCTCACATCATATGCAATGGCCAATGCGTGCGCACCGATCGGTCCATTGCTGTACAACGCTGCACTCGTTCACATCATATGCAATGGCCAATGCGTGCGCACCGATCGGTCCATTGCTGTACAACGCGTACCCGTTCACATCATATGCAATGTCCAATGCGTGCGCACCGATCGGTCCATTGCTGTACAACTCGTATTTCGAAAAACAACGCGTACCCGTTCACATCATATGCAATGTCCAATGCGTGCGCACCGATCGGTCCATTGCTGTACAACGCGTACCTGTTCACATCATATGCAATGGCCAATGCGTGCGCACTGATCGGCCCATTGCTGTACAACGCGTACCCGTTCACATCATATGCAATGGCCAATGCGTGCACAGGGATCGGTCCATTGCTGTACGACGCGTCCCTGTACAAGTCACTTGCATATGTCACCATGGTTGTCACTGGTGAACATGTCGGATGTCAGCAAGATGGCTGCTTGCTAGAGCAGCTCTGCTGACCGAGCGGCAACATCCGTAACTATCCTGTGCAACGCTGCAGCTCTGTGCCCACCGTCACCAGTTCCGAACATCGGAGCATTTGGTGAAGCCTGCCGGCCTGTCGCGGAATTCGGCAGCCGTCGGAAAGATCGACTTTTGGTGCCTGCAGCTAGTGATCGCGGCGACCACACAAGATGGCGACCACCACCGGAGTAGCGGTGCAACGGCGATGCAACGCGGGCAGTATGCTGCCTGAAGAGGTGAGACGGCGCTAACAGTACGGTGGTGTGCTGCTGAGTGACACGAACCGTCTGCTGAGTACCGGAGCTGCGAGAATGGGCTGCGGGGGGTGGTGTGCTGCTGAGTGACAAGAATCCGTCTGCTGAGCACCGGAGCTGTGAGAATGGGCTGCGGGGGCACTGCCCTACTGGCAAGGAGCAAGCTGGCGACCATCGCGAAAAAAGCACAGTGACGGCTCAGAGAGGCGCATGTGACGCTGCCGGGAGCCAGTCCAGTTGCGTCATCCTTTCACCTTTGTCGGGGCGGGCGCCCTGAGGGACCGTTAAATCCTGCAGAACTGAGGCTGGGAATCACACGCCGTGAAGGGAGTCACCTAGCGGGACTTGAAAGTATGTGACGGAGCTGTGCGGAATGAAGCACTGAGGCGAGCCAAGCTACATGGTGTGGTCTGAGCAGGGGCGCATCCGCAATATCGGGGGTACAGAGGAGGCCTGGCCAGTAAATAATACGCGAGGGTTGTGCCCGTTTGGTCCCGGTGGCTTACTGCTCCACACTGTGTCACTGCGCTCGCTGCGTTGGGGAAAAAGAGGCACCACCACAGCGCCGGAGGGGATGCACGGAGTTTTTGTGTGCACCTATTCCTGCGACCACCGATAATCGGAAAGCGGTCCCAGTGTGCGTAGCATGGGAGTTGTGCAAAGATTACGAGGTGAAGGATCGGCTCCTTGAAACCCCCCCCCCCCACCTCCGCTATTATACACGCAGCCAAACTGAAACACCTACCTGTAGCAGCTAAAGCCCACTGTCCCCAGATAGCACGTCTACTGGGGCGGGGGAGATATTGAGCCCGATTAGCTGCGTCTGTCAACACTGCCAGCTGAGTATCACAACTGAGCTCTTCCCTACCCCGCAGACACAAGGCACCGCCTTCCCTGGGGCTTCAGAGATCATTCCAGGAGGATACCAGTGGGGGCACGCATCGTAAAGATTGAGTGTTGGGGCTGGAAGTAAGGCACAGGACTCCAGAACATAAGGGGAATTGTCCCCCCCCCCCGCCCCACCCATACTCACCTCACAGAAACCTGGGCCACTACAGACAAAGCAACAGACCGAAAAAGCTGCGGAGATGCACTTGGGAATCTGACCTGATTTACTTCCCCAGACATCTTTCCTTTTGTAACGTATCATTTGCTACCTCTTTTTGTATTTTGTTTGTTTTTGTTAGTTGCACAATTGTTACTTTTTCCTCATGTAATGAAAACGCTTGCTTTTGTATTAAGCTCACTTGTTAATTTTCTCTTAATGTAATGTTACCGTTCCTACTGGGAAGCGCACAGACACCTTCGGGTAAAGTCCACGCTAAATAAAAAATTGATAAAAATATATTGAACTTGGGAAACAAGTTCAATATATCTCCCTAACCTACCTCCTGTCACAAGACAGTCACTCAACTCTATCCTCTTATTCTAATTTCTTACCGCTTATTATTTTGCTTTGCTTCAGGTATTCCCTTTCTAATTGTTTCTATTGATTATTGACTCTAGTATTTCCTTGGCTCATTGATTTATTCATATGTCTCTCTAACTCTGTCTATATTTTTACTCTTGTATTACTCTCTCTTACGGCATTCCCTCTCTAATTTAGACATTCCACGCCCTCACAAGCATTGTTGCTGTCTTCTACTGATATCTATTTATTTGCAAACCTGCTGCTGGTATACTGATCTGCTCCATTTGTGCCGACTGCTTATATATTTGATTTGCTCCATGTTGTCGATCTAATTTTGTCTATCTATTTGATCTGCTCCTCTTTGCCGAGTCATAATTCCTCGCCTGTCCACCCTATTCCTTGTCTAGCCCCCATATTTCTACCCCCCACTCTCCCAGTGCCCCCTTTATTCCCAATTCTCATCTCCTGTTCTACCCCCATTTTCCTTATCCTCCCTCTCTCCACTCTTTCTTCCTCTCACGCCTACCCAACATGCCCCCCCACAGCATTAACCACCACCCCCAGGACCCTACTCTCTCCAAACATGGCCCCAACTCATGGACCATTCTCTACCCCCCCAATCTCTCCAAACATGCCAAGAAAAACTTCAAACATAAACTCCTTATCCGTAACCCTGAAACACTCATTGTTGATAACTACCTCAGCCTCACCTCCCCCATTATAACCAACTACATCTTTTACTCCATTCGTCCTTCCAAATGGAAAAGCATCTTCCTACAACACCTCCCAATCTCTAAATCAACCAAAATTCCATATGGATTCAAAATATCCACCACTCCCTCCCCAGCCTTTCTTGGTGATATTGATATCTCCATCTTCAAAACAGGTAACATCCTCATACAAGCCACGGTACCCCACTTTTCCATCTTCGAACACCACTTCAGCATTATGTCTCTCCTCCTTGACCACTCTGCGCCTAACACTCCTTCTCCCCTACGGAATAACGACCCTCCAATCGCTCCCTCCCCTTTTCCCCCTCATTCCACCTCCACCCTCAACCATCCAGCTAACACCATCCTCCAACAATCGACTTCACCATCACCCTCCCTGGACCTCTCTACAACAAATAACATCCCCCAACCACCGTTACCTACTTCTCATCCCCCTCTAATTTCCCTCTCTCCACTTAACACCCGGAACTCACACTCCTCGGACCCCTCCACTAAAAACAGTTGCCCCCAATCCCTGACATCTACTTATCATTCCCCTCCCATAACCCCGCATCTGCCTGACCCCACAACCTCTCTCCCCCTACCCAACTACTCACGTACTCCACCATCCTTGCCCTTCAATCCCCTAACACAACTCATCACCCCCTCCTCCTACCCATCCCGTACACCCTCTTCTCCCCCTATCCTGCCCCTGCAGGTCCTCCTAACTCCGCCTCCCAATCCTTTATCCCAACCCCTGATAAATACACAACCCCTCCACCCTAATATATCTGTTCTCCACTCACTCATGCCCTTTTATCCTCTCTGACCACATCTCCTGAAGTTCTTAACCTCATGTCTAACCTAGCCCAACCCCTCACACCTTACAGCACCGACATCCCTCACTCCACACCCACTACCCTATCTCCCCCTCACACCTCAGTCCACCCTCCGCAACTAACCCAGCCCACTCCCTACCACCAGATCATTCCCTTCCCCCGCCCCCTCAGTACCTCCCCTCACCCTAATTGCCCCTAACCTACACAACAGTGAACTCGACCTATCTAATTTGATCACTGAACCCCTCCCATATAACAGCCCCGTCACCCCTCACCCCACTCCCACCACCCTATCTCCCCCTCACACATTAGCCCACCCTCTGCAACTAACCCTTATCTCTCCCTACCCCCCGCCCACGCCCTTTCAGTACCCCCTCAACCCCTATTGACACGAGCCTACATAACACTGAACCTGACCTATCCAATTTGATTACCGAACCCCTCACACCTAACAGCCACGTCACCCCTCATTCCTCACCCACTTCCCTATCTCCCCCTCACACATCAGTCCACCCTCCGTAACTAACCCAGACCACCCCCCCTCGGTACCTCCCCTCTCCTTAATTGCCCAGAGCCTACACAACATCGAACTGGACCTATCTAATTTGATTACTAAACTCTCTCAATTAAGGAAAGATTTTATCTTCCACAGCTCCAAATCCCTCCCTCACCATAAAATCCCCACCCAGCCCCGCCCAAAAATCCCCACCCAGCCCCGCCCAAAAATCCCCCCCAGAAACCCCCCCCAAAAATTCCCCCCGAAAATCCCTAACATCAAACACAATCATTGGAGATCGACTCCTCTCCGCTGCCGTATACATAGACCTCACCGCACCTCGAACCATCTCTCCCCGTCCGACCTCTCCGACCTATGCAACTCTTACCTTCCTAGCTTACCAACCACCAACTCTCCACTCTCCTACTCCCACATCCCTGTTATCTTAGGGACTAATAGAATCCCCTCCTCTCCCGCTTCCCCCAGACCACTCCCCCAACTCACGTCGATCAACACTTGCCCACCCACCTTATGCAATCCCACACCACTTACATGTATGCTGGTCAACTGTCGCTCCGCAGTCCAACATGCCACGGAAATTTCAGAAACTATCCTGAGTGAATCCATTGACATTGCATTCCTCACAGAAACCTGGCTCAAAGACCACTCAACGAGCATACTTGACCTACTCTCCCCCGGGATACTCTATTCTTAGAAAAGATAGACCTGACAGAATTGGAGGTGGTCTAGCCATTATCTTTAAAAATGAACTTCAGCTATCCCTTGTCAAAAATTCTGGATACTCCTCCTGTGAATACCTGGAAGCTGAACTGACAACCCAAAATTCCCACCCAATTCGTCTACACAACATCTATCGCCCTCCAGGCCCCCCAGCCCTTCATCGAGGACTTATCTGAGCTCCTGACACAATCCTCACTATCCAACTCAAAAAATCTCTTTCTTGGGGATCTTAACCTCCATTGGAACGATTCCGATGATCCCACTATCTCCCTCCTCACTAATCTGCTTGAGATCAATGAACTCAAACAACTATGCCTGTCCCCGACACACACCAAAGGAGCCATCCTTGACGCCATTCTTTCTAACGAAGATCTGGCCTCCGTGACCAATATCGTCCCCATTGACTGGTCTGACCATCACCTTATACTGTTCACCATTGCTACCAATGCAAATCTCCCCACCTCCAAAATTAACAGACCAAAGAAACTGACCAGAAATCTAAAACATATCCCCCGGGTGCCCTCGAGTCTAAACTCCAAGCTCAACTTCTTCTCATTCCCCCTCACAAAATGCTAATGAGCTCACTGAACACTTTAACAATACTGTCACTGGTATTCTTGACCAATTAGCCCCACCGAAACTCAAAAACCAAAGAATGACCCCCTCAAACTCTTGGTTTAATACCGAGCTTAACAACGAAAGACGGTCACTCAGACTGTCGGAAAGAACCTGGAGACACCATCCCTCTCCCTCCCATCTTGCACTCCTCAGACACGATAGATCCACGTACAAAAAACACATCTTCAAGGAAAAGGCATCCTTCTTCCGCACTCAACTTGATCGTGCCAAAAACAGACCTAGGGAACTATTCAAAATCATTCGTAACCAAACTTCCCCTGCACCTCCAAATCTGATCGCCTCCTCAGCCAAATGTGAAGAAATTTCCCACTTCTTCTCGGAAAAAATAGCCAAAATTGATCAATCCTTCCGTTCCACACAGCTCCCCTCCAACTCACAATGCAAACCCGTCCTCACCTCAAATGCCTACTCCACATCCCCTCGACCAGCTGACCCTGCTACCTCTCCTGAAACCAACTACCCTTACTCACAATTAAAGAACAATGCCTCCTTGCTCAACTTCCTCCCCGTGACTGAGCTAGAAGTCCTTAAAATAATTGATAATCTTAAACCGTCCTCCCACACAAAAGACCCCTTACCCTCTAACCTTGTCCCTGCCCTTAAGCACATCATCACCCCATACTGGACCACAATCATCAACACCTCTCTCTCCACTGGCTGTGTCCCCACCTCCCTTCAACTTGGACAAATCTCTCCCATAATCAAAAACCCCAATGCTGACCCCAATGACCTAAACAATCTCCGCCCCATCACTAACCTCCCCCTTCTCTCAAAGGTCCTTGAAAAATGTGTCCTACTACAACTAGACAAACACATCGAAAACTTCAACCTACTTGATCCCTTTCAATCAGGCTTCAGGAAAGGCTGCAGCACCGAAACGGCAATGCTCAATGTCGTCGATGACATCCACCACTCACTTGACAAAGGCGAGACCTGCCTTCTTATCCTCCTTGACCTCTCCGCAGCGTTCGATACAGTTAACCATTCAGCCCTACTTAATGTGCTTAGGACCCGTTTCGGCCTCAATGATACTGCCTACAAATGGTTCGTCTCCTACCTACAACACCGAACTCAGCAAATCAAAATTCAAAACTATCTTTCCAAACCCACTCCTGTCTCCCTTGGAGTCCCCCAAGGGTCTATTCTCTCTCCCTCCCTCTTTAACCTCTTTATGGACCCCCTCACCCTCATTCTTAAACAAGCAGGCATCAATTACCACCTCTACGCCGATGACACCCAAATCTATTACAAGATTAAAACTCATGCCGACATCTTACACCTGAACAACACCCTCACCAAGATCCAAACCTGGTTCCACTCCAATCATCTCAAACTTAACCCTAATAAAACTGAAATCATTCTCTTCTCCCCTAAAAACAACCCTCTCCCCGTTCAATCATGGATCTCTGACCTTAACGCACTCAACTGCTCACTCACCCTGTCCAACTCCGTCAAATCTCTTGGTATTTCTATCGACAACACCCTGACCCTTAACGTCCACATCAAAAACTAGGCTAAAGGAGCCCTCTTCACTCTCCGTCACCTCAAGAAAATCAAACCCTTTATACCCACTGATGATTTTAAACTTGTAGTTCAGTCACTTGTTCTTTCACGCATCGATTATGGTAATGCCATCCTCAACGAAATCCCCAAGGTCCACCTTGCTCCAATCAAAGCAGTGCTCAACCTTGCAGCCAGGCTCATTACAGACTGCAAACGCTTCGATCACATATCCCCGGCTCTCAAATCTCTTAAATGAATGAATGAATGAATGAAGCAGCATTTATAAAGCGCATAGCTACCCGTAGGCATCCCAGCGCTGGAGGATAACTGAAGCTTCACAGAAT
Organism: Calotriton arnoldi; assembly: GCA_963921515.1. Lineage (NCBI taxonomy): Eukaryota > Metazoa > Chordata > Amphibia > Caudata > Salamandridae > Calotriton > Calotriton arnoldi. The sequence goes on along the minus strand of CAWUFW010008989.1, from coordinate 789,754 downwards.
CATTTAGGGAAGAGCCATGTTTTCAACAGTCTGCGGAAGACAAGGTGATTAAGTTCCCCACGTAGCTGAAGAGGAAGAGAGTTCCAAAGTTTGGCAGCATTGTATGAAAAAAGCCGACCACCGCTTCTAACTCTCTTGATTCGGGGGACGACTGCCAGGTGTTGCTCATCTGATCGTAGTCGCCTGTTAGCTCGATAGGGCTTAACCAAGGAGGAAATGATCTCTGGTCCCTTTCCTCCTATAAGTTTGTGGGTAATGCATAAGGCCTTAAAATGGACTCTCTCCCGGATGGGGAGCCAGTGGAGAGCCTTCATATCTGGTTTGGCCGACTGCCGATTCTGAGTCCCCATGAGGATTCTTGCGGCACAGTTCTGCACTATTTGCAGTTTGACGAGAACCGAACTTGGGGCTCCAAGGTATACGGCATTGCCGTAGTCCAGGCGTGAAGGAATAAGTGCCTGGACCATGAGCTTTCTTGCCTGAAAGGGAAGCAAAGGGAGCACTTTACGGAGCATCCTTAAGGTGCCAAAGCAAGAGGCCACCACCTTTCTGGCCTGGACTTTAAAGCTAAGATCAGAGTCCAGCCAGACGCCCAGGCTTTTAATTTCAGACTTAGGAACAGGTGCCACGCCCATCGATGCTGGCCACATGGTATCTGCCTTGAAAAGAGAGGGGTTACCAAGGAGCATAAGCTCGGTTTTGTCCCCGTTCAATTTTAGATAAGAATCTTTCATCCACCTGGCTACTTCTTCAAGGCAGATACATAGGGAGGTGGAGACTCTGATTCCATGTGCACAATGGGAGACAGTCTCCACATCCACGTTGTTTGTGCATGGACTTTGATGTTGTGCGTGTGTGTGTCACAGACGTCCATGTCTGTCCTGCAGAGGCAACAGGGGCCACTACCTGTGGGAGTCATGGTTGTTTTGCTGATGTGTACATGATACGCCATGTCATGCCAGTGTCCACGTGGCAATACAGGGTCCCTGGGAATCAACCTGTCAATGAGCTGTGATGCCTGGGGCACATCTGTCCTCACATGTCACTGTGGTGTGTGTTTGGAACGTGACAGCAGTACATGGGTACTGTGACACAGCCTAATGATATCCCATAGCACAACCTTGAACTTGTTGTCAACACATGTTGAACTGTGATGTTAGATGTTGGCCATGTAGGTGCCATACATGTCCTTACAGAACGGCACACACATCAGGTACTTGTGTCTCGTATTGATGTATCATGTGATATTGAGTATGGTCTATGCCACATTTGTGGGGTGACTGACAATCTTTCTTTCTTCACCTATGCACTGCAGGGCACCAGCTGTCCATAGACCATTCCCTGACCTTGCAACGATGGTTGAACGTGACTGCATCCGACGGTACCGCTTCAACAGGCCGCTGATTGAGGAATTGGCGGTGCGGTTGGCCCCACATTTGGAACCTGGCCGGCCATACCCTGCAGCGCTGACCCCCAAGGTGAAGGTGATGGCAGCCCTACACTTCTTTGCCACCGGTACCTTTCAACACACTGTGGCGTCTGCCGGTGGGATGTCACAGACCATGTTCAGCCATGTGCTACGCGATGTTTTGGAGGCAATGTTGAGATACCTGAACCAGTACATCTATTTCCCTAAACGTCAACAACTCACTGACGTCAAGAGTGACTTCTATGCCCTGGGGAGGATGCCACATGTCATTGGCTCCATTGATGGGATATGTGGCTTTGGTACCACCACAGGCACATGAGCAGGCATACAGGAACAGGAAACATTACCATTCGATCAATGCTCTGGTGGTATGTCTTGCAGATATGAGCATCTCACACGTGTGTGCCCGTTTCCCCGGTTCTGCACACGATGCCTACATGATGAGGAGTAGTCGCATCCTGAGGATGATGTCACAGATGCAGAACCAGCGTGCCTGGTTTGTCGGTGTGTACTGACTTTGTACCATTGTGTGTGTTCTGCAATGTAGTATTCCGCCCTCTTTTCCAACTCAGCTAATGTGCAATTGTCTGTATGTAGGTGACTCCGGATACCCCAACATGCCGTGGTTGCTGACACCCCTCAGATACCCTGTGACACCAGCCCAGATGCGCTACAATGAGGCACATGGTCGGACCAGGAGAGTGATCGAGCGGACATTTGGTCTCCTGAAGAGCCGCTTTCGCTGCCTAGACAAGACAGGAGGGGCCCTCCCATATGCCCCAGCAAAGGTGTGCAAGATTGTCATTGTCTGCTGCATGCTACACAACCTGGCAGTGCGGAAGGAGTTACCTCTCATCCTGGATGACGATGACCAACATCCGCCACCTGTGGAGGATCCTGGCCTGGGCCACGATGCCAGTGATGATGATGATGATGAGGGTGATGTCCGCACACAGCTCATCACCAACTTCTTCAGCTGAATGTGAGTATCCAGAGATGTCATGTCAATGATGTGAGTTTGCATGATATGTGTTGGTGGTGCTCTGGTGCTGTTTGAGTGTGGCCATGTGCTACTTGACTGGATGCGTGCAGCGATGTGTCCTTACAGGTGGTCTGTACTCCCCAACAGTGTTGACATGCTAACTTGGTTTTGTGTGGGTATCTTGTGACATGTATTGGCCATGAGTATTGCAGTTCTGTCCTGTTCCTCAGTGTTTTTGACTGTGTGTCATGTCTGTCCTTCACAGGGTACTTTCAGAGTGGTTTGGTCTAGTCGGATCCCCCGACACCATGATTCAGCTTCCAGGGTGGAAGCAGTCGTTTCCCTACAGGTGATGTGCCACACACCCCTGGACTTTATTTCTTCTACACTTGTTGACTGTGTGGCCACTGCCACGTGGGATTACCTTGCATTTGTAGTGGAAACAACATGTTGCAAATGTGTAATAAACCTGTGCTTCACTTTGGGATGTGCGTTGTCTGTGGTCACACATCTGACTGACATTTGCTTACTGCACCTGTGGGCTAGTTAACACAGACTCTGAATAGGTGTGGTGTCTGTGCATTCCACTGTATTTCCTGGCAACATCAGTGTAGGCGATGAGTCAGATGGCCCTGGTGTCTATGTGTTGTGTAGCCCTAGTGGTGTGTCTCCCTCATATATGTCACGTCGCCATGACTCACATGACGGTGTTGAACTTGCTGTAGCAGTTAGCATGCGCAGTGTCATTTAGCAGATCATCATCTCCATGACAAAAACCATGTTGGAATCACAACAGAGGCAAGTATGGTGTATTAGTGAGTTTATTTACATACATGTGTGAGGATAGTGCACAGGATGGTGGGTGCTGTACATTGGGATTGGAATCCAAAGTTCCCAGATGAGTTGGAAGTGTTGGTAGCAGAAATGTCCTGAGTAAAGTCCACAGTCATATGATACATTGGTCCAACTTAAACTCCCCATGTCATGTGGGAGAGCTGTGTTGCATTCGACAGGGTGAACAGTTTGCACACAAAGGAGAATTTCCAGAACATGTGTTGGGTTCCTGGGGGATGTACATGGCCATCGGCCTCTCAGTTTTCCTTCCTCGGACGACCCCTCTTCTTTCGAGGGGACCCTCACGTGCAGGTTGCTGCGGTGCAGAGGACTCTCCGCCAGAGTCATCCTCCCTCCCTGTGGCAGTGTCAGTTGTTGCAGCAGCAGATGTTGTGGGCACACAGGGAGGTGTGGCCATGTTGGTGCTAATCTGGCGGAGGCATGTCAATATGTCCCTATGCACCGCTGTGAGTTCTTGCAATGTGTCCCACTTGGACTCCATACGAGACATGTGTGTCTCCACACGGGACATGTGGGAGTCCAAGCGGGCATGATGGGCAGCCTGCTGCTGTTGTATGTCCTTGAGGATCCCCACTACCTGTCTGACCTCTCCGGTGCTATCCTGGTACGCATCAGCGATGCGTGCCAGTTGTGGGTCATCATGCAGTCCAGACCCCTCTGCAAGCAGCGACCTATGTCTACCACCCCTCCCACCACCCCATGCGACATGTGCAGGACCTGCGGTGGCACGCACAGGTGACCCGGGGCCCACTTGGGGGTTGTTAGTGGTGTTGTCATACATTGCTCCACGGTGTGCCTGGGGCCCTGTGCTGTTGTCAGCGGTGGTCCTTGGTCTGTCCGTGTCGGCGGGGGTGGTCTGTATGTTGACAGTTGTTGGAGGGGTGGGTGCAGGGGTGCAGATGTTGGTCCAGCTGGTGCTGCATGATGACTCACACCGGAGGTGCCAGGTAGGTCTTCGCCATCCGAGGAGGGCAGAGGCTGTTCCACACCAGTGAGCTCTGTGTCCCCCGGAGCCTGGGACAGGGACTCCTCCTCGCCTGCTGCTGTGTCCCCATCATCGTCACCTGTATTTGGAAGAGACACACATTGTATGTAATGTTTCTACAGGCATCAATGGTTCACACACCTGACAGTTGTGACTGTACCTCTGGATGCGGGCATGTACATTGCATTGTCCTAAGTTGTCACAGTAAGAGGTTGATATTGGTGTAGCACATTGTCATGCATACCTGGGGCATTTCAATATGAATGTTGAGGTGTGTGCATGGCCAGCATTGGTTGTATTTGGTGGACATCCGGCCATCCTTCTCCACCTGGCCCAGTTATCCCACCATGAAGCATGCCACCCTTGCAGTGGGTTCAGGTTGACTCTCAGGATGTCATTCAGTGGTGTTGTGCTGTTTGTTGGTGCACAGTTCCCAGCAGGGCCTTGTGCTCCCCACAGCAGTAGCCAGTGTCAGCCTTCTTGTGAGTCCTTTTCCACTCCCTGTGATGTGAGCATGGTTCAGAGTGGTGTTGATGGGCCAATTGTGAGGGTGAGCAGTATCTGTGACTCCAACTCCCATCATGCTATTGCCTACACCCCCTTCCCAGCATGCCCGTACTTCCTTCCTTTTGACTCTGCTTCCCTGTGGGGTAGTGTGCCTGTGCTGACAGGAAGGCTGACAGTGTTGTCCTTGCGTTTGTTTGGCTACAAGTCCCAGGTGTGTCCCTGTGCTTCACACAGCATTACCCAGGGTGGTGGTTCTTTGTGGGATCTTCATTTGGTATGTGAGGCATTGCATTCTCCCAGGTGGGTTATGTGGAGTTTGTGTTGAGGGGGTGTGTGAGGTGAGCTGCTTGTAACTATGGTCAGTGCTGTGAGTCCTCCTTCCCACCCAGCCAGATATCCCACCATGCAACGTGCTTGCATTGCAGAGAGTGCAAGTTGGCTTTCAGGATGTCAGGCAGTGGTGTTGTGCTATTTGTTGGTGCACAGTTCCCAGCAGGGCCTTGTGCTCCCCACATCAGTAGCCAGTGTCAGCCATCTTGTCAGTCCTTATCCACTCCCTGTGATGTGAGCATGGTTCAGAGTGGTGTTGATGGGCCAATTGTGAGGGTGAGCAGTATCTGTGACTACAACTCCCATCATGCTTTTGCCTACACCCCCCTTCCCAGCATGCCCGTACTTCCTTCCCTTTGACTCTGCTTCCCTGTGGGGTAGTGTGCCTGTGCTGACAGGAAGGCTGACAGTGTTGTCCTTGCGTTTGTTTGGCTACAAGTCCCAGGTGTGTCCCTGTGCTTCACACAGCATTACCCAGGGTGGTGGTTCTTTGTGGGATCTTCATTTGGTATGTGAGGCATTGCATTCTCCCAGGTGGGTTATGTGGAGTTTGTGTTGAGGGGGTGTGTGAGGTGAGCTGCTTGTAACTATGGTCAGTGCTGTGAGTCCTCCTTCCCACCCAGCCAGATATCCCACCATGCAACGTGCTTGCATTGCAGAGAGTGCAAGTTGGCTTTCAGGATGTCAGGCAGTGGTGTTGTGCTGTTTGTTGGTGCACAGTTCCCAGCAGGGCCTTGTGCTCCCCACAGCAGTAGCCAGTGTCAGCCATCTTGTCAGTCCTTATCCACTTCCTGTGATGTGAGCATGGTTCAGAGTGGTGTTGATGGGCCAATTGTGAGGGTGAGCAGTATCTGTGACTACAACTCCCATCATGCTATTGGCTACACTGACTTCACCAGCATCCACAGAATTCCTTCCTTTAAGTGAGCTTCCCTGTGAGGTGGTGTTCTAGTGGTGGCAAAATATCAGGCAGTGTTTGTTGGTTATATTTGTGCCACTGCCTTGCTCTATTTGTTGTTAGGTTTGTACATGTCATGACACAGTTACATATCACTATGAGATGGCATGTATTGTGTTTATCTAACTGACATACACATCTTGGGATGATTATCTTTTGGTTGCTGTTGATTTGCTAGGGGTGGATGGTTTGACTGTCCCCTTGACACTGATGTGTGTGTATTCGCACAAAATATTGATTATATTAGTTGTGTACTCACCAGGCTCTGGGATGTCTGTTAGTCCATATCTGCTCACTGGTGGTAGGATGGTCCGCACCTTCTCCTCCCAGGGCCTGAGGTATACTGGTTTTGCAGGAGGGCCACTGCCGGTGTGCTGGCTCAGGAGGTAATCCTTCTTGAGTAGGTCTCTGACCCTCCTGCGCACATCATACCACCTGTTCTGGATGTCTTCCTTTGTGCGCAAACATGGTGATTGTGCGTTCACCCTGTCGACGATCCTCGCCCACATCTTGGTTTTCTGCGACATGGGGGTCTGTTGGACCAATGTGCCAAACAACTGTGGCTCTACCCTCAGGATCTCGTCTACCATGACTTCCAATTCACTATCTAGGAACTTTGGATTCTTCTTTAGGGGCATGGTGATGGGTGGTGATTGATGTGTGTGTGTGTGCAAGTGAGGGTGTGTGTGTGTAGGTTTTGCTGTGTGTGTGTGAGGGTGCTATTTGTTGAGGTGCTAATGGTGTGTTGCTTTTGTGTTGGATGAGCTGTGTGTGTGTCTGTGTTTGCTGTGTGATGGTGTTCTGTGCTGGCAGGTCAGTGGAATTTGCAAAGGATCATGGTAGGGATTTGTGGGCTTTATGTAGGTGGAGTTGGGGGTGTGTCCTTGTTCCATTTTTTTCACCCTCTGTATTTATTGGCTTTGTCATTGCTTGTTTGGCCCTTTTTTTTTGTATTTTTTCATTTGTGATTATTGTGCATGTAGTGTAGGAGTCGTTCTTCTGACCGAGTAGGACGTTGCAGTTGTCTCGTGCGCGCCTCTCCGAGTCGTTCCCGCTGTGTTTCAGCTCAGTTTCATATGCGGCGTACGCGTCGGTCGCGGAGTATTGTGTTTGTTCGGCTGGGTTTTGTATGCGTGTCGGTCGTACGGCTTGGGCTCCGTACGAATCGGTCTGAATTTGCACCCATTGCATCGTAATGCGCGGGTCGGAGTTCGCGGGTACGTTTCGTTCGGGTTATTTCCTGATGCGTGTCGGTCGGTTCGATTCGCGTGGTTTCCCGGCCGGATAGCTTGTTTCCGTCCGGGTCGGTCGTTCGCCTTGTGTTCCGTACAAGTTGGTCGTGATTCCCATGCATTTCATCGTACTACCCGGGTCGGACGGCGCTGGTACGTGTCGGTCGGACTAAATTCCAGTACCGAGTCGGTCGGTATTTTTTCCGGCCCGAATCGGAATCGGCCCCATAGTGTTCTTCAGCAGTCCCGCATACTCCCCTGCAACCCTTATCAGTCTAAATGGAAACAATATAGTACTCTGGGCATCTCCCAGAAACAGTGGGAACTTCTGTGGTGCACCCACAGGAGCATCTCCCACCAAGAATTGGCCTATAAACTAATGGTACAATGGTACTACACCCCTGCATGCTTACACACCATGTTCCCTGCCATTATAGACTTCCAGCACATATGGTGGTCGTGTCCCTCCATCACTATGTTTTGGGAGGAAATACTGAAACACACTAAAAGCACATTGGGATTTCCCGTACCAGTGAATTACTGCACAATCATCTTAGGGGTTCGACCAGTCACAATCGAGGCAGTGGCCCATGCGGACTGATACCTTGCCCGCCACATGACTGGCGCAGAAAAGCAACTGGCCTGGAAAACCCCATCTGCTCCTTCAGTGGGGGCCTGGTTCACCTGGCTATGGCATACCCTGGCTAAGGAACAAATGTCACACAAGATTACATTCTCTGTCAAGAAATGTACTCGCCTCAGGCAACCTCTTATTGATTATATGTCACAAATGAAATACCTGCGCTTCCTGCCCCCTCAGCTCCGGGCTCTCTCCCTGTTTGATTGACGGCCTTCCCTGACACTGTAGTGGAGCCCTGGACACCAATGGGACATGGCAAGGGGCGGGGGCGGGGGAGGCTCCCCCTACAGATTATTTACTTGATCACTGGCACTGCATAACAGGAGGATCCCTCTTCCTTTTTGTTTAGATTCTAGTTTCTCCCCTGTTCTCTTCCCGGTTGGGCCTGTTGGCCCTCTGAGCCCCTTGTCTGAACATAGACGGGTAAGACTGTCACCTGACTCGCTTCCCTTTAGGTGCCCCCCCACCACCACTATCGGCCATTGGTCTCCTGGGGTTGGGCTGAATCTCCTAATGGGCCTGGCCCTAGCACCCTCACCTTAGCCGACACAGACACTGGGGCTTCCCCTTACACCTCTGCTTGTACGCTTCATGGCGTCCCCTGTCTTTTCATCCAACTGTGTCTCCCCCAGTGGTACCCCATGGCCATTATATCCATGCCCGGGGTTGCGACTGTTGTTACGGTGATACAACTCTATGTTTCAAGCTTGTATATGCACTGACACCGCTGTTGTACAAGTGTATGTTAAGCTATTGGAAATGTACTGTTTGTTGAAAATTTAAAAAACAGTTTCTGAGTAAAAAAAGAGAAATTGCGGTTCTGCCTTCCCCCAGTAAAATATCTTGGAAATTAAATCTCTCTGGCAAGAGCCACTTGTCTTCTGAATGAGTTGAAGCCATCTGTAAGTTGCCACGCCTTGTAAATGTTTCTCATGTACATACCTTTTTGGGAATGGCTGGGTACTGAAGACAGTGGATTCTGGGCTACGCTGAAATGCTAAGGCGCTTGCAATAGTATGTTCAAAAAGACACCCATAACACTTGCAGTGGTCCAGTGAAGCCGAATATGCATTAGTGAAAATTAAACAAGTGTTAACTTCTGCCTCCACCTTTGGACTCCCCGATTATGACAAACCTTTAACTTTGTGTTGTCATGAAACTTATGGATTTGCGCTTGGTGGGGTGTTGGTACAGAGTCATGGGGATCAGAAAAAGCACATAACTTAATAATCTTCTAGACAACAGGATGTGGGAGCACACCGCTGACCTCTCAGGCAAGGTTCGCCCCTAGCATTCTGGTAAATGCAGTTTCTTGTAGCTCGCTCCGATATTTTCGAGTGTTTCGCCAAGGTTGGCGCAGATAGTGCTGATCTCTAGACACGTGTTTCTGGTTTATTAACCGTCATCAGTAGAGAATACAGTCTTGTAATAATCTTCTACTCTGGACCCAGTCGCAGCGGGGGTCCCACCATATTTACTGCCTGTGGCGACAGCCACAAACCTTGTCAAAGCATCTGAAAATATTGTGTTGATTTCCCCATGAAATGTTGCTTGTGCTCCTCCTCACCATGGAAACCCAGCATCTCTCCACAGCTTGACTGTCTCGATCCAAAATATTGTTACTATCTGCTTCTGATATTACCCTGGCTCATTGTCCCACTTTGAATCCTGCTACTCTTATGCCCACTACAAAGGGCTGGGATCCTCACGACTGTGGGGCCGATTCCGATTCAGGCCGGAAATCTCTCCGACCGAGCCGGACCCGGAGAGATTTCCGACCGAATCGGACCCGTGCAGCCCGACCGAACGAGTACGATGCGTCCGTATGCTATCGTACTCGAGTCGGTCGGACTCCCATTGAAGTCAATGGGACCCGGTCGTACAACGCGTACGCGGGCTCCCATTGCCTCAATGGGTGCGAGACGAACAAGGGCGCCCCCTACAGCGGGTACGCGGCGAAGCGACTCGCGCCGTACACGCACAGGTAGGGGGGACCCATGGGTCCCCCCTGTGTGCGACTCGCGCGGCTACGCGTACAGGGGGGTCCGACACGGACCCCGAAGTACGGCTCCGACTGCTCTTTCGAGCCGGACGGCGCGTGTCGGTCGGACTGCTCGCGGCGCGCATCGTACTTACCCGGCCGGGGAACGTCTCCATTGCGCAGTGCGAGTCATGTCCGAGCGAGTCGGTCGGTGCGGTTCGACCCGGGAACGTGTCGGTCGGAGCGGTTGGGACGCCCGAACGAGTCGGTCGCCGATTTCGCATCGTACTCGCTCGTCCGGACGCGCGTACGAATCGGTCGGGAAATAGGGCTCCGAATCGGATCCGGTTATGCCGAATCCGATTCGGAGCCCTACCGGCCGAGATCGGAATCGGCCCCTGTGTCCTTGTTACTGCCCATGTTACTAAACCATGTATCGATCTGACTGATGTACCAATTATTGACAGTGAGTTAACACATTTTGTGGATGGATCATCTCCAGAAATGATGAAAGTGTTCAGGTTGCTGGTCATGCTGTGTGCACTGTATATCAACTTGTGGAGAGCTGTCATCTACCAAATGTTAAACCAGCTCAAGCTGCAGAGCTTAGTGCTCTCCCCGAGCATGCACCCTAGTCAAAAAAAGGTTGCTATTGTATACAGAGTATCAAAGTTTGCATTTGGAGTAATGCATGCCTTTTGGCTCCTATTGATGCAGAGGGGTCTCCTAACCTTAGCCAGAACTCCTATTAGGAATCTGCAATATGTCCAAAATCGTTTAAATCCTTTTAAATCAGAAAAATTGGCAGTGGTAAAATGCGCTGCACACAACCACCCTCAAGATGATGTTTCAAGGGGCAGTGCTATAGCGGATTCAACTGCTAGAAATGCTGCGTTGTCTAGCACCTCCTGATGTTACCATGTATGTTATGAAAACTAATATATTTCCTGTTCCAACATTAAGGGACCTTTCTCAACTGCAGAAGTAAGCCTCTGAAAATTAGAATCAGTTCTGGATCAAGCAGGGATGTAAAATAGATCTTGATGGGGGTATAGAGAGACCCCTCTGGGCTTGGGGTCACAGAAAAAGTTCTACTCCCTAACTTCACAAGGTTGTTTCATGGAATAGCTTACAATTGGTAAGGATGGCATGATATGTGCTGCAGCAACCCATTAGTGTGCTCTCTTCTTTTCGCCGACTGCCCAGAGGAATTGCCAGTGCTGTGCCAGGTGCCTGTCACACAATGTTGGAAAAAGGATTAAGGTCCTCCCTGCAGCCCACTCTCCTTTTTGGGGTCCCTTTATGCACATACAGATGGATTTTATTCTGATTCCTAAATGTGTATCATTTCATATATCATGGTTATCATGTGCATGTTTTCATGATGCTTGGAGGTGTACCCCTGTGCTTGTGCAGATGTCATTACAGTAGAAAAGCAGTTACTCAGAGACTGTATCACTTGTTCAGGTTACTGAACTAGATCTTGAGTGATCACTGGACACATTTCGTGTCAGCAGCAGTTCAAGCAGTGTACAACGCCCTAAAAGAAGACCAGCATTTTCATTGTACCTATCACCCACAGTTTGCAGGCAAAGTAGAAAGAAGCAATGGTACCCTTACAAATAAGGTAGCAAAGATATGCTCAGAGACACAGTTAAAATGGCCCAGTGCCCTACCATTAGCATTATGGTTCCTCAGAGCAATTCCATCTCAGAAGCCACAATTGAACCCATATGACATAATCATTGACCGACCCATGATGCTCCCCTCAATTCCCTCAGTTTCCACTGCAAAGTTTGATTTACAGTTAATGATGATGGGATCCTGCAATATTTCAGAAAGCTTATACAATGTCTTCACCATTCTCATGTGCAAGTGATCTGCCCTGAGTGTCCAACCGAAGCCTGCCATTCTCTACAGCTCAGGATTGGATTTATGTTTGTATGTACCAGAGGACAACCACATTGAAGCATCGGTGATGTAGACTCTATCAGAACCTACCTATCACAAACACAACTGTCAAATGTCGTAGTCTGGGAACTTGGATCCGCTTTCTTCACTGTAAGCGAGCTGCTCCTCCTAGAAACAACAGTATTACTACTGCTGCTGCTTCAGGGCTTGTGCTTGGCTCCACACACTTGACACACAGCGAATACCGCGTATTTTTGACAAAGTGTAAAACACATCTGCAGACATATTTTCCATAAAGTTTGAGTCTAGCTGTTTAGTAAGATATTGATTTAACTTTCCCTATTGTATACATTTGTTGAAAAAAGTACATCTGAAATGCATTTTCCTTGTTCGCGGCGATACCGGACAGTTGCGATGACATCGGTGGTCGCGAATACTACGTGTTTTTGACAAAGTGTAAAACACATATATAGATACGTTTTATTTAAAGTTTGAGTCTAGCTGTTTAGTAAGATATTGATTCAACTTTCCCCATTGTATACATTTGTTACAAAAAGTGCATCCGAAATGTATTTTCCTTGTTTGCGGCGTGTTTGTGATTGGTTGTATGAGTCTGTCAGTTGATCTGTGAGTAGAAGCATGAGTGCCTTTTGCATTTGTAAGTAAGTATATGACTGTCTGACTGGTGGATACATAAATGTGTAAGTGGGTGTCTGAGTGAGTGGGTGCATGACTGTCTGAGTGGGTCTGTGAGTGAGTGCATGAGTCTCTCAGTGGGTCTATGACTAGGAGCGTGACTGTCTTAGTGGTTCTTTGAGTGGGTGTGTGGGTCTCTCAGTGGGACTGTGAGTGAGTGCTGGGTGCATAAGTCTCTGAGTGGGTCTGTGAGTAGATTTGTGAGTGATTGTACGGGTCTGTGAGTCTCTGAGTGGGTCTGTGAGTGTGTGTATGAGTGTCTGAGTGAATCTTTGAGTGGGTGTATGAGTGTCTCGATGGGTCTGTGAGTGAGAGCATAAGCCTCTGAAGGAATGAGTGCATGAATGAGTGTCTGAGTGGGTCTGTGACTGGGAGGGCAAGTTTCTGGGTGGGTCTGTGAGTGGATGCGTGAGTCTATGAGTGGGTAAGTGAGTGGGTGCATGTATATCTGAGTGAGTCTGTGAGTGGGTGTGTGAGTCTCTAAGTGTATGAGTGAGTGAGTGCAGAAGTCTCTAAGAGGATCTGTGACAGAGTGTGTGAGTGCCTATATGGGTATGTGAGTGGGTGTATGAGTGCCTGAGTGAATCTGTGAGTGGGTATATGAGTGTCCCAGTGGGTCTGTCAGTGGGTATGTGAGTGTCTCAGTAGGTCTGTGAGTACATACATGAGTGTATGAGTGGGTCTGTAAGTGGGTGCGTGAGTCTCTGAGTGGATCTGTACATGGGTGTGTGACTCTCTGATTGAGTCTATAAGTGGGTGCATGAGTATCTGAGTGGGTCTGTGAGTGGGTGCATGAATGCACTGCTTATGACCTCACATATTACATCACTCATGATATGGTCAATGACATCACTGATGACATCTCAAATGACATCACTGATTACATCATCCAGTGACTCTGACTGCTTTTAAAAAGTTTATGAGTGTTAAATATATATACCAAGGTGTATTGGTGAATCAGTGGGTGTATGAGTGCCTGCATGGATAATTCAGTGGGTGCATGACTGACTGTATAACTGACTGACTAGGTGTCTCAGTGAATGTATGGGTGAGTGGCTGGTTGTGTAAATGTTTGTATCACTCTGTCAGTTGGTATCTAAGTGGCTGTATGGGTGTGTGAGTGGGTAAGTGAGTGACTGTATGGGTGATTGAATGGTTGTGTGAGTACCTGTATGGGTGTCTGAGTGTCTGTGTGGGTGGTTGAGGGGTCTGTGACTGCCTGTATGGATGAGCAAGTGGGTGAGTCATTGGCTGTATGGGTTAGTATAGGTTAGTGAGTACGTGTATGATGAGATGTATGGGTGAGTGAGTGTGTGTATGGCTGTGTCTGTGAGTGAGTGGATGTGTCAGTTGTATATGGGTGAGTAACTGCATATGTTAAAGTCAGCATAGGTGATTGTTGGGATATATGAGTGACTGTATGGGTGAGTGAGTGATTGTGAGAGTGGCTATATGGGTGAGTGTGTGCTTGTGTCAATGACTGTCTGGGTGAGTGAGTACATGCTAGTATCTATATGAGTGAGTGGGTGTGTGTAACTGTATAGGTGAGTAAGTGGCTGTGTGATTGACTGTATGGGCGAGTGAGCAGGTGTGTGAGTAACTCTATAGGTGACTGACTCAGTGTATGAGTGGCTTTATGTGTGTATGAGTGGATATGTCAGTGACTGTGTTAGTGAGTGAGTGGGTGTGTGAGTGGCTGTATGGGTAAGTGAATGGATGTGTGTGTAGATCTATAAATCAGCGAGTGAGTGTGTAAGTACCAGTATGGGTCAGTGAATGGGTTTGTGAATGGTAGTGCGGAAGTTGGAGTGGGTGTATGAAAGGTTATATGGGGATGTGAGGGGGTGCATCAGATATTCTGTGGATGATGTCATCAGGGATGTCATTTGAGATGTCATCAGTGATGTCACTGACCATGCCATGAGTGATGTAATATGTGAGGCCATTAGCAGTGCATTGCGGGGGCGTGAGTTATAGTTAGCTCAGCTCAGCTAACTATAACTGCTGAATTTCTCTGATTTTGTACGAGTGAAATGTCAGCCTAATTATAATGTCCCTGTAACCTTTGTTTTTTTCAGTGAATTTTTAAGGTTTTTCAAAATCTATTTCCTAACTATAACATCCCTGTAACCTTTGGTTTCTTCAGTGAATTTCTAAGGTTTTTTAAATTCTATTTCATAACTATAACATCCTTGATTTTTTTTTCTATAATTAGATATTGAACATTACATATGCATGGTGCACCACTTATTGTTGTATTTGTCATTTATTAATTTAAAAAGTACATTAATCATCTTATTTCAAGATATTTTTGGTTTTTGTGACGATGTCGCAATTGCTGAGGACACACAGTGAATACCCCATATTTTTGACAAAGTGTAAAACACATCTATAGACATATTTTCCATAAAGTTTGAATCTAGCTGTTTTAAATTTTTTTATTTATTGGCTGTTAGAATTGGGGGTCTCTAGTTGGCACAGGTAGGTACTTGTGACAAATAGGGACCCTCGCCTCTAGTCAGGGTAAAGGGGTACACTCCTAAAATAACCCCTGCTCACCCCCTTGGTAGCTTGGCACGAGCAGACAGGCTTATCTCAGAGGCAGTGTGTAAAGCATTTGTGAACACATACAGTAATCTAGTGACACACTACAGATGGACACCACACAAGGTTTTATATCAAAAATAAGTATTCTTTATATAGTTTTAACACAAGACCATAAACGACAAAAATCCACAATACTGTACTTAAAATGGTAGGTTTAGCTTAGTTCAGTTCAGTTCTTAAGATGCGACACTTTAAGTCAATGTACCTTACGATGCGGGACGCTTCCACAACAAGCAATGTTGCAGCGATGGAAATGCGACAAAGTTCTGGTGCAAAGAAATAAAGACGTCAAGTTCTTCTTGAGGCGGCACGCTTCTCCGAGGTTGCGAGAAGTCTCGACTCGATGCGTCAGCTACAGCGGCGACACCCTTGTTCAGCGATGCGACGACAGCGGCTTTGGCGGCGACCCTCTTCTCCGACGTTGCGAGACGCTTCCGCTCGATGCGACAACTGCAGCGGCGACACCCTTGTTTCGTGATGCGACGGCAGCAGCTCCGACGGCGGCACGCTTCTCCGTGGATGCGAGGCGCTTCTCTTGATGCGGTGCAATGCGACAGCTACAGCGGCGACACCCTCCTGCGGAGTTGCGACGGCAGCGGCTGCGACGGCGACACGCTTCTTCCTCGATGCGAGACTCTTCTCTTGATGCGGTGCAATGCGACAGCTACAGCGGTGACACCCTCCTTCGGAGTTGCTACGGCAGCAGCAGCGACGGCGACACGCTTCCTCTTCGTTGCGGGACGCTTCTCTCGATGCGGTGCAATACGACAGCTACAGCGGCGACACCCTCCTTCGGAGTTGCGACGGCAGCAGCAGCGACGGCGACACGCTTCTTCCTCTTGAGTCGCGCTTCCAGCTCCTTGCGACACGCAGTCCCTTCAGAAGGCCCAAAGCAGCAGCAGGCACTTCCAAAGGATTCTTGGGGAGCTGGTGGTTGAAGTCTGTTGTCCCTGAGACTTCAGCAGGAGGCAAGCTCTTTTCTCAAGCCCTTGGAGATACTTTACAAGTTGAATAAAAGTGCACACAAAGTCCTTTCTCCTTCCTTTGGCAGTCAGGCAACCACTGCAGGCAGATCCCTCTAGCTTAGGGATAGTCTTCTCCTCAGTTCCTTCTTGGTTCCGCTCCTCAGCAAAGGTTTCTTCTTGTTTTCCCAAAGTGATCTAATTTCCTAGGGGTCTGGGTCCCCTTTTATACACCTTTTCCCTTTGTTCTCTGAAGGCAGAGAGGCCTTTGCCTAGTCCAAACCAGTTCTGGTCAGTCCTGGAGCACTTTGTTTTTCTGACTCCTTCTTTCCTTTGAGAGTGAGGGGCAGAGCCATCAGACGCCCGGCAGGAGGTGGAGCCAGCATTGTGGAAGGCAGGCACAGCCCTATTCAGACCCAGGTGCAACTCCTCCCACCCATCCTCCTTCAGGCAGACCTATTCAGCCTAGTGCTGACTCACCCTGCCTCCTGGAATCCCCCAGCCCCTGTCACTCACAAACCCAGACACACAATACACAACCTGAGCAGAGGCAGCTGGATGGTTTAGGCAAGAAAATACCTACTTTCTAAAAGTGGTATTTTCAAACAAAGAATGTTAAAACCAACTTCACTAAAAGATGTATTTTATCATTCTGAGTTCAGGCATACTAAATTCGTTTTTCTACCATGTTCCCTGGGTCAGTTAGGATTATAAGGTGTAATAATCAAACTGCCCATTCTGGCCTATGGAGAACAGGTAGCCTTGCAATAGTGAAAAACGAAAATGGCTGTAATTCACTATTAGGACAGGCCACACACACCAGGGCATGTCCTACCTTATACTTACAATGCACCCTGCCCTAGGGCCTACTTTAGGGGTGACCAACATGCAGTAAAGGGAAGGTTTAGGGACTGGTGAGTGGGTGTACTCACCAAGTCGACATGGCAGCCCTAGGCTGCACACAGGCTCTGCGATGGCAGGCCTGAGACACACTTTACAGGCTGCTTCTGTGGGTGGCACAACCAGTGCTGCAAGCCCACCAGCAGCATTGGATTTACAAGCCCTGGGCACACTCAGTGCACTGTACTAGGGACTGACAAGTAAACCAATCATCCAATCATGGAGTCACTAATCCATACATCAATTTATCATGGGGAGAGCATATGCACTTTAGCACTGATCAGCAGTGGTAAAGTGCCCAGAGTCATAAAACCAACAAAAACAGGTCAGAGAAAATATAGGAGGAAGGCAAAAGTTTAGGGATGACCCTGCAAAAAGGGCCAAGTCCAACACAACCCCTTCCAGCCAAAACGCAGGGGAGACCAATCACTACCCTGATGGGCTTCTCTGCTTTGGGCGATAGAACATGGACCCTGGCCCGCAACAGCAGGGGCATACTCCAGTTCTACGCCAATCTGAACCTATTTGGATCCCTCTGTCCATACTCTCAGGGCCCACCAAGCTAACCCATGGGGAACCCTTCTCCTCACCTGTGGACACCACCTGGGGAGCACCTAACCTTAACTTGCTCACAGGTGTGTCCCAACAGACAGACAGCAAGCCACAGTGGCCACTGACAGCCGTCAGTGATGAGAGCCAGGCCCCAGGCCTTTCATGGCTCTCCAACCTCTGTGGTGTCAGAGAGCGGGGGGCAGTAGCCCCAGGTGCCTGGCACCCTTTGTCCACTCTCCCAACCGTCAGGTCAGGTATGACATCCTGACACTGACCCACCAGCCCCGGGCCTGTAACCGGCGGCTGGACAGGAGACTGGGGTGGGCTCTCCCACACCTGGTCCTCCTCCTTGGGGCTCTGTACCCTCCCACCTGGAGCGGTACCCCCTTCTAGAATTGTCAGGGCACCTGTGGCAGGGGTCCTGCACAATTCGCCCACCAGTTCAGGGGTTCTATCCTGCAACTGGGATCCCAGCTTAGGGTCTGTACCCTTAGACTGGGCAGAGGTCAGGGGTGAGGCTGCCCTCTCCCTGCCTCCCTCAGTGGGGCCCTGCACCCTCCCACCTGGAGTGGTGCCCCCAGAAGACAAACTGGTAGGGGCATTGTTAGCATCCGCCCCTTCCTCCAGGTCAGGGGGGACACCCTGAACCTGGCCCTCCAACCCAGGGTCTGTACCCTTAGGCTGGACCTGTGCCTGGCATCCCAGGACTTCCGGGAGGGTACACCAACCCCCCAAGGGAAACACACTCCTCTAGAGTTGTGTAATAATCTGCCTGGCGCACCAGGACTTCCTGGGGAGCACGCATGCCCCCCAGAGGGTAACACATCTCTCATGTGTTGTGTGACAGTCCGCCTGGCGCAGATCTCCCGACCCCTGTCCATCTGACAGCGCGTGAAGATCCCCCAGGACAGAAGTGGTGTCACCATGGTCATTCACTGGTGACTCAGCCCTTCTGGCTGGTCCCTGACCCACTGGTTCTTCCACTGGGGACTCTCTCCCCCTCTCACCCCTCACTCTGGACTTCGGCACCCTCCCAACTGGAGCGGCACCGCCAGACACCAGAAACACTGGAGCTCCATTTACAGACGCTCCAGGTTCTCTAGACACTAGGAGATCCTCCTCAACACCCGGCCCATCAGGACAGCCTAGGCTCCCTACCTGATGTTCCCTTAAAGAACCATCCAGGCTCTGAGACTGGGTTTCGGGCACCTTGGGACACGCAGCCCCACACTCACTCCTTCTCCACTGAGACAGGACGTGAGTCCCTACACCCCTCCCTTTACCACGGGACCTAGCTGGGCTACACTGAACCTCTCCCACCACTCTGGGTTGGAAGACACCTGAGCCACTCCTCTTAGGGTCACTCCCCAATGCCTCTTCAGACCCTCTGGAACCCACCAAAAGGTCTGCCTCCAATGTGAGCTCCCTGGGGTCAGAGAACTCACTCTCCAACAGGTGTTGGCATAGCTCTGGAAAACAGGGACTTACAATATGCTCTCCCAAAATTGGATCACACAGTCCCCCACAGGGGTTAACCAAACTATCCTTCACCTCACCATCCAGTGCCTCGCACAAGTACCCCACACCACTCTTCTGAGATTGGCAAGACAGAATCTGACTGTCTCTGTCACTCAACCCACACTCTTCTGGGCGGCCTTCACACTCACATACCAGGACTTCAACTGTGGGGGAACCACTCTCCCTGCACCTCCCATCTAGAGTCAGTAGAGTGTCCCTCCTGCTACTAGGACCATGAATCCCTGCGTCAGTTTCCCTATTCCTCTCAGGGACACTGCGCACTACTGGAGCTACCTCATGTCCTTGAACCTCCTGGTGTATGTTAACCCCTCCAAGTCAGGCACCACATCTCTGGGTGTGTGTACTACTCCCTCAGCACTAGGTAATACAATTTTGCTGCCACCAGAGGGAGGAATCCCTAAGCCCCTGGCTTTGAACTCCAACTCCCTCATCATTCTCTCATGCTCTAAAAGCATCTTCTTTTCTTCCATGGCCAACCTCTTACTTTCCAACTCCAATTTCTTGTGCTCAAGGCTATCATGGCTTCCCTGTTTCAGTTTGGCCATCTCCATTTCATGCATCCTGCTTTTGTCCCTGTCCTCCAGCTCCTCTGGAGACAGGCCCTTTGAGAAACACTGCTGCCCTCCCTGGAAGGCGCTCTCCTCCCAGTTAAGCCCAATGGCCCCTCAAGCTGCCCATCTAAATTCTCTGCCTCCTCCACAGGCTCCTCGGACTGCCCACTGGCATTCCGTGCTTCCAACCAGGCTCTCAGTGCCTTGTGAAACTCCTCCTTCCTGGTGAGGCCTTTCATAGAGATTTTAAACTTTTTACAAACAGCTTTGAGTTCTGGCACAGTGTAGGTATCAACCCTATCTTCTTCAAATTCAATATCTGCAGGTGCAATGGATCCTTTTTGCTCATGGTGAAAATTGGCAGTTCTCAACAAAAATAAAGGTTCCAAGGAAAAAAGTCCTATCAAAATGTATGTGGTCGCGTATTGGTCTGCACTCACTAGTAGTGTACACCAATCACTGTATATGAATCACAAATGCAAGTCCAAATCCTCACCGCTGACCACCAATGTTAGAATTGGGGGTCTCTAGTTGGCACAGGTAGGTACTTGTGACAAATAGGGACCCTCGCCTCTAGTCAGGGTAAAGGGGTACACTCCTAAAATAACCCCTGCTCACCCCCTTGGTAGCTTGGCACGAGCAGACAGGCTTATCTCAGAGGCAGTGTGTAAAGCATTTGTGAACACATACAGTAATCTAGTGACACACTACAGATGGACACCACACAAGGTTTTATATCAAAAATAAGTATTCTTTATATAGTTTTAACACAAGACCATAAACGACAAAAATCCACAATACTGTACTTAAAATGGTAGGTTTAGCTTAGTTCAGTTCAGTTCTTAAGATGCGACACTTTAAGTCAATGTACCTTACGATGCGGGACGCTTCCACAACAAGCAATGTTGCAGCGATGGAAATGCGACAAAGTTCTGGTGCAAAGAAATAAAGACGTCAAGTTCTTCTTGAGGCGGCACGCTTCTCCGAGGTTGCGAGAAGTCTCGACTCGATGCGTCAGCTACAGCGGCGACACCCTTGTTCAGCGATGCGACGACAGCGGCTTTGGCGGCGACCCTCTTCTCCGACGTTGCGAGGCGCTTCCGCTCGATGCGACAACTGCAGCGGCGACACCCTTGTTTCGTGATGCGACGGCAGCAGCTCCGACGGCGGCACGCTTCTCCGTGGATGCGAGGCGCTTCTCTTGATGCGGTGCAATGCGACAGCTACAGCGGCGACACCCTCCTGCGGAGTTGCGACGGCAGCGGCTGCGACGGCGACACGCTTCTTCCTCGATGCGAGACTCTTCTCTTGATGCGGTGCAATGCGACAGCTACAGCGGTGACACCCTCCTTCGGAGTTGCTACGGCAGCAGCAGCGACGGCGACACGCTTCCTCTTCGTTGCGGGACGCTTCTCTCGATGCGGTGCAATACGACAGCTACAGCGGCGACACCCTCCTTCGGAGTTGCGACGGCAGCAGCAGCGACGGCGACACGCTTCTTCCTCTTGAGTCGCGCTTCCAGCTCCTTGCGACACGCAGTCCCTTCAGAAGGCCCAAAGCAGCAGCAGGCACTTCCAAAGGATTCTTGGGGAGCTGGTGGTTGAAGTCTGTTGTCCCTGAGACTTCAGCAGGAGGCAAGCTCTTTTCTCAAGCCCTTGGAGATACTTTACAAGTTGAATAAAAGTGCACACAAAGTCCTTTCTCCTTCCTTTGGCAGTCAGGCAACCACTGCAGGCAGATCCCTCTAGCTTAGGGATAGTCTTCTCCTCAGTTCCTTCTTGGTTCCGCTCCTCAGCAAAGGTTTCTTCTTGTTTTCCCAAAGTGATCTAATTTCCTAGGGGTCTGGGTCCCCTTTTTATACACCTTTTCCCTTTGTTCTCTGAAGGCAGAGAGGCCTTTGCCTAGTCCAAACCAGTTCTGGTCAGTCCTGGAGCACTTTGTTTTTCTGACTCCTTCTTTCCTTTGAGAGTGAGGGGCAGAGCCATCAGACGCCCGGCAGGAGGTGGAGCCAGCATTGTGGAAGGCAGGCACAGCCCTATTCAGACCCAGGTGCAACTCCTCCCACCCATCCTCCTTCAGGCAGACCTATTCAGCCTAGTGCTGACTCACCCTGCCTCCTGGAATCCCCCAGCCCCTGTCACTCACAAACCCAGACACACAATACACAACCTGAGCAGAGGCAGCTGGATGGTTTAGGCAAGAAAATACCTACTTTCTAAAAGTGGTATTTTCAAACAAAGAATGTTAAAACCAACTTCACTAAAAGATGTATTTTATCATTCTGAGTTCAGGCATACTAAATTCGTTTTTCTACCATGTTCCCTGGGTCAGTTAGGATTATAAGGTGTAATAATCAAACTGCCCATTCTGGCCTATGGAGAACAGGTAGCCTTGCAATAGTGAAAAACGAAAATGGCTGTAATTCACTATTAGGACAGGCCACACACACCAGGGCATGTCCTACCTTATACTTACAATGCACCCTGCCCTAGGGCCTACTTTAGGGGTGACCAACATGCAGTAAAGGGAAGGTTTAGGGACTGGTGAGTGGGTGTACTCACCAAGTCGACATGGCAGCCCTAGGCTGCACACAGGCTCTGCGATGGCAGGCCTGAGACACACTTTACAGGCTGCTTCTGTGGGTGGCACAACCAGTGCTGCAAGCCCACCAGCAGCATTGGATTTACAAGCCCTGGGCACACTCAGTGCACTGTACTAGGGACTGACAAGTAAACCAATCATCCAATCATGGAGTCACTAATCCATACATCAATTTATCATGGGGAGAGCATATGCACTTTAGCACTGATCAGCAGTGGTAAAGTGCCCAGAGTCATAAAACCAACAAAAACAGGTCAGAGAAAATATAGGAGGAAGGCAAAAAGTTTAGGGATGACCCTGCAAAAAGGGCCAAGTCCAACATTGGCATTTCCAAAACAGCAAACGGTTACAACAGCTCAGTCAGAAAAGCAGTTCAACGCCACTTGTGTTACACATATAATTAACGGTGAGCAGTCAAAATATCGAAAATAAAGTATCGACATACACTAATATCGAAGTCACAATATCGAAGGGACAGAATATCGATGTTAAGAATATCGATGGACAGAATATCGACCCTACGGTAAGTAATATCGAAGTTAGTAATATCGAAATCAAATATATCGATGTTACTAATATCGATGTTACTAATATCGATATTTGTATTATTGTTATGTATTTTGTTATGTTTTTAATATGTATGTGTTATATGTGTTTTTGTTAAGTGTTCTACTTGTCTAAAAATATATGTATACAATTTTTATATGTTAATAATGTTTTTTTTAAGTTATTGGTTTTTTTTTTGTACCGTAGCGGGTTGTGGGTTTATAGGGGAATAGGGTGGGAAGTAATTTAATTATACTAAATTAGGGGCTCATTACGATGGCGGGCGGAAGCACAACCGCCGTGCTGGCGGATGCAAAAACCACCAGTTACCGCCGGCACGCAGCAGTCCACACGCCCGCCCAATTACGATGCGAAAAGTAGGCCAAACACCGCCGGCAAGCCAGCAACACCGTCCGCCATCAAAGTGCGCCCGTACACGTAGCGGCGCAGCCCAACTGACACACACCGTCCGACGAAACACGTCCCGCCCGGCGTATAAATTACGATGCCGCAAACAAACGGCTCCCACGGCCAAGAGATACCGTACGACAAACCGAAGCGGTAACACGGACGCCGAGCACGGACAACGAAGAAGCGGCTCCCCGAGCATGAATCCAGCACTGCAGGCCCTCCCCATGCTCCTGCTGATGCACCACCAAGGACGCAACGTACCGCGGAGACGCAGGTAGGCACACACACAACAAGTGCACGCAAACAGCGCACACAGTGCAAGGGCGGAAAAGCGGACAACCCCCCACTAGCGCGTGTACACTACACATCCACCATTGCATCCACATATGACACACAGGCCAAATCGTAACATCGCGTAACACATGTGTACACACCACCTGGGACTAGGAACCAACAACCCCGTCACGGCCCCAAAACGGCGATGACGCCGCCACACATGCGCACAACGCAGAGGCCAACCGCAGCGCCATGCATGCGTCGCACACAGACACAGGGACACAACCAAGCAGCACACACATCAGCCCCACCCCGAACGCACATGACACGTGACAGGCCTGCCACAGACATGTCCCCAACGCCCAATTCACGGACAACACCCAACGCCACACAACCGACGCACACATGTCAGTGAAGTTACGCAACAGCAGGACACACCCCAGTGTAACAAACATGGCGTAGCACACAGCGGCGGCAACACCAACTAGGAGAAGCAGGGCCCCTTCGGGAAGAGGAACGCCAGTACCACACTGAAACACCCATACCACCCTGCACATATGAACAAGACATATAAAACGGAACACCAAAGAGCCCGGGACCGACAACAGGTGGCCCAAGAATAACATTCACACACAAGGCCCAACGCAGAGCGGAAAGGCAGCCTGCCGCCCACACAAGGGAGAGCAGACAGCACTGAATGACCTTCCATTCCAACTCCAAAACCACAGCCCTACGACAGAAGCCGGAGAATACAGCCATTGTCCAAGAATAGACCAACACAGGCATGCCGAGGAGACCGACCACAGGGCAGATAGCGCATATCACAGAAGCACACAACGGACGGGGAAGAAAGAAGAAAACACTCCCCCATGTCGGCCACATGCAAGTTAATTGGAAGGAGTCACACATCACTGACCTTGAACTGTCTGAGAAGCATGTGGGATGAGGGCCCGTGTCCTCCAAACAAGCCAACAGAACACAAGTCCTGTCTCCCTACGACTACACAGAGCTCACAGCAACCTCGGAGCGTGCACATTGCAGACTGCACACACAGCCGGAGCACGCCACCACAACGCACCGCTGCGAAATGGCAACCGCAACACACCTACCCAACTACGCCGAACAGCTCAAGCTGTACAAAACCAACCTGTTTCATATATTGGGATGCGATCTCCTGTCCCTGCTGAACGTAAGTTACCGACTGACTTACCGCATCACATTGTTCAGCTGCGTCATGCCCGTCTTCTACTGTCGGAGGTGTCCCTACCAGCATCCCGTGGAGATATGCCTCTCCAACCCGGCATGTCTGAAGGCGGACCTGCTACCACTACTCCTCCCTCTGGACGCACACGACAGGGCCTGCTCTGCCTATGGGGGCATGGCGTATGTGGCCAACATTGCACCCGCACTGAAATGGGACCACTGTGCCTCCACACGACGGATCATCGAGAACAGCTACATCGAATGTCACCCAGCATGCCCCATCATGGTCCTCCAAGGGACAACTTACGAACAACACCTTGACAGCCACCATCCGCTACATTGGCTGGCAAACATGTACACCACCAATGACATGGAAGCCCTGCTGGGCGGCATCGCATACCTGACAACCTGTAAATTCGTCGGACCACAACGCAGGTTCCCCGATTGACCTATGATGTCCAACCCCGCACCCATGCTTAGCTTCCGCACGGACTGGCCAGTCACCACCACAACAGCCATACCAAACGACCGGCAACTGTAACCACACCATCAACGACATCGCCATGACATCGGATATGACCGGGACATGCACACTGTTCCCCATCACATCCAGGAACACCGCATGCATCGTGGGAGGCAGTGGCATGGGCTCTGTGTATCGCACCCACATGGACGGAACTGCACGAACAACCAGGACACGACATGGATCCAGCGCACATGGACACACACACCGCTCAGTGGACATGAATAGGTCGCCTGGAGTCTGTGGGTGCTGCACCCCTCCCACCCCCGCCCCGGGAATCCCATACCAGGACCTTTGCATGGACGACAGTGCATACAACAACAACACGACCCCAGTGACTGTGACATGTCCAGTAACCACCACAGTGCAACAACAAGAGGCACGCCGCTGCATGCACGCAAGCACATGCCCTGATGTCATCTCACATGCACGCGTGCATGAGGAACAACCGCAGCAAACCTGTCACATGGAACTGAGATGGACTGTGCCCATGATGCCAAGCGGTCTGGTAGGCTACATGTATACCGTCTGTGTCAAAGTCCGCAGCTCCGCAGCTATACGTAAATGTACATTAGCACAGCCTTGGCCAAGCAGATGTCACTCTGAAGCCCACATCCCACATGCAACAGCCAATCACATGTAACCCCACACCCTATCCCATTTGCAATCATGCTCAGTATATCCTCAACATGTATTCCGCTGCCAGTAGTGTCCACTATACTGCATCACAGAGGACAGAAGACTCAATATAATGTTTGAAACCAAAACTGTCTCCGCTGACTCATTTCACAAGTACGAATGAGAGAGGATGAGAGTATGTGAAGTACACGGCAGTCGTGACATGACCATGTAGTCCACTGGTATTGGATGTCAACGCAAATGAGTAGCACAACTGTGGAAGACACACATGTGTCGTGTGAAGTCGTATGGACGCAGTGCTCAGGTGGGTGGGTGTGACGGGTAGATGCGCACATGCCAAGTTGGAGCACGCCGTGTTGGGAGGGGTCATGAACAGTACACCACCGCTTCCCTGGGCATTGTGAGAGGACACCTGTCGGGGGGAGTGAACACGTGTGTGCACAGCAGCCGGGCACACGTACAAAGCGGTACCAGGCGCACCTCAGCCCACCCTCTGTGGACAAGCTGGATCCTGTTGTGCGCCCGCCATGCCCCTTGACAAGGCACACACAGCCCCAGTCGACCAGGTGTAACCCCAACATAGTCAATCCGCACAGGCGATACAGGGCACGGGATGGCAGTGGAGCATGGTGTGTGAGAGGTCTCCTCGCGCTCCTCCTGGTCATATCACGCAGGCAATAGAACCTCAACGTCTAGCATGGCACAAGTCAAATGGAAGTGTAGGGGGACGCACCACAGCACGAGCAGCACTGACGTCACGGGAGGTGGCTCGCACCATCCCATCCATTGCCCATCATACCAACCACGCCACATGCCATTGCGACTAAGTGCAAGCGCGTGCGCCACCACCCCCGAGCCCTCCCCAGAGAGGCCAAAGAGTGAATGTGTGGGCCATCAGCCACAGACGGACGCGGCCTGGCCGCAAGGGCAGCCACAGCCACTGGGTGTCGCAGGTGGCGGATCCGGAAGGCGAAGACTGTGATGCATAGTCCATGCAGGCCGGGTCTCCATTTGGGGCACCACGCAGGTGGACGGCGTCCCGCCACACATCATACCCTGAGACATCCCACTCGTGCAACTGGACCCACACATACACTCCTTGCCCTCTCTGGTGCGAGCTTGGGGCTGCCTGTGCAAGCGCTAGCCTCGCAGGTGAGCATGCATATTGGGGGAGCGAGGGGAGGACATGAGGGCTGGGGCGAAGATGACTGTATCACTGTCAGTTAGTACAAGGGATGACCCAGATGTGGAAAGGAAGAGACGTGTCCCGTGTGTACTGCAACTAGTCGCCAATCCAACTACCCCCCATGTCCGGAATGTAAGCCCGCACCTAGGCCCGCCCATCCGCCACATCGAACATACCACCAGCACGACAACCTTCCCATTCGAAACACTGACTGGGGGTGGCGACCAGTGAACAATCATGTGTAGCCTACCCACGCGTACATGTGGGCCCTCCATGATCCATGTCACCTGCGGCAAAGTCATGACATGCGCAATGAGGGAAGTGAGGAGAGCTGTCCGCCCCACGCGCAGAAGGTGCATCAGCTCCACAGACCCAGCAGCGAGTCCAGCAGGGGTCACATGTGCAGGGGCAGCTGTGCCTGGTGTGAAGGCACATGCATATAGACAGCACATCGACCAATGTGTAGTCTGCCCACATCTACAGTCCATCATCATGCGGACATAGGAATTGAACACAGGGCAACACATCTTAGTTGGTGCACCCACCGTGACCAACAATGCGCAATCATCGACGTACCCGCCCTGTGCATGGCCCCCCACCCAACGGAGGCACATCCAGTGCCACCATCCCACACACACAAGCCTTCCACGGAACATGCTGTGTCCAATGGTCAGTACAGAGTCAGCGCCCATCTGGTGGATCCTGAACAGGAGACACATGCACACACATGCCAGCTCCCACTATGTACGTCTGCCACCTGGCACGTGCAATGTAACCTCTCACCTGTGACGTGTGACTGCAAGCACACAGCCGTCTTGGCATGGGGCTGTCAATGTGGACACCTGTCAATGTTTCGGGAGGTGTGATCCGTACAGTGCTGTACATAGGGTGCAGTGCTGACACCTACTACTGTCTCATATCCCCTCGTGCCACAGGTCCCACTTGTTTTGGCCGCTCAGCCTGTGCCCACATCGTCGTCGTCGTGTGCCATACTCATCCAGCCGCGGAAGCAGTTCCATGCTCAGCAGACATTCATGTTGCCGTGGCGTTGCCGCTTGACGGATATGCAGTCAGTCCCCATCAGCACGCCCCGCAAGTCATTGGGGCCTAGATCCCCATGTGCATGCACATGGCAGTGGTTTGTATCACTAGCCATTGCCATTGTTGGGAGACCTGTGTAAGTGTATTGTGGCCGTGCCGTCCCAGCTTGACAGCTGGGCTGTGGCTCATGTGCTTGCTCAGTCATGTCAGTGATGTGTATGCGAAATTGCTATGTGTTGTGTTGCTTTGACATGTGTCCTCTGCCATTGTCCCTAGGCGGAGACCGAACATTGACCGCCCATACCAATTGCTGGCGGACATGGACGATACAGAGGTTATTAGGAAGTTTCGGCTGGACAGGCCAACCCTGCATCGACTGTGTGCCATGTTAGAACCCCATCTCCGTCCCCGCAGGGTGTATCCGACTGCTGTCACCCCCACGGCTAAGGTGATGGCCGCCATGCATTTCTTCGCCACTGGGTCATTCCAGCACACAGTGGGCATTGGAGGAGGGATGTCCCAGCCCATGTTCAGCAAGGTGCTGAGGGATGTACTGGCAGCCATGATGCTGTGCCGAAACAGGTACATCCGCTTCCCCAGGGCTCGTGAATTGGCAGCAGTGAAGGGTGCATTCTATGCCCTTGGCAGAATCCCACACGTCGTTGGAGCCATTGACTGCACACATGTCGGCCTTGTTCCACCACAGGCCACTGAGCACCTGTACCGCAACAGGAAGCACACGCACTCCCTGAATGTGCAAGTGGTGTGCCTTGCGGACATGGTGATCACCCACGTGTGTGCAAAGTTCCCAGGCTCGGCCCATGACGCACACATAATGCGCAACAGCATCTTGCCACGACTGATGTCCAATATGCAACAGGATCGTGGCTGTATTGTCGGTGAGTATGTGGAGTGGTGTAGCGTGCTGGTTGTGCGATGCTGTCCCCTGTCCAGTTGGAATAGCAACGGTTCTCTGTGTCCCTCACACCCAGGTGACTCTGCGTACCCGAATGGGGCATGGCTGCTCAGTCCATTGAGGAATCCTCGCACCCCAGCAGACGATCGCTACAATGAGGCACATGGGAGGACCAGACGTGTGGTCGAGCGTACCTTTGGCCTCCTCAAGTCCAGGTTCAGGTGCCTGGACCGCACCGGGGTGCGCTGGCGTACTCCCCACAGAAGGTGTGCCGGATAGTGGTGGCGTGCTGCATGCTGCACAATCTGGCCATTCGGAAGCAGATCCCCCTCATCGTGGATGACGGAGATCAACCAGGGCCCCAGCCCGCAGACCAGGACAGCTCGAGTGAGGAGGACAGCGGAGAGGAGGAAGCTGGTAATGTGCGGCAGCAGCTCATCGCCCGCTACTTCACTTGACGGTGAGTGTCCATGTACGACGGCTGATGTGGCTGTATCTGTGCAGGTGTGTGTGTGCTGTGTCAGGGTGGCCGTTTGTTCACTGCGTGCTGTGTGTCAACGCTCCATGGCCAGG
This sequence comes from Calotriton arnoldi, assembly GCA_963921515.1. Taxonomy (NCBI): domain Eukaryota; kingdom Metazoa; phylum Chordata; class Amphibia; order Caudata; family Salamandridae; genus Calotriton; species Calotriton arnoldi. The sequence continues at coordinate 760,222 of CAWUFW010008989.1, read as the reverse complement.
GTAGTATGCCACTGTTGGTGGCTGTGGCATTGTGCCCTATTGCTCTGTGCGATGTGTGTACATTGCTTGTAGTTGTTGACATGTACTGTGTGATGGGTGTGTGACACACTCATTGAATGTGCTCCTGTTCTGTCTCCCACCCCTAGGTCCCTACAGGCCCTCCGGATTCCATTGCCATGCCACGCATCAGGTGCCTTTCCGCCCAAGGTGGCCGTTGTATTCCGTACAAATAAAACACAGGGCACAAACAGCAGTTAGTGTAAGAGGTGCATTTATTTCAAACTGTGACATGTGATTGTGTGTAAGGTGATGACAAAAGTGGTGCGTGCAGTGACAATGAGCTGTCGGTCATGGCTGCGTGATGCTCAGGGTGTACCCACTGGTTCTATGTCCATAGTCCAACACACACTTGCCATCCAGATGGCTGTGTGGAGTGGGATCGTAGTCCAAGTCAATGCAGTGGGTGGTCAAGGAAGGCTGGCTGGCTGCCTCACTTGCGTTTGGAGCGTGCGAAGTCCTCCCGGGAGATCGGTTTCCACTCGGACGGCCCCTTCCACGTTTGCGAGGGGGTGCCTGCTTGCGACATGCTGGTGGTTGAGGTGTGCTCACTGGCTGTGGACGCAGGGGAACTGGACACTGCTGCTCGACCCTGCGCCCCGGCAGGTGGTGGCGGAGGGGGAGCTGCTGTCCCTGGCTGTGACCTCACCACCACCACCAGCTGGCCCATGAGGTCCACGAGTTGGCCCATACGGGCGTCCATGGACCTCAGCACCCCCAGCACCTCACGCGTGTCTGTAGCTGACCTGGCCCATTGTCCTTGGGCCTCTTCATAGGCCCCAAGGACTCTGGCCATTTGAGGCAGGGCATGGCTCCCAGGGGAGGCTGGCGTTTCCCTGACCCTGCTCCTCCTACCAGTCCTGCTGCCACCGGCCTGCCCACTAGCCACATTGCTCACCACGGTCCTCGCTGTGGCTCCCAGGGTGGATCCAGTCGGCCGGGCCACCACCTGCGCTGGGGCTGGTGCCAGCGAAGACGTGGTGGTGGTGGCGGCGGTGGTGGTCGGTGCGGCGATGGTGGCGGTTGCGGCAGTGGTAGTGGCCGCAATGACCGTGGGTGTGGCCGCAACGACAGTGGCAGCAGGGGGCTGGGAATGTTCAGCAGCCCTGGATGATGGGTTGGTGGGTAGGAGGGGTCCTGGGGAGCGGCTGGGCCCTGCCACACCAGATGGGCCTGCTTGGTGGTCCGTGTCCGAAGAGGAGGACAGATCCTCCACATCCGTGTGTCCTCGTTGGGGGCTTGTAGGCTGGCTGTGCTGGCTGCTGGCTCCATCCCCAGCATCCAGCAGTTCGTCACCTGTGGAGAGAATGAGATTTGTTATTGTGTTGAACCTGGCGAAGTATGTATTTGTCGTCTGACATTAACAGTTCGTGCAATCTCGTACATGGGTTTCCCGGAGGCGTGTGTGTGGCTGTAGCATTTGTAGTTGTGTGTGCTTGGCAATGGGACTGTGTGCTGTGCACATGTGGCATGGGACCGATTGGCCATGCCGATGGGTGTGTTGCTGTGCCCCTACTTATTGTGACTCTGGTGTATGCGGGCTCCTGGCCCATCCTGGGTCTGGTTTGTACTTTGCTTTTGGTGTTCAGATGGGACGCTTAGGAACGCATATGGCAACATGGGGGCCATGCCCCAGATTCGCATTTGGGTGGGAATATGCTTTTGGGGTTCAAATGGAACGCTTAGGAACGCATATGGCAACATGGGGGCCATGCCCCAGATTCGCATTTGGGAGGGAATATGCTTTTGGGGTTCAAATGGAACGCTTAGGAACGCATATGGCAACATGAGGGCCATGCCCCAGATTCGCATTTGGGAGGGGATATGCTTTTGGGGTTCAAATGGAACGCTTAGGAACGCATATGGCAACATGGGGGCCATGCCCCAGATTCGCATTTGGGTGGGAATATGCTTTTGGGGTTCAAATGGAACGCTTAGGAACGCATATGGCAACATGGGGGCCATGCCCCAGATTCGCATTTGGGAGGGGATATGCTTTTGGGGTTCAAATGGAACGCTTAGGAACGCATATGGCAACATGGGGGCCATGCCCCAGATTCGCATTTGGGAGGGGATATGCTTTTGGGGTTCAAATGGAACGCTTAGGAACGCATATGGCAACATGGGGGCCATGCCCCAGATTCGCATTTGGGAGGGAATATGCTTTTGGGGTTCAAATGGAACGCTTAGGAACGCATATGGCAACATGGGGGCCATGCCCCAGATTCGCATTTGGGAGGGGATATGCTTTTGGGGTTCAAATGGAACGCTTAGGAACGCATATGGCAACATGGGGGCCATGCCCCAGATTTGCATTTGGGAGGGAATATGCTTTCGGGGTTCAAATGGAACGCTTAGGAACGCATATGGCAACATGGGGGCCATGCCCCAGATTCGCATTTGGGTGGGAATATGCTTTTGGGGTTCAAATGGAACGCTTAGGAACGCATATGGCAACATGGGGGCCATGCCCCAGATTCGCATTTGGGAGGGGATATGCTTTTGGGGTTCAAATGGAACGCTTAGGAACGCATATGGCAACATGGGGGCCATGCCCCAGATTCGCATTTGGGAGGGAATATGCTTTTGGGGTTCAAATGGAGCAGCTTAGGAACGCATATGGCAACATGGGGGCCATGCCCCAGATTCGCATTTGGGAGGGAATATGCTTTTGGGGTTCAAATGGAACGCTTAGGAACGCATATGGCAACATGGGGGCCATGCCCCAGATTCGCATTTGGGAGGGGATATGCTTTTGGGGTACATGCTGTGAGCCATGGGTGCCGAACGTGACATGTGTTGTGGCAGCATGACAGTGCATGGTTTGAGGTGTGTGCATGCTTGACATGGCCTGCATATTTGCTGTCTGTTGTGATTACTGGACATGGCATTGGACGCATCGTTATGAGTGAGTGATGGTTGTGTGCCAGCCAACGTATTGCAGTTGTCCCATCTCCTTGGTGTGCGTGCTGCCCTGTGCCATGTGCATCACTGCAGTGCTCGGGGGTGTGGCCCATGTTGTGTGTTGTTGCTCACAGTGTGTCGTGCGCTTCATTGACTTCTGGCACATGGTTGGTCATGGGCATGTATCTTAGCGTGACTGCTGTATGTGTGGCAGCTGTGCGGATGACATGCCTTTCATGAGACTGGGGCTGACGGATGGGATGGATGGTATGTTGTATGTGCATGGTGTGTCTGTGTGTTTGATGGGTTCAGTGGTGTTCGTGTGCATTTATGTTGTTCCGCTCTGTTGCGTCTAGTGTTGTTTGTCTTACATAGGCGTAGTTGTGGGGTGTGTGGTTGACAGGCAGTAGGGGCTACATGGACAGGACTTCAATGGTGTTTCAGTTGTGTGTGATGAGTTGCACAGTGGCTGCCGTGTGGTACTATATTCAGTGTGGCTTGTGCATGCAGACGTGGCTCCTTGGGTGTTGCTATGTCTGTGATGGGTCATGTGGGGTGTGAGTCTGTTGTTCATGTCCGTGTGCACATTGTTCACTTGTTCGTGACGGTGGGCGGTGCTGCGTGTTCGTCTGCTACGTGACATGTCCCATGTGTTGGTCGTGTTCCGGTCCTCATGCCTCCAGTAATCCAGCCCTGTCCAGTTTCCCACCTGCAAGTTGTTCGTGCGTGCACTGTACTGGATGCCACATGGCTCTAAGCGGGGGTGCTCCATGTTGCAGGTCTGTGGGGGTGGGGGGTGTTGTGGGTCGTGGGGGTGGCTGGACACCCACTGACACCGATTGCTGTGGACCGTGATGTCTGCCTTTCGGCTGTCGTTGTGCACTGCGGTGGCTGACACGTGGCTGTGGGGTGTGGGGGATGCTCCTCCTTGCTGTGCTGTGGGACTAGGGGCCTGGTGTGTGTTGTACTTGGGCTGTCCACCGTCCCACCCACTGCACTTTGTGTTCCTGCCACTTACCTGTTACTTGTCGGTTAGTGCAGCTGTGGCGGACACATGGGTGTGGTGGGTGCTCGTTGTGGCGCTTCTGGCATATTTGGGGACCTGTTGGTGGTTACGTGGCTGGCTGAGTGTACACATGTCCCCACGTATCTTACAGTTGTTCGGTTTGGGCTGTGTGTGGTGGTGTCTGTTGCATGTGTGTGTGATGTGTTGTGTATTGTGTGCTGGACATGGGGGTGTTTGTCCCTGGGAGCTGTGGCATGGTGGTAGTGCATGTGAGTACATAGCGGTGTGCTGGTATACATTAGTTTGTACTTACCAGCCTCCACTCCCCCTGCTAATCCGGCGAGGATCTCCGGATGTATTATGACTCGCACCTTCTCCTCCCACGCTTTGAAGGTCTTGAAGAGCGCGGGATTCCCTCCGCCAGTGACGGCAGCCAGCTCTCTGTTTTTGCCCTCCTTCTTCTTGACCAGGCTCTTGACGTCATTCCACCGTTTGTTGATTTCTCCTCTGTTCCTGGGCAGGGTCCCGACTGCATTGACCTGGTCTACGATCCGGTTCCACATTCTGTTTCTGGTGGCTAGTGGTGTGTGCTGGACCATGTTCCCATAGATTTGTGGGTGCACCTTGATGATCTCGTCGACCATGACCGTCAGCTCAATGGGCGTGAACTTGGGCATTCTTTGTGGTGCCATGGTGTTTGTGGTGCTGGTGCGGTGTGTGTTGTGTAATGTGCAGGGGGTTTGTGGTGCCGGTGTTTGGTGGTGGTGGTGGTTGTGATGTGTGCGTTTCTGTGGTGTGCTGCTGTCCTTGCTGTGTCACTGTGTCCTCTCCTCTCCTCTCTGGTTTGCAATGTTGCAAGGGGTTGTGGTCTGTGGGAGTGCTGCTTTTGTACTTACCTATGTGGGTGTGTCCTCATGGTCTGTTGTTTTCAGGTGTGTTGTGTCTGGGGTTCTGGCCTTTGTAGTTTTTGTTTGTCCGGGGGGTGTTTTCGGGATGTGTACTGTGCTTGTGTATTTGTGCGTGCCTTGCTGTGTGGACTTGTTGGCCATGTTGTGTGCTATTGGTTTTGTGAGCGGATGGTTTCTTTGCAGGGACGTGGGTGCCATGGCTTCTGCCGTGTCGATTCTCATCGGCGTTGTCTGCGCTGGCGGGCGGTATATTTGTAGTTTTCCCGCGCTCATGGCGGTGCGATCGTAATTTCACGTGCGGTGTGTCGGCCGTGAGGGCGGGCGGTTTTGTGTTGTCGTGCGTGTTTCCGTCCGTGGCGGGCGGTTTGACTCCGACTCGGACGATGGCGGGCGGTATCTTGTGTGATTTTTCCGCCGATGGCGGTTTTCGGTTTGTGTAATCGTAATGGCGTGGTCGGTGTTCAGACGGTGTGTGCGGGCGGATTTTTGCCGCTTCCATGCCTGGCGGATTTTTTACGCCGGGTATCGTAATGGGCCCCTTAATTATTAATTTTTAGGAATTATAAATTAATTTTAATTATTTTTGCGTTTAAGTTCTGTAGCGGGTTGTGGGTTTATAGGGAATAGGGTGGGAAGTAATTTAATTGTAATTAAGTTATAATTTATTTTAATTAATTGGTATTGCTAATTATATTATTGCTAATTAATTAATAATTCGTAATTCATTTTTATTAATTAGTTATTAATTTTTATTAATTGATTAATTGCTCATTATGTAATTTAATTGTAATTAAGTTATAATTCATTGTAATTAATTGGTATTGCTAATTATATTATTGTTAATTAATTAATAATTGGTAATTAATTTTTATTAATTGGTTATTAATTTTTATTAATTGATTAATTGATCATTATGTTAAGTGTATTATTTTATTATTGGAGTGTGTTGTGCGTTTATAGGGAGTACTTTTGGAAGTAATTGAAATCTAATTAAGTAATTATTAAATTTATTTTTGTGTATTGATAATTAATTTATTGGACATTAATTATTAATTGGTAATTTTTTTAATTATAATTTTTTGGTTCTAAAAATTAATTTATTGTTGTTTTATCATCAATTGGTAATTAAATATTATTAAATATTATGTATTGATAAATTTAATTAATATATTAAGAAGTAATTATTAATTGATAATTAATGTTTAATTATTATTATTTTTGGTATAAAAAAGCATTTAATTGTTCAATATTAGTTAATTGGTAATTAAGTTTTAATAATGTATATATTTTTTGTTATTAAAAATATTTTATTCAATATTTATTATTTAGTAATTAATATTTATTAATTATTATTTATTGATATTTATTATTAATTTATTGTTAATACATTTTCTATTGGTAATTATGTTTTAATAATTATTTATTGGTATTGGTAAATAGTTTACAGTTATTTAATAATTCATTAATTATTTTAAAACATTTTTTTATTTATAAGTATGTTATTTGTAACTTCTACGCTATCCAACACTTTCCCTACTGTTGCACTCTCTGGAGTTGGACTAGTAATTTTTAGCCCTACGCTATCCAACACTTTCCCTACTGTTGCACTCTGGAGTTGGAATAGTAATTTTTACCCCTACGCTATCCAACACTTTCCCTACTGTTGCACTCACTGGAGTGGGAATAGTAATTTTTACCCTCACGCTATCCAACGCTTTCCCTACTGTTGCACTCCCTAAAGTGGGAATAGTAATTTCTACCCCTACGCTATCCAACACTTTCCCTACTGTTGCACACTCTGGAGTTGGAATAGTAATTTTTACCCCTACGCTATCCAACACTTTCCCTACTGTTGAACTCACTGGAGTGGGAATATTCATTTTTACCCTCCCGCTATCCAACGCTTTCCCTACTGTTGCACTCCCTGGAGTGGGAATAGTAATTTTTACCCCTACGCTATCCAACACTTTCCCTACTGTTGCACTCACTGGAGTGGGAATAGTAATTTTTACCCTTACGCTATCCAACGCTTTCCCTACGATTGCACTCACTGGAGTGGGAATATTAATTTTTACCCTCTCGCTATCCAACGTTTTCCCTACTGTTGCACTACCTGGAGTGGGAATAGTAATTTTTAGCCCTACACTATCCAATACTTTCTCTACTGTTGCACTCTCTAGAGTGGGAATAGTAATTTTAACCTCTACGCTATCCAACATTTTTCTTACTGTTGTTTTTTTGGGAGTTGAAATAGTAGTTTTATTCCCTCCGCTATTTAATATTTTTTGTATTATTTTAGTTAATGTAGTATATAATTAATTTTAAAAATATTAAAAGTAAATTTTATTTTTTAATTTGTTATACATAATTATTTAATTTTTATTTATGTTATTGTTTTATGTGTATAGATGTATTTGTAATTTATAATATTTTTTATTAATTTATAATTTATTAAAATAATTATTAAAACTGATTATTAATCGGCCCATTACGATACCCGGCGTAAAAAAATCCGCCAGGCATGGAAGCGGCAAAAATCCGCCCGCACACACCGTCTGAACACCGACCACGCCATTACGATTACACAAACCGAAAACCGCCATCGGCGGAAAAATCACACAAGATACCGCCCGCCATCGTCCGAGTCGGAGTCAAACCGCCCGCCACGGACGGAAACACGCACGACAACACAAAACCGCCCGCCCTCACGGCCGACACACCGCACGTGAAATTACGATCGCACCGCCATGAGCGCGGGAAAACTACAAATATACCGCCCGCCAGCGCAAACAACGCCGATGAGAATCGACACGGCAGAAGCCATGGCGCCCACGTCCCTGCACAGAAACCATCCGCTCACAAAACCAATAGCACACAACATGGCCAACAAGTCCACACAGCAAGGCACGCACAAATACACAAGCACAGTACACATCCCGAAAACACCCCCCGGACAAACAAAAACTACAAAGGCCAGAACCCCAGACACAACACACCTGAAAACAACAGACCATGAGGACACACCCACATAGGTAAGTACAAAAGCAGCACTCCCACAGACCACAACCCCTTGCAACATTGCAAACCAGAGAGGAGAGGAGAGGACACAGTGACACAGCAAGGACAGCAGCACACCACAGAAACGCAGACATCACAACCACCACCACCACCACCACCACCACCAAACACCGGCACCACAAACCCCCTGCACATTACACAACACACACCGCACCAGCACCACAAACACCATGGCACCACAAAGAATGCCCAAGTTCACGCCCATTGAGCTGACGGTCATGGTCGACGAGATCATCAAGGTGCACCCACAAATCTATGGGAACATGGTCCAGCACACACCACTAGCCACCAGAAACAGAATGTGGAACCGGATCGTAGACCAGGTCAATGCAGTCGGGACCCTGCCCAGGAACAGAGGAGAAATCAACAAACGGTGGAATGACGTCAAGAGCCTGGTCAAGAAGAAGGAGGGCAAAAACAGAGAGCTGGCTGCCGTCACTGGCGGAGGGAATCCCGCGCTCTTCAAGACCTTCAAAGCGTGGGAGGAGAAGGTGCGAGTCATAATACATCCGGAGATCCTCGCCGGATTAGCAGGGGAGTGGAGGCTGGTAAGTACAAACTAATGTATACCAGCACACCGCTATGTACTCACATGCACTACCACCATGCCACAGCTCCCAGGGACAAACACCCCCATGTCCAGCACACAATACACAACACATCACACACACATGCAACAGACACCACCACACACAGCCCAAACCGAACAACTGTAAGATACGTGGGGACATGTGTACACTCAGCCAGCCACGTAACCACCAACAGGTCCCCAAATATGCCAGAAGCGCCACAACGAGCACCCACCACACCCATGTGTCCGCCACAGCTGCACTAACCGACAAGTAACAGGTAAGTGGCAGGAACACAAAGTGCAGTGGGTGGGACGGTGGACAGCCCAAGTACAACACACACCAGGCCCCTAGTCCCACAGCACAGCAAGGAGGAGCATCCCCCACACCCCACAGCCACGTGTCAGCCACCGCAGTGCACAACGACAGCCGAAAGGCAGACATCACGGTCCACAGCAATCGGTGTCAGTGGGTGTCCAGCCACCCCCACGACCCACAACACCCCCCCACCCCCACAGACCTGCAACATGGAGCACCCCCCGCTTAGAGCCATGTGGCATCCAGTACAGTGCACGCATGAACAACTTGCAGGTGGGAAACTGGACAGGGCTGGATTACTGGAGGCATGAGGACCGGAACACGACCAACACATGGGACATGTCACGTAGCAGACGAACACGCAGCACCGCCCACCGTCACGAACAAGTGAACAATGTGCACACGGACATGAACAACAGACTCACACCCCACATGACCCATCACAGACATAGCAACACCCAAGGAGCCACGTCTGCATGCACAAGCCACACTGAATATAGTACCACACGGCAGCCACTGTGCAACTCATCACACACAACCGAAACACCATTGAAGTCCTGTCCATGTAGCCCCTACTGCCTGTCAACCACACACCCCACAACTACGCCTATGTAAGACAAACAACACTAGACGCAACAGAGCGGAACAACATAAATGCACACGAACACCACTGAACCCATCAAACACACAGACACACCATGCACATACAACATACCATCCATCCCATCCGTCAGCCCCAGTCTCATGAAAGGCATGTCATCCGCACAGCTGCCACACATACAGCAGTCACGCTAAGATACATGCCCATGACCAACCATGTGCCAGAAGTCAATGAAGCGCACGACACACTGTGAGCAACAACACACAACATGGGCCACACCCCCCGAGCACTGCAGTGATGCACATGGCACAGGGCAGCACGCACACCAAGGAGATGGGACAACTGCAATACGTTGGCTGGCACACAACCATCACTCACTCATAACGATGCGTCCAATGCCATGTCCAGTAATCACAACAGACAGCAAATATGCAGGCCATGTCAAGCATGCACACACCTCAAACCATGCACTGTCATGCTGCCACAACACATGTCACGTTCGGCACCCATGGCTCACAGCATGTACCCCAAAAGCATATCCCCTCCCAAATGCGAATCTGGGGCATGGCCCCCATGTTGCCATATGCGTTCCTAAGCGTTCCATTTGAACCCCAAAAGCATATTCCCTCCCAAATGCGAATCTGGGGCATGGCCCCCATGTTGCCATATGCGTTCCTAAGCGTTCCATTTGAACCCCAAAAGCATATTCCCTCCCAAATGCGAATCTGGGGCATGGCCCCCATGTTGCCATATGCGTTCCTAAGCGTTCCATTTGAACCCCAAAAGCATATCCCCTCCCAAATGCGAATCTGGGGCATGGCCCACATGTTGCCATATGCGTTCCTAAGCGTTCCATTTGAACCCCAAAAGCATATTCCCACCCAAATGCGAATCTGGGGCATGGCCCCCATGTTGCCATATGCGTTCCTAAGCGTTCCATTTGAACCCCAAAAGCATATTCCCTCCCAAATGCGAATCTGGGGCATGGCCCCCATGTTGCCATATGCGTTCCTAAGCGTTCCATTTGAACCCCAAAAGCATATCCCCTCCCAAATGCGAATCTGGGGCATGGCCCCCATGTTGCCATATGCATTCCTAAGCGTTCCATTTGAACCCCAAAAGCATATTCCCTCCCAAATGCGAATCTGGGGCATGGCCCCCATGTTGCCATATGCGTTCCTAAGCGTTCCATTTGAACCCCAAAAGCATATTCCCTCCCAAATGCGAATCTGGGGCATGGCCCCCATGTTGCCATATGCGTTCCTAAGCGTTCCATTTGAACCCCAAAAGCATATCCCCTCCCAAATGCGAATCTGGGGCATGGCCCCCATGTTGCCATATGCGTTCCTAAGCGTTCCATTTGAACCCCAAAAGCATATTCCCACCCAAATGCGAATCTGGGGCATGGCCCCCATGTTGCCATATGCGTTCCTAAGCGTTCCATTTGAACCCCAAAAGCATATCCCCTCCCAAATGCGAATCTGGGGCATGGCCCCCATGTTGCCATATGCGTTCCTAAGCGTTCCATTTGAACCCCAAAAGCATATTCCCTCCCAAATGCGAATCTGGGGCATGGCCCCCATGTTGCCATATGCGTTCCTAAGGGTTCCATTTGAACCCCAAAAGCATATTCCCACCCAAATGCGAATCTGGGGCATGGCCCCCATGTTGCCATATGCGTTCCTAAGCGTCCCATCTGAACACCAAAAGCAAAGTACAAACCAGACCCAGGATGGGCCAGGAGCCCGCATACACCAGAGTCACAATAAGTAGGGGCACAGCAACACACCCATCGGCATGGCCAATCCGTCCCATGCCACATGTGCACAGCACACAGTCCCATTGCCAAGCACACACAACTACAAATGCTACAGCCACACACACGCCTCCGGGAAACCCATGTACGAGATTGCACGAACTGTTAATGTCAGACGACAAATACATACTTCGCCAGGTGCAACACAATAACAAATCTCATTCTCTCCACAGGTGACGAACTGCTGGATGCTGGGGATGGAGCCAGCAGCCAGCACAGCCAGCCTACAAGCTCCCAACGAGGACACACGGATGTGGAGGATCTGTCCTCCTCTTCGGACACGGACCACCAAGCAGGCCCATCTGGTGTGGCAGGGCCCAGCCGCTCCCCAGGACCCCTCCTACCCACCAACCCATCATCCAGGGCTGCTGAACATTCCCAGCCCCCTGCTGCCACTGTCGTTGCGGCCACACCCACGGTCATTGCGGCCACTACCACTGCCGCAACCGCCACCATCGCCGCACCGACCACCACCGCCGCCACCACCACCACGTCTTCGCTGGCACCAGCCCCAGCGCAGGTGGTGGCCCGGCCGACTGGATCCACCCTGGGAGCCACAGCGAGGACCGTGGTGAGCAATGTGGCTAGTGGGCAGGCCGGTGGCAGCAGGACTGGTAGGAGGAGCAGGGTCAGGGAAACGCCAGCCTCCCCTGGGAGCCATGCCCTGCCTCAAATGGCCAGAGTCCTTGGGGCCTATGAAGAGGCCCAAGGACAATGGGCCAGGTCAGCTACAGACACGCGTGAGGTGCTGGGGGTGCTGAGGTCCATGGACGCCCGTATGGGCCAACTCGTGGACCTCATGGGCCAGCTGGTGGTGGCGGTGAGGTCACAGCCAGGGACAGCAGCTCCCCTCCGCCACCACCTGCCGGGGCGCAGGGTCGAGCAGCAGTGTCCAGTTCCCCTGCGTCCACAGCCAGTGAGCACACCTCAACCACCAGCATGTCGCAAGCAGGCACCCCCCTCGCAAACGTGGAAGGGGCCGTCCGAAGTGGAAACCGATCTCCCGGGAGGACTTCGCACGCTCCAAACGCAAGTGAGGCAGCCAGCCAGCCTTCCTTGACCACCCACTGCATTGACTTGGACTACGATCCCACTCCACACAGCCATCTGGATGGCATGTGTGTGTTGGACTATGGACATAGAACCAGTGGGTACACCCTGAGCATCACGCAGCCATGACCGACAGCTCATTGTCACTGCACGCACCACTTTTGTCATCACCTTACACACAATCACATGTCACAGTTTGAAATAAATGCACCTCTTACACTAACTGCTGTTTGTGCCCTGTGTTTTATTTGTACGGAATACAACGGCCACCTTGGGCGGAAAGGCACCTGATGCGTGGCATGGCAATGGAATCCGGAGGGCCTGTAGGGACCTAGGGGTGGGAGACAGAACAGGAGCACATTCAATGAGTGTGTCACACACCCATCACACAGTACATGTCAACAACTACAAGCAATGTCCACACATCGCACAGAGCAATAGGGCACAATGCCACAGCCACCAACAGTGGCATACTACCCCTGGCCATGGAGCGTTGACACACAGCACGCAGTGAACAAACGGCCACCCTGACACAGCACACACACACCTGCACAGATACAGCCACATCAGCCGTCGTACATGGACACTCACCGTCAAGTGAAGTAGCGGGCGATGAGCTGCTGCCGCACATTACCAGCTTCCTCCTCTCCGCTGTCCTCCTCACTCGAGCTGTCCTGGTCTGCGGGCTGGGGCCCTGGTTGATCTCCGTCATCCACGATGAGGGGGATCTGCTTCCGAATGGCCAGATTGTGCAGCATGCAGCACGCCACCACTATCCGGCACACCTTCTGTGGGGAGTACGCCAGCGCACCCCCGGTGCGGTCCAGGCACCTGAACCTGGACTTGAGGAGGCCAAGGTACGCTCGACCACACGTCTGGTCCTCCCATGTGCCTCATTGTAGCGATCGTCTGCTGGGGTGCGAGGATTCCTCAATGGACTGAGCAGCCATGCCCCATTCGGGTACGCAGAGTCACCTGGGTGTGAGGGACACAGAGAACCGTTGCTATTCCAACTGGACAGGGGACAGCATCGCACAACCAGCACGCTACACCACTCCACATACTCACCGACAATACAGCCACGATCCTGTTGCATATTGGACATCAGTCGTGGCAAGATGCTGTTGCGCATTATGTGTGCGTCATGGGCCGAGCCTGGGAACTTTGCACACACGTGGGTGATCACCATGTCTGCAAGGCACACCACTTGCACATTCAGGGAGTGCGTGTGCTTCCTGTTGCGGTACAGGTGCTCAGTGGCCTGTGGTGGAACAAGGCCGACATGTGTGCAGTCAATGGCTCCAACGACGTGTGGGATTCTGCCAAGGGCATAGAATGCACCCTTCACTGCCGCCAATTCACGAGCCCTGGGGAAGCGGATGTACCTGTTTCGGTACAGCATCATGGCTGCCAGTACATCCCTCAGCACCTTGCTGAACATGGGCTGGGACATCCCTCCTCCAATGCCCACTGTGTGCTGGAATGACCCAGTGGCGAAGAAATGCATGGCGGCCATCACCTTAGCCGTGGGGGTGACAGCAGTCGGATACACCCTGCGGGGACGGAGATGGGGTTCTAACATGGCACACAGTCGATGCAGGGTTGGCCTGTCCAGCCGAAACTTCCTAATAACCTCTGTATCGTCCATGTCCGCCAGCAATTGGTATGGGCGGTCAATGTTCGGTCTCCGCCTAGGGACAATGGCAGAGGACACATGTCAAAGCAACACAACACATAGCAATTTCGCATACACATCACTGACATGACTGAGCAAGCACATGAGCCACAGCCCAGCTGTCAAGCTGGGACGGCACGGCCACAATACACTTACACAGGTCTCCCAACAATGGCAATGGCTAGTGATACAAACCACTGCCATGTGCATGCACATGGGGATCTAGGCCCCAATGACTTGCGGGGCGTGCTGATGGGGACTGACTGCATATCCGTCAAGCGGCAACGCCACGGCAACATGAATGTCTGCTGAGCATGGAACTGCTTCCGCGGCTGGATGAGTATGGCACACGACGACGACGATGTGGGCACAGGCTGAGCGGCCAAAACAAGTGGGACCTGTGGCACGAGGGGATATGAGACAGTAGTAGGTGTCAGCACTGCACCCTATGTACAGCACTGTACGGATCACACCTCCCGAAACATTGACAGGTGTCCACATTGACAGCCCCATGCCAAGACGGCTGTGTGCTTGCAGTCACACGTCACAGGTGAGAGGTTACATTGCACGTGCCAGGTGGCAGACGTACATAGTGGGAGCTGGCATGTGTGTGCATGTCTCCTGTTCAGGATCCACCAGATGGGCGCTGACTCTGTACTGACCATTGGACACAGCATGTTCCGTGGAAGGCTTGTGTGTGTGGGATGGTGGCACTGGATGTGCCTCCGTTGGGTGGGGGGCCATGCACAGGGCGGGTACGTCGATGATTGCGCATTGTTGGTCACGGTGGGTGCACCAACTAAGATGTGTTGCCCTGTGTTCAATTCCTATGTCCGCATGATGATGGACTGTAGATGTGGGCAGACTACACATTGGTCGATGTGCTGTCTATATGCATGTGCCTTCACACCAGGCACAGCTGCCCCTGCACATGTGACCCCTGCTGGACTCGCTGCTGGGTCTGTGGAGCTGATGCACCTTCTGCGCGTGGGGCGGACAGCTCTCCTCACTTCCCTCATTGCGCATGTCATGACTTTGCCGCAGGTGACATGGATCATGGAGGGCCCACATGTACGCGTGGGTAGGCTACACATGATTGTTCACTGGTCGCCACCCCCAGTCAGTGTTTCAAATGGGAAGGTTGTCGTGCTGGTGGTATGTTCGATGTGGCGGATGGGCGGGCCTAGGTGCGGGCTTACATTCCGGACATGGGGGGTAGTTGGATTGGCGACTAGTTGCAGTACACACGGGACACGTCTCTTCCTTTCCACATCTGGGTCATCCCTTGTACTAACTGACAGTGATACAGTCATCTTCGCCCCAGCCCTCATGTCCTCCCTCGCTCCCCCAATATGCATGCTCACCTGCGAGGCTAGCGCTTGCACAGGCAGCCCCAAGCTCGCACCAGAGAGGGCAAGGAGTGTATGTGTGGGTCCAGTTGCACGAGTGGGCTGTCTCAGGGTATGATGTGTGGCGGGACGCCGTCCACCTGCATGGTGCCCCAAATGGAGACCCGGCCTGCATGGACTATGCATCACAGTCTTCGCCTTCCGGATCCGCCACCTGCGACACCCAGTGGCTGTGGCTGCCCTTGCGGCCAGGCCGCGTCCGTCTGTGGCTGATGGCCCACACATTCACTCTTTGGCCTCTCTGGGGAGGGCTCGGGGTGGTGGCGCACGCGCTTGCACTTAGTCGCAATGGCATGTGGCGTGGTTGGTATGATGGGCAATGGATGGGATGGTGCGAGCCACCTCCCGTGACGTCAGTGCTGCTCGTGCTGTGGTGCGTCCCCCTACACTTCCATTTGACTTGTGCCATGCTAGACGTTGAGGTTCTATTGCCTGCGTGATATGACCAGGAGGAGCGCGAGGAGACCTCTCACACACCATGCTCCACTGCCATCCCGTGCCCTGTATCGCCTGTGCGGATTGACTATGTTGGGGTTACACCTGGTCGACTGGGGCTGTGTGTGCCTTGTCAAGGGGCATGGCGGGCGCACAACAGGATCCAGCTTGTCCACAGAGGGTGGGCTGAGGTGCGCCTGGTACCGCTTTGTACGTGTGCCCGGCTGCTGTGCACACACGTGTTCACTCCCCCGACAGGTGTCCTCTCACAATGCCCAGGGAAGCGGTGGTGTACTGTTCATGACCCCTCCCAACACGGCGTGCTCCAACTTGGCATGTGCGCATCTACCCGTCACACCCACCCACCTGAGCACTGCGTCCATACGACTTCACACGACACATGTGTGTCTTCCACAGTTGTGCTACTCATTTGCGTTGACATCCAATACCAGTGGACTACATGGTCATGTCACGACTGCCGTGTACTTCACATACTCTCATCCTCTCTCATTCGTACTTGTGAAATGAGTCAGCGGAGACAGTTTTGGTTTCAAACATTATATTGAGTCTTCTGTCCTCTGTGATGCAGTATAGTGGACACTACTGGCAGCGGAATACATGTTGAGGATATACTGAGCATGATTGCAAATGGGATAGGGTGTGGGGTTACATGTGATTGGCTGTTGCATGTGGGATGTGGGCTTCAGAGTGACATCTGCTTGGCCAAGGCTGTGCTAATGTACATTTACGTATAGCTGCGGAGCTGCGGACTTTGACACAGATGGTATACATGTAGCCTACCAGACCGCTTGGCATCATGGGCACAGTCCATCTCAGTTCCATGTGACAGGTTTGCTGCGGTTGTTCCTCATGCACGCGTGCATGTGAGATGACATCAGGGCATGTGCTTGCGTGCATGCAGCGGCGTGCCACTTGTTGTTGCACTGTGGTGGTTACTGGACATGTCACAGTCACTGGGGTCGTGTTGTTGTTGTATGCACTTGTCGTCCATGCAAAGGTCCTGGTATGGGATTCCCGGGCGGGGGTGGGAGGGGTGCAGCACCCACAGACTCCAGGCGACCTATTCATGTCCACTGAGCGGTGTGTGTGTCCATGTGCGCTGGATCCATGTCGTGTCCTGGTTGTTCGTGCAGTTCCGTCCATGTGGGTGCGATACACAGAGCCCATGCCACTGCCTCCCACGATGCATGCGGTGTTCCTGGATGTGATGGGGAACAGTGTGCATGTCCCGGTCATATCCGATGTCATGGCGATGTCGTTGATGGTGTGGTTACAGTTGCCGGTCGTTTGGTATGGCTGTTGTGGTGGTGACTGGCCAGTCCGTGCGGAAGCTAAGCATGGGTGCGGGGTTGGACATCATAGGTCAATCGGGGAACCTGCGTTGTGGTCCGACGAATTTACAGGTTGTCAGGTATGCGATGCCGTCCAGCAGGGCTTCCATGTCATTGGTGGTGTACATGTTTGCCAGCCAATGTAGCGGATGGTGGCTGTCAAGGTGTTGTTCGTAAGTTGTCCCTTGGAGGACCATGATGGGGCATGCTGGGTGACATTCGATGTAGCTGTTCTCGATGATCCGTCGTGTGGAGGCACAGTGGTCCCATTTCAGTGCGGGTGCAATGTTGGCCACATACGCCATGCCCCCATAGGCAGAGCAGGCCCTGTCGTGTGCGTCCAGAGGGAGGAGTAGTGGTAGCAGGTCCGCCTTCAGACATGCCGGGTTGGAGAGGCATATCTCCACGGGATGCTGGTAGGGACACCTCCGACAGTAGAAGACGGGCATGACGCAGCTGAACAATGTGATGCGGTAAGTCAGTCGGTAACTTACGTTCAGCAGGGACAGGAGATCGCATCCCAATATATGAAACAGGTTGGTTTTGTACAGCTTGAGCTGTTCGGCGTAGTTGGGTAGGTGTGTTGCGGTTGCCATTTCGCAGCGGTGCGTTGTGGTGGCGTGCTCCGGCTGTGTGTGCAGTCTGCAATGTGCACGCTCCGAGGTTGCTGTGAGCTCTGTGTAGTCGTAGGGAGACAGGACTTGTGTTCTGTTGGCTTGTTTGGAGGACACGGGCCCTCATCCCACATGCTTCTCAGACAGTTCAAGGTCAGTGATGTGTGACTCCTTCCAATTAACTTGCATGTGGCCGACATGGGGGAGTGTTTTCTTCTTTCTTCCCCGCCCGTTGTGTGCTTCTGTGATATGCGCTATCTGCCCTGTGGTCGGTCTCCTCGGCATGCCTGTGTTGGTCTATTCTTGGACAATGGCTGTATTCACCGGCTTCTGTCGTAGGGCTGTGGTTTCGGAGTTGGAATGGAAGGTCATTCAGTGCTGTCTGCTCTCCCTTGTGTGGGCGGCAGGCTGCCTTTCCGCTCTGCGTTGGGCCTTGTGTGTGAATGTTATTCTTGGGCCACCTGTTGTCGGTCCCCGGGCTCTTTGGTGTTCCGTTTTATATGTCTTGTTCATATGTGCAGGGTGGTATGGGTGTTTCAGTGTGGTACTGGCGTTCCTCTTCCCGAAGGGGCCCTGCTTCTCCTAGTTGGTGTTGCCGCCGCTGTGTGCTACGCCATGTTTGTTACACTGGGGTGTGTCCTGCTGTTGCGTAACTTCACTGACATGTGTGCGTCGGTTGTGTGGCGTTGGGTGTTGTCCGTGAATTGGGCGTTGGGGACATGTCTGTGGCAGGCCTGTCACGTGTCATGTGCGTTCGGGGTGGGGCTGATGTGTGTGCTGCTTGGTTGTGTCCCTGTGTCTGTGTGCGACGCATGCATGGCGCTGCGGTTGGCCTCTGCGTTGTGCGCATGTGTGGCGGCGTCATCGCCGCTTTGGGGCCGTGACGGGGTTGTTGGTTCCTAGTCCCAGGTGGTGTGTACACATGTGTTACGCGATGTTACGATTTGGCCTGTGTGTCATATGTGGATGCAATGGTGGATGTGTAGTGTACACGCGCTGGTGGGGGTTGTCCGCTTTTTCCGCCCTTGCACTGTGTGCGCTGTTTGCGTGCACTTGTTGTGTGTGTGCCTACCTGCGTCTCCGCGGTACGTTGCGTCCTTGGTGGTGCATCAGCAGGAGCATGGGGAGGGCCTGCAGTGCTGGATTCATGCTCGGGGAGCCGCTTCTTCGTTGTCCGTGCTCGGCGTCCGTGTTACCGCTTCGGTTTGTCGTACGGTATCTCTTGGCCGTGGGAGCCGTTTGTTTGCGGCATCGTAATTTATACGCCGGGCGGGACGTGTTTCGTCGGACGGTGTGTGTCAGTTGGGCTGCGCCGCTACGTGTACGGGCGCACTTTGATGGCGGACGGTGTTGCTGGCTTGCCGGCGGTGTTTGGCCTACTTTTCGCATCGTAATTGGGCGGGCGTGTGGACTGCTGCGTGCCGGCGGTAACTGGTGGTTTTTGCATCCGCCAGCACGGCGGTTGTGCTTCCGCCCGCCATCGTAATGAGCCCCTAAGTAAGTATATATATTATATATTATATGTATATGTTTAATTAATGTTTTATTAAATTATATATATTACTTATTAATTTTAAACATTATAAAATATTTTTAACTATGTTTATTTTATTTATAAGTATTATTGAGTTTATTTTACATAATTTTTTTAACAAAAAAAACCCGATATTTTTGATAACGATATATTTTTTCCGATATTTTTGTACTTACCATGTTGTAGATAGGATATCGATATTGTTGACATCAATATTCTTGCTCCGATATTTTTGTAGGTCGATTTTTTGACCTTCGATATTTTGTCAGTGATCCATAATTAACAGTACCACATACATATAGTACATTCATAGTATATCATAATATATGAGGTGTTACAAGAAATGTGTTTCGATCAGATCCCGGCTTGGATAGTTGGCTAGTCCGCCACAGTATGAGTTGAGTCTAGCTGTTTAGTAAGATATTGATTTAACTTTCCCTATTGTACACATTTGTTGAAAAAAGTACATCTGAAATGCATTTTCCCTGTTCGCGGCGATACCGGACAGTTGCGATGACATCGGTGGTCGCGAATACTGTGTGTTTTTGACAAAGTGTAAAACACATATATAGATATGTTTTATTTAAAGTTTGATTCTAGCTGTTTAGTAAGATATTGATTCAACTTTCCCCATTGTATACATTTGTTACAAAAAGTGCATCCAAAATGTATTTTCCTTGTTCGCGGCGTGTTTGTGATTGGTTGTATGACTCTGTCAGTTGATCTGTGAGTAGAAGCATGAGTGCCTTGTGCATTTGTAAGTAAGTATATGACTGTCTGACTGGTGGATACATAAATGTCTAAGTGGGTGTCTGAGTGAGTGGGTGCATGAGTGTCTGAGTGGGTCTGTGAGTGAGTGCATGAGTCTCTTAGTGGGTCTATGACTAGGAGCATGACTGTCTTAGTGATTCTGTGAGTGGGTGTGTGGGTCTCTCAGTGGGACTGTGAGTGGGTGCTGGGTGCATAAGTCTCTGAGTGGGTCTGTGAGTAGATTTGTGAGTGATTGTACAGGTGTGTGAGTGTCTGAGTGGTTCTGTGAGTGCATGTATGAGTGTCTCGATGGGTCTGTGAGTGAGAGCATAAGTCTCTGAAGGAATGAGTGCATGAATGAGTGTCTGAGTGGGTCTGTGACTGGGAGGGCAAGTTTCTGGGTGGGTCTGTGAGTGGATGCATGAGTCTATGAGTGGGTGAGTGAGTGGGTGCATGTATATCTGAGTGAGTCTGTGAGTGGGTGTGTGAGTCTCTGAGTGTATGAGTGAGTGACTGAGTGCAGAAGTCTCTAAGAGGGTCTGTGACTGAGTGTGTGAGTGACTATATGGGTGTGTGAGTGGGTGTATGCATGCCTGAGTGGATCTATGAGTGGGTGTATGAGTGTCCCAGTGGGTCTGTCAATGGGTGTGTGAGTGTCTCAGTAGGTCTGTGAGTATGTACATGAGTGTATGAGTGGGTCTGTAAGTGGGTGCGTGAGTCTCTGAGTGGGTCTGTACATGGGTGTGACACTCTCTGAGTGAGTCTATAAATGGGTGCATGAGTATCTGAGTGGGTCTGTGAGTGGGTGCATGAGTGCCCAGGTGGGTCTGTGAGTGAGTGTAAGAGTCTCTAAGTGAGTATGAGACCGTGCACATAATTCTATGAGTGGGTCTCTAAGTAGGTGTGTGAGTCTTGAGTGGGTCTGTACATGGATGTGTCACTCTCTGTGTGAGTCTGTAAGTGGGTGTATTAGTACCTGAATGGGTATGTGAGTGGGTGCATGAGTATTTGAGTGGGTATGTCACTAGATGTATAAGTGTGTGAGTTGGAATGTGAGTGGGTGTATGAGTGTCTGAGTGGATATGTGTGTAAGTACATGAGTCTGTGACTGTGACCACTGAGTGTATGTATATAGATACTTTTTGTTTTATATTTCCACCAATATTCGCGGTGTTGTCACGATATTCACGATGCCCCCGCGATGGTACACAGGGGCGTGATGGCAGTTGCGTCGTCATCGCGAATACTGCGCATGATGAAAAAATCTATTTTGGACACATAACTTGTGTCACTAACACCCACAATTCTCAAAGAAGGGGTCAGAGTACCTCCACTCTGACCCGTTAAGCTAGCTTTAACAGAAATCTTCAGCCTCAGGAACAATTCCTGATCGATAAAATAGCGGCTGCAACTTTCTGTTCAGGTTGAGCCCAGGCAATCACAGCATTCCTGGCACCCGAAACGTGTAATGTAATAAACAGATTCTTGCAACTATTTTGGATTCCTCGCACTTGGTCCTGAGAGAGCGTTTACTTGAACTTTTGCAACATGACTTTATTAGTTGGTACGCTCGGCCAGCATATGCGCCACTTCCCTCTGGTCCTTCGGCTCCAGTAGGAGCACTGAACTGAGGAAGATATATATATATATATATATATATATATATATATATATATATATATATATATATATATATATATATATTTATATATATATATATATCCTTTAACACTCCAGCTCACCCTCGCTGGGTTCCTCGGCGTTTCTTAGCGGTGCATACTCCACGGCTGAGCTACGCCGTATTAAATCCAAAACACACTCCCCAAACGGAGAAAAATGGAGCGCACTCACAGAGATTTTGAAATGCTTTTAATCCAGCTTTCAGTTCCTTTACGGGCAAATACCACCACCAACGCTCCATTTTTCTCCGTTTGGGGAGTGTGTTTTGGATATATATATATATATATAACAGTGTGGAGGACCAAAGATAGGGATTTTGGGGATTTTTCCTTCTTAATAACTTTGCACCCATTTAACTAATACCAGCAAAACTTTGCAGACCTGCTAACCCTTCGTTTCATTCTTGGAGTCCTGAAAGTTGTGAGGCAATTTGTCAAGGAGGTGCAAAGAAAAAAGGGGGGGTTACTAAAACAGGGTTGAAATCTAATGCATTTTCCATAGACTTTTGTATTTAGCGTAGCGCAAAAACATCAGCTGGATTATTCTTTAATTTGGCAGTATTATATAGTAGGGGTGTAGATGATTTTGTGGTGTAGTGCAGGCAAGTACAGTAAGTAAAATTTAACGAATAAGGATTTTTTTAGCTATATCTGTGGCCCCGAGTAAAGCAATACAACCTCAGTACATAGCGATGACAAAGGATTATTTGATTGGCTAATGTGTACTTTTCCAAAGCCTGATGGCAGCCATGTTCTTTTACAGAGCCCTCATATTGTGTTTTGCAATACACCTGAAAAATATGTTTCAGGCTTGTAATTGTAATTGTACAAAGGTCAGTATTGTAATGATATGTAGTCAATAATGTGTGGAAAGTTATATATGTCTATTTTTTAAATTACGGAGTACTGCAGTACTTTTGTGTTGGTCTCTAGAGAGTACTGCTATACTTTAAAAGTATTTTGAAAAAAACAACTCATATATATTCACATTTACTTATGCTCCTGTTAGGTTGGCTCTTAAAAGAGCCTTTTATTGCAAGTGTGTATTTCAGATTTACATATGCTTTAGTAGGAGTTGGCCGATGTTATTAATGTAGATGTTATTGCAGTTGCGTTAAAATGTGCACAATCTGTATGATAAAGGTACGTTTTGGAACACATAGGGGCCGATTCCGATCTCGGTCGGAGGCGCACCCAATACCATTCGGTCGGGAAAAAAGCCATGCGAATGCCTGTTTCCCGACCGATCCGTACATTATTCCGAACGAGTAAGTACGATGCGCACAACAGCATAGAATCCGGCCGAGTCGTACTCACCCAATCCAGGTCCTGTTCTCCGACCGAGGCGAATCCGGAAACGCCGAATCGAGTCGCACGGAAGGGAAAATGCAGGACCGTCCGGCCGGACAAGTACGATGCGCGTTCCGTACGCGCCGAACCCGTCGCTACGTCCGGCACGTCAAAGCTTCCGGGAGAGGCGCACATAAGCTCCGATTCACGCCACAACACGATCCACGGCTACGAGGCGAACACGCCAGCGACGAGGACGACGCGAAGCAACGAGAAAGACGAACGAGACGGACCAACCATGAATCCCTTCGTTCCGATCCTACCAATATTCTACATTTACTACCGGAACAGGCACGGACGCGTACGGCGCAGAAGGTAAGTCAGACACCAACCACAAAAACATACAACACGTACACGACACATCACACACACACAGAGGGATGCAGAATTTACTTACACCAGCAACAGCAGCACCATAGGGGCGGGATGCCCATCACCAATGCCACATATGCACACAGGGGCCTGGATGCGCACCACCACTACCACCCCTACCCAGGGGGGCTGGATGCCAACCACTACTACCACCCTTAGCCATGGGGGTGCCAGATGCCCACCACTACTACCACCCTTACCCAGGGGGCTGGATGCCTACCACTACTACCACCCTTAGCCAGGGGGCTGGATGCCTACCACTACTGCCACCCTTAGCCAGGGGGTGCCAGATGCCCACCACTACTACCACCCTTACACAGGGGGTGCCACATGCCCACCACCACTACCACCCTTACCCAGGGGGCTGGATGCCTACCACTACTACCACCCTTAGCCATGGGGGTGCCAGATGCCTACCACTACTACCACCCTTAGCCAGGGGGCTGGATGCCTACCACTACTACCACCCTTAGCCATGGGGGTGCCAGATGCCTACCACTACTACCACCCTTAGCCAGGGGGCTGGATGCCTACCACTACAACCACCCTTAGCCATGGGGGTGCCAGATGCCCACCACTACTACCACCCTTACCCAGGGGGGGCTGGATGTCTACCACTACTACCACCCTTAGCAAGGGGGGCTGGATGCCTACCACTACTACCACCCTTAGCCTGTGGGGCTGGATGCCTACCACTACTACCACCCTTAGCCATGGGGGTGCCAGATGCCTACCACTACTACCACCCTTACCCAGGGGGTGCCAGATGCCCACCACCACTACCACCCTTACCCAGGGGGCTGGATGCCTACCACTACTACCACCCTTAGCCAGGGGGCTGGATGCCTACCAAAACTACCACCCTTAGCCAGGGGGCTGGATGCCTACCACTACTACCACCCTTAGCCATGGGGGTGCCAGATGCCTACCACTACTACCACCCTTAGCCAGGGGGCTGGATGCCTACCACTACTACCACCCTTACCCAGGGGGGCTGGATGCCTACCACCACTACCACCCTTAGCCAGGGGCTGGATGCCTACCACTACTACCACCCTTAGCCATGGGGGGCCAGATGCCTACCACTACTACCACCCTTAGCCAGGGGTGCCAGATGCCTAACACTACTACCACCTCTACCCATGGGGGCTGGATGCCTGTCACTACTACCACCTCTACCCATGGGGGCTGGATGCCTACCACCAACACCACCCCCACTCATAGGATGGACAATGCATGACACAACCAGCACACCACAACCTAGGGAATGCAAGAAAAAGACATCCCCCAACACCATGACAAGCGTGTGTAGACTGTGTCAAATGCCTACAACACTGAACATGACTTTGAACATACAATGTGACCCCCTATCACATGTGCCACACATATATGTGTGTGGCTCCCACAATGCAAGCAGGCCATGACCATTGTGGCAATGGGGTCCAAAACCCCATCATCACAGTGACCAAAATGTAAGTGTGGGGTCCATAGCTGAAGCACATTTTGAACATTGTGGCAATGGGGTCCAAACCCCCATCATCACAGTGACCAAAATGTAAGTGTGGGGTCCATAGCTGAAGCACATTTTGAACATTGTGGCAATGGGGTCCAAACCCCCATCATCACAGTGACCAAAATGTAAGTGTGGGGTCCATAGCTGAAGCACATTTTGAACATTGTGGCAATGGGGTCCAAACCCCCATCATCACAGTGACCAAAATGTAAGTGTGGGGTCCATAGCTGAAGCACATTTTGAACATTGTGGCAATGGGGTCCAAACCCCCATCATCACAGTGACCAAAATGTAAGTGTGGGGCCCATAGCTGAAGCACATTTTGAACATTGTGGCAATGGGGTCCAAACCCCCATCATCACTGTGACCAAAATGCAAGTGTTGACAAAGAAAAAGCTGCAACTGCCAAACTGCATGGATGATTCCTGGTCACAGAACATAAAACACATCAGTGGCAAAGTAGTGCATGTGTCCCATTGCAACATAGATTGGGGGAGGCAAATACTGCAGTGCAAATAAGACATACCTTTGGCCATGTGCAGACAAACAACACCCATGGGGGCTGACACTGTCAACATTCATCAATTACACAATGACAGAAGTGACCATCAGCATGCAGACCCACATATTTGCACCAATGGGCACACAAATGCAGATACCCTGTGGAGACTGTAGATGTGAGGTGAACAGATACCATACCATGGCAGCAATGGGACAGACAAACCATGATCATTGTGCTGACCGATGACCTAGGAGTCCCAGGGATAGCAGGGGAAACCCACCAAACAACATACAGCCAATGGCACACCTAAGATATGACAATGCAGTGGTGCAGATGCACAAACACAAACAGGCAGACCCACACTGCACATCAAACACAACAGGTGAGGGGGTGGGGTGCCAGTGTCCCCAGGCAACCACACAACACATGAGGAGGCCTGAATACCAATTACACAGATGTGCATACAGTGCCACACAAAGGTAACTCATGGATCCAAATCCCTATGTGGGCAATCAGGCATTGTCAGATGAGAGGGAGCACAAATCACACATGTCACACAAGCATGTAGGAACAGCAACTGACACAGCAAGACACAGACACACCACAGCCCTACCCCGAGGGCCCCCACAATGTGGTGACCCTGGGCTGCATTACAATCCCACTGTGATGACAAAGCTAAATGTCGTTCACACTGTGAACCACAGTCATGTGTCCTGAGCAACAAACTACCATCACACCTACACAAGCACAAATCAATCAGCACGGCCAGTAAGCCAAGGCCAACATGGAGGCAGGGGTGTAGCCGGGCAACAACTCTCATCTGCACACACTCAACACCACACACCTCGACCTCCAACAATGTGCAGCAGTGAAGCACACATGCACTGGTGACATTGCACATGCACCCATGACAATCCCAGTGTTGTAATTTGGCAGCACTTAAGTTAAGCATTGGCTGAAGACAGCCTGTATTTAGAGGCTAAATTGTCCGCTTTGTGGAATCCATTTTGTATTTCTGGCAGCCATTTTGGCTGCCATGTGCTACCATGTGCTCACCATGTGCTCTGTCCTACCTTCCTGTCAACTGCTCTTGAAATCTGCCTAGAGACAAGTTAACTTTAGTTCCTCTTGCTTTGCACATGCTCAGTTGAGCTTGCAGCTGTTTCAAGTTTATAAATGTCAGGATGTGTCTACTAAAAGTAGAAACTGTTAGCTCCACCCACTTGTCGACTGTGCATTCTCTGTATGACCTTATATGTACCTACAACCAGCATTTGTGTTTGTACCGCCTTCATTTGAGCCCCTGTGTGGGTATAAAAGGACCAGGATCCTTCCATTCAGTGTGCTACTTCATGCATTACTGAAGGGTGATGTGTGAATGTTAGCTCCACCTTATAAGGTTTAATAAACTCTGTCTTTTATATTTCAGTTTCTGTGCCAACTTCTTCCTAAGTGTCTGAGGACTCTGTGCAGAGAAGGGAGAACCCCTAAGCACTGGTAGGCCTTGCTGAGGCTCACTATTACAAATTGGCGCTTCCAACGTGGGACTCATCAAAAGACTCGGATGCCCGAAGGACTGGTCGCGACGAAGGATTGGAATCTCGCTTTTGGACGCGATCGCTGCCTGAGGAGACCTGAGTCTTGGCACCCATGGCGTTTTTCCTTTCTTTCTGATCTGACCATCCCGGCGGCGCCGGTCCTTGACTGAGATCTCTTCTGTTGATTTGCCGTGCAGTGACCATTTGGTCAATTTGAGAACTTGGCAGTTGGAACCTGGACACCATTTGATTGGTAAGAGCCGTTTTGCGGCACTTGCTGTTGGTTTGATGCCTTTGATTGGTAAGGTAGTTTTAGTAAACACTTACTGTGGCTTTGTTTGTATGATTGGCCAATTTTGGAATTTGTTTTGTAATTATATATGCATTGCAATACATATAGGCAGGTAATGAGGAGATTTTTCTCTATTTGAAATTGTTTGAACAGCGCAACGTACAAAGAGTACCTTAAGCGCTACTTTGATTATAATACTGCATATTCTGCACTATTTTTGGCATGCCTGTTTCCAGTACACTTCGCAGAAAGTGTTGCTGTTTTGGAGGTACCGATATGGATTTAGTAAGTACTTAGTTGACTCCCCTCAGAGGGGATACCTAAATAGGTTTACGTATAGTAAAAAGATATTTCTTCCTTGGTGACTAAGTACCCCATGGACTTAAATATGTACATAAAACGGATCCGGATCTGCGCACTTAGTAACATTCATAAGTGGTGATATGCAGAGCGCTTTTTGAGTGTTCTACCAGCCAAAACTGGCGAATTTGGTGTATTTTGGCTTCTTGAACATGGAACAGTCTTTTGGGCTACTTTTGAGAGCTCTTCTTGTAAATATGACTTACAATTAGTATTTACAAATAGTTTGGTTTTTGCGTACAGTTTGTAAGCTGTCTTAAAGTCCTAAGTGTTGATTTGTGGGTTAAATGTGTGTTTAAATGTCTATGTGGTTTGACATTGGTGATACTTGTGTGAGTAAATAGCGATTGCGCTCTTTGTGTAAGAATGGCTAGCTTTAAGCGCGCTGTATTGTGTGCTCTGAGTATATGACCCCCTTTTGTAAAAGTCTGGAATGAGCTCAATGAGTTTGTTTATATTTTTTTGCTGTCATCATTCTGTTATGCAAACTGTCATTTAGTTACTTATATATTAAATAAAAATCCAGAAATGAATTATATAACATACGCTAAACAGCTGCATGTTACTATTAAATTGACAGAGTAAGACACTATACATGTGTGCAAATTGCCACAATGCTAAAGATAAAATTAGAATTCGTATTCAATAGGATTAAAATAGGCCTCATACAGAGGAAGAAAAACGAAATTGTGTGTTTTGTAATCAATAGACTAAAATACACAATGTTTCAGCATTTTCCTTAAATACATTGTATTAGACATTAAAAGGCATGCACATCACCTGAGTGAATTTGGTCGTTGCTGAACTAAATACACATTATAGAAAGATAGATTTGACTGCATTGAAATGCCTCAGTTTTTAAATAGACTGTGACATGCTTTCTTTCAGCACCCGAGAAAAAAGCTTTCCAACAGCTGTGTTTAAACTGACTAACTGAAAAGAAACTGTTTGACACAGCAAATGGGGATTTAACTCTGTCAGGGTATTTCAAATAATAAAGGGTTTTTTTCCTGAGAAAGGCGTGAAAATTCGACGCTTGCTGACAAACAACAGCTGCATAAATAGCATATGGCTATTCCTGCTCACGGCCACAGACAGGAATGCTGAGTCAGCACAATTTTAAGTCAGTGTAAAACTGGTATACAGGCCTGCCTTATTTTAAAAGTTTCAAAACACCAGTTTCATTATTTTAGATAACAGAGAACAAAATTGAAAGTAGGGATTTCCTTTCTTAATGCCTTTTTTACATAAGTACATCTGTGGTTCTGATGTTAAATGATAACTGTCCATTAAAAGTGGCGCAGACTTTTCATGTTTCAAGTAAGGCTTCTGTGCTTAGGGTTATGAATGAATGCGTTTAAATATGATAGGCTACGAATGAAGCTTGCTTTTCCAATGTGGAATCATCAAAATGGTTGGTTTTGATTAAAAAAAATAATAATTAATTATATGAAAAAAATATATTAGTAAAAATAAATGCTTTAAATTCGTTTTTTAATCTTTATAAAGCCTAATCATCATACTGTGAATTCCTAGCATCAAAGTTGAATTTAAGCAGTGCTGTACCGGAAAAAAGGGAACTTAAATGTGAAATGTCACTTTACCCAGCCGTACAAAACTCATTTTTTATAAGGGTATACCTTATACATTTCTGATTTCCCCTTCCTGGGCTATCTAGAGAACACTCTGGGGGTTCCTATTATGCAAAAATATTGTAGGATATTCATTTTTAAGTGCCCCTACCACCAAAGTCGAAATTGAGCTAAAGTCACTATTTTACAAGCAGTTCTACCACTCAGGGCAGGTTTCAAACTGATTCTCAAGCTAGAGCTAGTACATATGCAAATATAGAACAAACAGCTGACCTCTGTCTTACTAGACTGCACACCACACACTGTACACAAATGAAAATAAGTATACAGAAACCAGCAGACGTTATTATCCTACCTTTAAATTACTGGCAAACGGATCGGACAGGACTGCCTTTTAGCTGTGATTCTCCAGAGTTGCTTTGCATTACAAAACCGCATGGCAAGCCTTGCACACACAAATGAGCAGCTGCTGAACGGGTCAAAGGTCGGAGTTCTGCATTTAGCAACTTAGCAGGGTGAAGGGTAATGTTTGCTGGGACACTTCGACCTCCGAAAGGTTTTTGAAAGACGAGATGATAGCGCAAAGAGAGGAAGAGAAGCTTTGCTTCCTATTTTTGGCAAACACGCGCAGTCATATGAAACGAAGGAAAAACAATCCTCAGTTGAGCATTGATCTGCCATGTATATAAAAATAATGGTTTTAGTTTAAAGAATACTGTGTAGGGGCTAAGATAAGGAGGAAATGGATTTTAGTTTGCATTCATGCGCCCTCATGTTAATCTAGTACAATTGCTGTAGGAATTGGTTTAAAGTTAACTCAATTTGCTTGTGTTAGGCTGAATCAGAGAACAGCCACTTTCTAAGATATCTCCTACAAGTTTGTTTGTGCCCAGTTGCTACAAATAGGGGTTGAAAGTGTTGACAGAAGTAAAACCTGTTTCAGGTTTTCCTACTGTCAAAATGGAGGAAGGAGGCTAGCTCCTCTACAAATTAAGGGTAGGCAAAATTATGTTTTCTCTCTTCTTTTTCTCACTTTTTTTTGAGTCTGTCTAAAGCTGTCTAGGAAATGGCCATGTGACAGTTATTGGCTATTCTGTAATACTGTTTTAAAATTGTTAGCATTAATAAAATGATACAATCTAAGCTATGTTACTGCCCATCCTGTATGAAAGAATGAGTAGAACAGATTGATGTTCCCTTATTTGATCTTTAAGGAGAACTGTATAGTGGCGGTTTCTGTTCAAAAATCTCAGGTGGCAACACTATTATTGTTTATGTTATTCTCATGTTCTATACAGTTTTGCAAGGGCATTGCTAGTTTTTTATTAGCTAGTCTCTGTCAATAAGCTGACAGCCCTTATTAGAGCTGGAGATAGGGTTTTTTTTCCTTTTGAAAATGATGTTACATAGTCCAGATCGTGAAAAGTACAATGCAGGAAAGACGCTCATGTGATCCTTAGCAAACATTTTGAAGGAAAATATTGTTTTATAGGAGTTTGTTTGTCATAACATGTTCTGCTGAAGAAAATGTACCCACTATGTTGAAGTTTAGTTCTTTTTGCAATAAGAATCCCTGTTAAATTAGCAGTTTTAGATTTTCCTGCTGCGCCTATAACATGAGAGCATGGTCCTAAGCATAACATGTAAGAGAAATTATTTTACAAGTGTCTGCAGTCCTGTATAAGTAATGTAAAATCTATGAGTAAAAGTGTAGAACATTTCCTTTTTCTTGAGGGTTCTTCAGATTAGTAATATAGGAATACACCAATGTAAGTATTTGGAGTATGTCTGTATTGTTTTTCTCTTTTCCTCAGAATTTAGTAAATGAACACAGACTTCCTTGGCTGTTTGGGATTGGGTGATGTATTACTCTTGTCAGTTCACCAAAACGTTCCTTTTATACTTGCCAATAGGTCCAGGGTTTTCTACTCTTAGATAGATGAAGTGGTTCTTGGGTGCCTTGCTAATGTATGGGGTGCCCCAGGACTAAGAAAGTATTCTGAGACTATCCTCTCTGTTGATAGATTATTTCTGTGCCTTGTCTAAAGACCTCTTGTTCTGTCCACCAATAGATATTTGCTGCCTTACAACCATTGCCAGAGGGGCCCGGACATCAGATCCAGCCTGGGGAGTCAGCGCCACTGCAGCTTGAAGCCAAAGTGAAGGTAACCAGCACAGGCGTTGCTGGCAACTAGGACCTCAGTGAAGGCGGAAGCCCTGGGATGTGAATTGTGTACCCCTGCCACTGTCTTGGGCGAAAGACGGGGTCACAAATCAGAAAGGAGAAATCATGGATCAAGTTTTTGATGCCCAGCTGAGAGAGTCACAGACCGACCAGAACGGCAAGGAGGCTTTGCTTGAGGTGACCCCTTTTGAAACAAGGGTTGCTTCAGAGATCCTAGCATCAGGCCTCTTAATCCTGGTCCCAAAGTGAATGCAAGTTTGCACCTTTGTTTGTTGATCAAGAGATACCTGGGCACACTGGATGCAATTTGTGGCCCTAACAAAAGAGCAGTGCGCCAGCAGAGCAATATAGGAGTTAGGGAAGGACTTGAGTTTAGGGTACAGGTGCTGTGCCTCTGGTGCCTGTTAGATTAAAGTGAAGAGAACTTGTGCACTGCTTGAGACACTGGACAGGATCGTTGAAAGACTTTTTCTTCTCAAACTGGGCCGTGATTCTTGAGTTGCGAGTTGTGCAGCTCCACCGTGGGAACAACAAGAGCCTGCCTGTGAGGCTCAAACGGACACAGGGAGAAGACTCCCCTCTGGCTGGTTCCACAGCAGCTAAAATTTCCCAAGGACTCTTTTTTTTGTTAGTAATGTACCCCTTTGGTCGTCCCATTTTTGAGGAGGAGCAGCCCTTTGCGGCTCCTTGTCCTAATTCCTATGGCCCTGTGTGGTCCTCCTGGTCCTTTGGAGCCAGGATGGTTTTTGTAATAATCTGTCTGACTTCTTTAATATTTGCATTACTTATAATGCTTATTCTACACGAAAAATGTTTTCCTGAGCAGTTGACAAATATTACTTTGCCCTCCTCCTAAAAATATATTAAATTGATATTTTAGCCCTCACAAAAGAAATACTGGAAAAGTCTATTGAAAATGTTTTTATTAAGTATGTGCTGTTGGCTATTAATTGAAATAGATAGTCACTGAAATACATCAGAGCCCTGAAACTTAGAATTAGACTAGATGATTTTGGACTCTTGTTTCTGCTTGGAGCTGGAAGCTACTGACTATCCTGTGTGTAATGATTAATACTTTTTACATGCTGTGTATGTATCCAATGTGGTCCAATGCTTTGCTCCATTTGCATCTCTGCTTGTATACCTGGGAAGAGGGAACGTTGCTGAAACAAAGGCCCAACAAATGTTGAATAAAGAGGTGGCCGAAATAATGTTAATAGATGTACGGGATGAATATCTAGATTACCCCAGATAAACGAATGTCTTCAGCCAATGCTGAAAGGGCCGTCTGTTGTAATTTGGCAGCACTTAAGTTAAGCATTGGCTGAAGACAGCCTGTATTTAGAGGCTAAATTGTCCGCTTTGTGGAATCCATTTTGTATTTCTGGCAGCCATTTTGGCTGCCATGTGCTACCATGTGCTCACCATGTGCTCTGTCCTACCTTCCTGTCAACTGCTCTTGAAATCTGCCTAGAGACAAGTTAACTTTAGTTCCTCTTGCTTTGCACATGCTCAGTTGAGCTTGCAGCTGTTTCAAGTTTATAAATGTCAGGATGTGTCTACTAAAAGTAGAAACTGTTAGCTCCACCCACTTGTCGACTGTGCATTCTCTGTATGACCTTATATGTACCTACAACCAGCATTTGTGTTTGTACCGCCTTCATTTGAGCCCCTGTGTGGGTATAAAAGGACCAGGATCCTTCCATTCAGTGTGCTACTTCATGCATTACTGAAGGGTGATGTGTGAATGTTAGCTCCACCTTATAAGGTTTAATAAACTCTGTCTTTTATATTTCAGTTTCTGTGCCAACTTCTTCCTAAGTGTCTGAGGACTCTGTGCAGAGAAGGGAGAACCCCTAAGCACTGGTAGGCCTTGCTGAGGCTCACTATTACACCAAGGTGGTGGGTGGGAACCAAGGTGCAGAAACACATCACACATGGCCACTCAACAAGACTCCTGAATGTCTGACACACTGCACACTACGCTGTACATGGACATGACGGCAATACCACACCAACCAATGGGATCCCAGCCACAGTCACACACCAATGAAGAAGCCAAGGTCACCCACAAAGAACACACATAGACAACTACCAACATTGCAGCCCGGACCCTGAGGAGTGCCAGCAGTCACACACACAACGTGTCACAATCACTGAAAGATAACACAAACTGGAAATCACATGACAGGTGTAAACAACAAGTGCCAAGGGGAATCCTGACTGTGACCCATCTGCGTCTGCACACAAACTCAGCCCTGACAGCAAACACACCTATGGGTGACACCCTGATGACCAGTAATGTGCCATGCACCCACACCACAGAGAACCCAGGGAGAAGACTTTGGGGGAACATAGGTCAACTCAGCAAGCATCACAAACAGGTACAACACTAGGGATCCCAGCATGCACAGCAAAACGGAAGTGAACACACAGACATGCTCATACAACACACACCTTGGGCGCAGGCAATGTCACAGGAGTACACACTGCCATGAGGGGACTCCACTCCTGTGTGAGGAAAGCTGTGCCATATGTTGCCTCAGTAGGGCCCCATCATGTCAGCTGAGCACTTGGTCACACAATCAACAATTAGCACCAAATTAAGGCTCCCGTCACATCAGCCTGGTCATGGGAGTGCCAACGAAATCATCAGCACAGATCCAACACACTTGTATAGCAATGTTGCACTGACAACACAGATGAGTCCTTCCCCATTGATGCCCAAACCTGCATGTCCAGTGGAGATGGCCACACGGTCAGGGAAGTAGACGAATTGAACAATGGCAGGCACAACAGATGTGCAGGGGTGGAAGCCACAGATGTGAAATTGCTAATGTAAGTAGGAAATCCCATTGCCAAATATTGAACACATGACACCCTCAGATGCTGCTAAGGATGACATGGATACACCACAGGATAGGACACATTCCCCCTGGACCACATGTGTTCCTGCACAGTAACACTTCATTATCATGAGACCAAATATCACCATCACTGCAGCAAGGGCATGGTTAGCATCATCAACAACATGTACATCAGAAGCAAAAGCACTAGAGAACAGAAAGTTGCTTTATTCAGCATATGTGTGTCCAAAAACTCAGAGAACAGTAATGCTCCAACAAAGGCCAATGGCCAGTCCATCAAGTAAGTCAATACAGGGTGACAGTGGCAGATGTCACCCTACGCATGCCTGCACTGCACAAAACCAGGGACAATCCACTAGGAGGGGCAACCGGGGGGCAGGCCAGGCACCGCAGGGACAGGATCAGGGCTCACCAGGAGGAGGCAGGGAAGGGGTGGTGGGTGCTGGAGAGCCACTGACAACTGCAGTGGAGGTGTCTGACATGGTGTGTGCTGGCACAACTGGGGGCATGGCTCAGATGGTGTGTGTGCCGGCACGACTGCAGTGGACCGTGCAGATGGAGTGGACAGGTCCGCCACTGCAGTGCCCAAGTCAGACAGGGTGGTAGTGGACTCCACTACAGTGCCTACCTCCAGGGGAGGAGAATGGGGAACAGGCAAGGTGGGCTGGACAGAGGGGAGGACACCCTCACCACATCAGTGGCACAGACAAGCGCAGCGGGGGTGTGGTGCCGGGAGAGCAAGTGGCAGGGGGAGAAGGCCGGATCCTCTTGGGGATGGTATATCTGTGGGTGGGGGAACCTGGGGCAGGGTGTGGTGGGGGCACCTGTGGAGTGGGGGCCTGAGAGATGGAGGAAGGAGACCTGGTGCCTGAGCTGCAGGGCGGCGGCGGGGTCTTGCTCTTACGACTCCGGAGGGACTTGCGGGTGGGGGCCTCAGTCTGTCTGCGCCTGGGGGAGGGTGTCCGGGGGCGAGGGGCACTCTGCTCCGTGTGGGTGGGCTTCCTCTTCCCCCTGGATGCTGGAGCAGCTGGATCGTAGGGGATGAGGCCGAGGTCACAGAGGAAGAGCCGCTGCGACTTTGGGGTTGCAGGTGAGGCAAGGGAGGGTGCTTTGGAGGGAGAAGCAACTGAGGACTGCACAGTGCTTGTGGATGCGTGTGTGTGTTCCAGGGCCCCATCCCCTGTGAGTCTGGTTTCAGTCCCCTGACTGTGCGTGCGTGTGCGTTTTGTTTGTGGCGTGTGTGTCTGTGTGCTGGACGTGTGTGTGCTGGTGTGTGCCTGTGTCGGTGTGTGTGTGCTTGGGACGGGTAAGGTGCTGGGGAGTGTGGATGGAGCAGAGGCAGGAGGGGTGAGGGACTGTCTGAGGAGGGACACTGCTGCCGTCAGGGAGGAGTCCATGGACCTATTGCCCCTCTGTAGGTCAGACATGCCCGATGAGATGCCCTCCATGAACGACACCAGCTGAGTCAACAGAGCGGTGTGCGCATGGAGGACACTCAGCATGGCTGTCTGCCCTACATGGAGCTGGCGAAGGAGGTACACAGACTCCTCACTCAGGGCAGCAGGGGACACAGGGGCAGGGGGTGCGGTGCCTGGCCCGAAGGAGACACGCTCCCGAACATGGGAGCCTTCAGGACCTGGGGAATGGGAGCCGATGGGAGGGCGGTGGTGGTGCTGGTGGTGGCGGGGACAGCAACACTAGCTGGGGTGTGGTGGCTGCTGACACCCGCCTCCATAAGGGAGTCATCCTCCGAGCCGCTGTGGTCCTCAGCTGAGGTGGATGCTGCTGAGGACTCCTCGGTGTGGCTCCCCTCGCCCTCCGTGCCACTGGGTCCCTCCGACCACTCCTCGGCTGCTGACCCAGTCTGGCTCTCCGGCTCCTCCTGGTCCATGGAGCTGTCCCCTTCCGTGGCCGTGGATGTATCTGCAATCAATGGGGAAACAGACAGACATCAGTCACCTGCACCAAACGCACACACCACTGTGAGCACAGCACATTACAGAGCAAGCCCTGGCATCATTAGTTGAACATTGCTAAAAGTGCCCTAACTGAACAGGAGAAGCCAATTGTCAGTCTGATGCCAACCATGGCACTCACATCCCACATGGCCTTGCACCCATCTGTCTGGTGTCTGTTGGATAGCAACACCCCAGTGTGGACACATGCACCACCTACACAGTAGTTGGACAGTGCAGAGGACACGGTGTAGCATGTGGACATGCACACATCACAACTCTTGCCACTGAGTCAGTACAGGTTTCCGGATGAAAGGGATGCCCAGAGTCAAATAGGAAATGCATGTGATGCATACCAGCGACAGACACCATGATGCACCCATGTCCTGATAGCCATCGCCACAATGGTGTGCATGTAGCACATGTCACTCCCCTGCAGGATCACCAATAAGTAGACACATGCCATGGCGGAGGCATGACTGCTAAGTCATACATCACTGTCTCAGTGATGTATGACTTGGCAGCCAGACAACAACACTCTGCACTGTGTCACAATAGTAGGTCATGGGGAATGCAAGTCCTGGAGCTGCACAAGTGCACATGTACATCCCCCACACAACACATCATCTTAACCCTCATCTGTCCAGGTCATACCGATTGGACATATGGGAGACCTGTGACACTACCCTCTGAACCTGAGCCCCTCACAATCTGCTGTGAATGGGAAACAGCTGCCTGAACTTCACATTCGCATACCCCAGTCTGCACGGGCAGCTGATCAAACACCTATGTGACACACAAGTATCGTCTCCTATGGTCACATCTCCAGTGGCATGCTGAGCCCCTACCGAGAAACACCCCAGCAGTCCTGGCAACAAATCCACAGCACACTGACACAGAGGCAGACACCTGAGGGGTCAAATCACTGCGCACAACGTGTCAGCTGATACACGGGAGTGGGAGTACAGGTGTATTGGATGGGCTGGAGTAGGCATGACTGTCCTGCCCCACATGAATGAGGGATGAGCCCTGGACAGTGGATAGCTGGCTATGTATGTGTGACACACGTAATCTGCACACTACTGGGGCCCAAACATTTTTCCCACCCGCTGCATGGGTGTGTGCCAGATACCCCAGGCACATGTGGTGGCTCAGCTCAGCAAGTGGACCGCATATCAAAGCAACACGCAGATTACATGTCCAAACACAGGCATTGTGTGAACAATGGACCCACCCATGATGCCCACACAGAGTTAGGGAAACAGATGCTGTCCCCCACCTTGAGTGAAGCAAACTGCAAGGACACAGTCCCAAGTGACACAATTCCCTGAATGTAAGGGCCACACCTGGGTATCAGATGAGGAGTGGGCAGTGCACAATAGAGGGACATGGCTCCTGGACAACATGACTGCTGTACTGTGGCAGTTTAACCAGGCCAGAGGAGGGCACATAGCATGTAATACAGAGTTCACAGTGCAGTCTTTGACTCACCCCCTCCTTGCTGCTGTCTGGCCTTCAGCTGCCCATCCAGGTCTGGAAACACCACCGCCAGGATCTGGAGCATGTGGGGGGTCAGGGTCCGTGTTCCGCCCCTCCTGCGAGGAGGCGACAGCTTCAGCTGGACCCGTGCAATCCTCCGGGTCCAGCCCCGAAGGTCCTGCCACCTCTTCTGGCAGTTGCGGATCCGGCGCTTGTAGACCCCCACGGACCGGACAGCCCGGACGATGTCCTTCCAGATCTCCTGCTTCCGATGGGCATTAACCTGTGAGGATGACAAAGTGAAAAGGCCATTACTACACATGCAACATATCCGTGCATGACACAGTTGTATATACATGTCTCAATCACAGGGGCACATGATGTACACAGGCAGTGCAACGCTGCCCATGGACAGTTTGCCAGAAGTCACTACATGGTATCATTGCATGGGAAGTAAAACCTTGTTCAAATGCACTGTCACTGCACCATACCTGTCCAGTGCATGTCACTACACACTATGGGGGTGACAACTACTCAGTGAGCCTGCTAGCCAGTGGCGTGCAGACTTTCAGCCTTGCTAGTCAGACAAAATGCACATTCAGAAAGGCAGTGCACAGAACACTCACCTGCTCCCCTGGTGTCCCATACAGCTTGCTGTACTGTGGAAGTAGGCTGTCCAGCAGGGCCTGGTTCTCCTCAAGGCTGAAGGCTGGGGCTCTCTCCACAGTACGTGCCATTGCAGGGTCCAGAGGGGGCAGAGACAGCAGCAGTGCAGTGGCAGATGTCGTCCTGGAGCATGTAGTGCAGGCAAGTGAGCTCTCAGGGGAACAGCCAGCAATATATATGTGCTGCAGAGGCAGATACTGTCCCATGTGTCCAAAGTGATAGGTCCAAGTCATTTGCATCTTCTGAATCTGGCCAATCCATGGAATAGCAGCACCAATACACGCCCACAGCATCCTTCAAATCTTCAACTTCATGACATACATGATTTTGCAACATTGTTGTGGGTGACCAACTGAATTTCCAGCAACCGACTCGTTCGAATTTCGAAAACGCGTCCGTTGCCAGGCTACGCCATTGACAATGGGTGCGCACCGATCGGTCCATTGCGGTTCAACGCATACAGGGGTACAACGCGTACCTGCACACATTGAATGCAATGGGCCGGCCGGGTGCACCGATCGGTCCATTGCGGTTCAACGCGTACAGGGGTACAACGCGTACCCGCGCACATTGAATGCAATGGGCCGGCCGGGTGCACCGATCGGTCCATTGCGGTTCAACGCGTACAGGGGTACAACGCGTACCCGCGCACATTGAATGCAATGGGCCGGCCGGGTGCACCGATCGGTCCATTGCGGTTCAACGCGTACAGGGGTACAACGCGTACCCGCACACATTGAATGCAATGGGCCGGCCGGGTGCACCGATCGGTCCATTGCGGTTCAACGCGTACCCGCACACATTGAATGCAATGGGCCGGCCGGGTGCACCGATCGGTCCATTGCGGTTCAACGCGTACAGGGGTACAACGCGTACCCGCACACATTGAATGCAATGGGCCGGCCGGGTGCACCGATCGGTCCATTGCGGTTCAACGCGTACAGGGGTACAACGCGTACCCGCACACATTGAATGCAATGGGCCGGCCGGGTGCACCGATCGGTCCATTGCTGTTCAACGCATCCCTGTACAAGTGACTGGCATATGTCACCATGCCTGTCTCAGATGAACATATGCCAGCCACAAATAGCTCCCAGGGAGTGAGGGGCACACCTACAACACCACAGCCTGTCCAAACTGTATCATAAGGCATGTAAGGCTGCATTTCCTATTGTGTGTATGTTGGTGTACATGTTGTCCTGTGGGTGTCACCTGGGGGCAGCCACCCCCAGGCTGTGCACGTGTTCATGGGGACAGGATCCTGGGTGTTACGTGTACATGACCACTGTGATGTGCAACTGTTCATATCTGAGCATGTGCCATGGTCACATTTCACGGTGGTGTATGTGTATGTCATGTCACATACCCCGTGAGTCCCATGTGGGACGGTATGTTTGAGCCAGGGTGACCCAGTGGCACAATATTGATGGTCCTCCACAGTCTGTGTGCATGTAGTGTTTACAATGTCTCTGATTTCATGTGCACAATGGGAGACAGTCTCCACATCCACGTTGTGTGTGCATGGACTTTGATGTTGTGCGTGTGTGTGTCACAGACGTCCATGTCTGTCCTGCAGAGGCAAGTGGAACCACTACCTGTGGGGGTCATGGTTGTTTTGCTGTGGTGTATACATGATACTCCATGTAATGCCAGTGTCCATGTGGCAATACAGGGTCCCTGGGAATGTACCTGTCGTTGAGCTGTGATGCCTGGGGCACATCTGTCCTCACATGTCACTGTGGGGGTGATTGTGACATGGCAGCAGGAGATGGGAACTGTTTCACGGCCTCATGATATCCAATGGGCCAACCTGGGACTTATTGATGCCACTTGTTGAACCGTGATGACAGATGTTGGCCATGTATGTACCATACATGTCCTTACGGAACTGCACACTTCATGTAGTTGTGCCTCATAATGATGTATGATGTGATATTGAGTGTGTTCAATGCCGCATATGTGGGGTGACTGACAATCTTGCTTTCTTCTCCTCTGCACTGCAGGGCTCCTGCTGTCCATAGACCATTCCCAGACCTGGCAACGATGGTGGAACGGGACAGCATCCGACGGTACCGCTTCACCAGGCAGCTGATTGAGGATTTGGCAGTGCAGTTGGCCCCACATTTGCAGCCTGGCCGGCCGTATCCTACAGCGCTGACCCCCAAGGTGAAGGTGATGGCAGCCCTTCACTTCTTTGCCACCGGTACCTTTCAACATACTGTGGCGACTGCTGGTGGGATGTCACAGACCATGTTCAGCCGTGTGCTCCGCGATGTTTTGGAGGCAATGTTGCTATACCTGAACCGGTACATCTATTTCCCTAGACTGCAACGACTCACTGACGTGAAGAGTGACTTCTATGCCCTGGGGAGGATGCCGCATGTCATTGGCTCCATTGATGGGACACATGTGGCTTTGGTACCACCACAGGCACATGAACAGGGCTACCGTAACCGCAAACACTACCACTCGGTCAATGCACTGGTGGTGTGTCTTGCAGATATGACCATCTCACACGTGTGTGCCCGTTTCCCTGGTTCAGCACACAATGCCTTTGTGATGAGGAGTAGTCGCATACCCAGGATGATGGCACAGATGCAGAACCAGCGTGCCTGGCTTGTCGGTGTGTACTGACTTTGTGCCATTGTGTGTGATCTGATCTGTAGTATTCCGCCCACTTTTCCAAGTCAGCTAATGTGCACTTGTCTGTCCGTAGGTGACTCGGGATACCCCAACATGCCGTGGTTGCTGACACTCCTCAGGAACCCTGTGACACCAGCCCAGATGCGCTACAATGAGGCACATGGTCGGACCAGGAGAGTGATTGAGCGGACATTTGGTCTCCTGAAGAGCCGCTTCCGCTGCCTCGACAAGACAGGAGGGTCCCTCCCATATGCCCCAGCGAAGGTGTGCAAGATTATCATCGTCTGCTGCATGCTCCACAACCTGGCAGTGCGGAAGGAGTTGCCTCTCATCCAGGATGACAATGACCAACATCCGCCACCTGTGGAGGATCCTGGCCTGGACCACGATGCCAGTGATGATGATGATGATGGTGATGTCCGCACACAGCTCATCACCAACTTCTTTAGCTGAATGTGAGTATCCTGAGGTGTCATGTCAATGATGTGAGTTGGCATGATATGTGTAGGTGGTGCTCTGGTGCTGTTGGAGTGTGTCCATGGGCTACTTGACTGGATGTGTGTAGCGATGTGTGCTTACAGGTGGTCTGTACTCCCCAACAGTGTTGACATGCTAACTTGGTTCTGGGTGGGTATCTTGTAACATGTATTGTGCATGAGTTTTGCTGTTCTGTCCTGTTCTCCATTGCTTTTGACTGTGTGTCATTTCTGTCCTTCACAGGGTACTTTCAGATTCGTTTGGTCAACTGTGTCCACCGAGGACGTGATTGTACTTCAAGGGTGGTAGCTGTTGTGTCCCTACAGGTGATGTGTGCCACACCCATGGACTTCCTTCCTTCTACAGTTGTTGACTGTGTGCCCGCTGCCAGGTGGGATTACCTTGCATCTGTAGTGGTTACGACATGTTGCAACTGTGTAATAAACCTGTGCTTCACTTTGTGATGTGCGTTGTCTGTGGTCACACATTTGACTGCCATTTGCTTACTGCACCTGTGGGCTACTTGACTACAACTGGGAATAGGTGTGGTGTCTGTGCATTGCACCGTCTTTCCTGGCAACATCAGTGTAGGCAATGAGTCAGATGGCCTAGGTGTGTATGTGTTGTGTAGCCCTGGTGGTGTGTCTCCCTCATATGTGTCACGTTGCCATTACTCACATGCCTGTGTTGTACTTGCTGTTGCAGTTCGCATACACAGTGTAATTTTGCAGTTCATCATCCCCATGACAGCACCCACGTTGGAATCACAACAGAGGCAAGTATGGTGTATTAGTGTGTTTATTGTGATACATTTGTGTGAATAGTGCACAGGATGGTTAGTGCTGTACATTTATATTGCAATCAGAAGTTCCTAGATGAATTGAAAGTCCTGGTAGACAAAATCCCCAGTATCGGGGCCACAGTTGTCTGAGACATTGGTCCAACTTGTACTCCCCATGTCATGTGTGGGAGTTGTGTTGCCGTCAACAGGGTGAACAGTTTGCGCACAAAGGTGATCATCCAGAACAGGTTCAGGCTTCCTGGGGGTTGCACTTGGCCATCGGCCTCTCACTTGCCCCTCCTCGGACGACCCCTCTTCTTTGGGGGGGCCCCTCAAGTACAGGCTGCTGCGGTGCAGGGGACTCTCCGCCAGAGTCATCCTCCCTCCCTGTGGCAGTTGCAGTTGTTTCAGCACCAGATGTTGTTGGCACACAGGGAGGTGTAGACTGGTTGCTGGTCATCTGGCGGAGGCATTGTAATATGTCCCTATGCACCGCCGTCATCTCTTGCAGTGTGTCCCACTTGGACTCCACGCGGGACATGTGTGAGTCCAAGCGGGCATGATGGGCAGCCTGCTGCTCTTTGATGTCCCTGAGGAGCCCCACTACCTGGCTGAGATCTCCGGTGCTGGACTGGTACGCATCGGCTATGCGTGCCAGTTGTGGGTCATCATGCACACCAGACACCTCTGCAAGCAGCGACCTCTGTCTCCCACCCCTCCCACCACCCCTGCCGACATGTGCAGTGCGTGCAGTGGCACGCACAGATGACCCTGGTCCCCCTTGGGGGTTGGTGGTGGTGGTGGTGTCCATGGCCCCACGTTGGTCCAGGGTCCCTGTGCTGGTGGTGCTCCTTGTTCTGTCCATGTCGGCAGGGATGGTATTTGTGGTGACAGTCGTTGGAGGGGTGGGTGCAGGGGGTGCAGCTGGTGGTCCTGCTGGTGCTGCAGCTGGTGGTCCTGCTGGTGCTGCATGTTGACTTGCACCGGAGGTGCCAGGTTGGTCTTCTTCATCCGAGGAGGGCAGAGGCTGTTCGACACCAGTGAGCTCCGTATCCTCTTGAGCCTGGGACTGGGACTCCTCAGCGTCTGCTGCTGTGTCCCCATCATCACCTGTTTTTGGGAGACACACACAATGTATGTTATGTTTCTGCAGGCATCAATGGTTGACACACCTGACAGTTGTGACTGTGCCTCTGGGTGCGGGCCTGTACATTGCATTGTCCTAAGTTGTCACAGTCAGGGGTTGATATTGGTGTAGCACATTGTCCTGCATTATTTGGGCATTTCTATGTATTTGTTGGGGTGTGAACATGGTCTGCATTGGTTGTATTTGGTTGACAGCCGGCCCTCCTTCCCACCCAGCCAGTCAGTTATCCCACCATGGACTGTGCTTGCATTGCAGGGAGTGAAAGTTGTCTTTCAAGATGTCAGTCAGTGGTGTCCTGCTGTTGGTTGTTGCACAGTTGCCAGCGGGGCCTTGTGCTCCCCACAGCAGTTGCCAGTGTCAGCCATCTTGTCAGTTGTTTTCCACTCCCTGTGATGTGAGCATGGTTCAGGGTGGTGTTGATGGGACAGTTGTGGGGGTGAGCTATGTCTGTGACTATGACTCCCATCATGCTATTGCCTCCACCCCACTTCCCAGCATTCCCATACTTACTTGCTTTTGTGGGGAGTTCAGTGTGTGTGGGTGTGAGAGCAATGGCAAGATGGCTGACAGTGGTGTCCTGCTGTTGGTTGGTGTGCAGTTCCCAGCATGCCCTTGTGCTCCCCACAACACAGCACCAGTGTCAGACATCTTTGATGGGCCTTTCCACTCTCTGTGGGATGTGCATGCGTGAGTGTGAGCTTGCTGGGCCATGTGGGTGGGGGATGTTGAGCTGTGACTACGACTCCCATCATGCTATTGCCT
Organism: Calotriton arnoldi; assembly: GCA_963921515.1. Taxonomy (NCBI): domain Eukaryota; kingdom Metazoa; phylum Chordata; class Amphibia; order Caudata; family Salamandridae; genus Calotriton; species Calotriton arnoldi. Next base: position 715,986 of record CAWUFW010008989.1, on the reverse strand, counting down.
CCACCCCCTTCCCAGCATGCCCATGCTTCCTTCCTTTTGACTCTGCTTCCCTGTGGGGTGGGCTGCCTGTGCTGACAGGATGGCTGGGAGTGTTGTCCTGGCAGTTGTTTGGCTAAAAGTCCCAAGAGTGTCCCTGTGCTTCACACAACATAACCCAGGGTGGTGGTTCTTTGTGGGATCTTGAGTTAGGATGTGAGGCATTGCATTCTCCCAGGTGGGTTATGTGGAGTTTGTGTTGAGGGTGTGTGTGAGGGGAGGTGCTTGTGACTATGGTCAGTGCTGCAAGTCCTCCTTCCCACCCAGCCAGATATCCCACCATGGAACGTCCTTGCTTTGCAGGGAGTGGAAGTTGTCTTTCAGGATGTCAGTCAGTGGTGTCCTGCTGTTGGTTGTTGCACAGTTGCCAGCAGGGCCTTGTGCTCCCCACAGCAGTAGCCAGTGTCAGCCATCTTGTGAGTCCTTTTCCACTCCCTGTGATGTGAGCATGGTTGTGAGTGGTGTTGATGGGCCAGTTGTGAGGCTGAGCAATATCTGTGCCTACTACTCCCATCATGCTATTGCCTCCACCCCCTTCCCAGCATGCCCATGCTTCCTTCCTTTTGACTCTGCTTCCCTGTGGGGTGGGCTGCCTGTGCTGACAGGATGGCTGGGAGTGTTGTCCTGGCAGTTGTTTGGCTAAAAGTCCCAAGAGTGTCCCTGTGCTTCACACAACATAACCCAGGGTGGTGGTTCTTTGTGGGATCTTGAGTTAGGATGTGAGGCATTGCATTCTCCCAGGTGGGTTATGTGGAGTTTGTGTTGAGGGTGTGTGTGAGGGGAGGTGCTTGTGACTATGGTCAGTGCTGCAAGTCCTCCTTCCCACCCAGCCAGATATCCCACCATGGAACGTGCTTGCATTGCAGGGAGTGCAAGTTGTCTTTCAGGATGTCAGTCAGTGGTGTCCTGCTGTTGGTTGTTGCACAGTTGCCAGCAGGGCCTTGTGCTCCCCACAGCAGTAGCCAGTGTCAGCCATCTTGTGAGTCCTTTTCCACTCCCTGTGATGTGAGCATGGTTGTGAGTGGTGTTGATGGGCCAGTTGTGAGGCTGAGCAATATCTGTGCCTACAACTCCCATCATGCTATTGCCTCCACCCCCTTCCCAGCATGCCCTTCCTTCCTTCCTTTTGACTCTGCTTCCCTGTGGGGTGGGCTGCCTGTGCTGACAGGATGGCTGGGAGTGTTGTTCTGGCAGTTGTTTGGCTAAAAGTCCCAAGAGTGTCCCTGTGCTTCACACAGCATAACCCAGGGTGGTGGTTCTTTGTGGGATCTTGAGTTAGGATGTGAAGCATTGCATTCTCCCAGGTGAGTTGTGTGTAGTTTGTGTTAGGGGGGTGTGTGGGTGGAGCTGCTGGTGACTATGGTCAGTGCTGTGAGTCCTCCTTCCCACCCAGCCAGATATCCCACCATGGAACGTGCTTCCATTGCAGGGAGTGCAAGTTGTCTCTCAGGATGTCAGTCAGTGGTGTCCTGCTGTTGGTTGTTGCACAGTTGCCAGCAGGGCCTTGTGCTCCCCACAGCAGTACCCAGTGTCAGCCATCTTGTGAGTCCTTTTCCACTCCCTGTGATGTGCGCATGGTTCATGGTGGTGTTGATGGGACAGTTGTGGGGGTGAGCAATATCTGTGACTACGACTCCCATGATGCTATTGGCTACACTGACTTGCCCAGCATACACAGAATTCCTTTCTTTCAGTGGTCTTCACTGTGTGTTGGTGTTGTAGTGGTGGATACATGTCTGGATGTGTTTGTTAGTTATATTTGTGCCACTGCCTAGCTGTAGTTGTAGTTGTGTTTGTACATGTGATGACACGGTTAAATGTAACTTTGAGATGGCATGTGTTGTGTTTATCTGACTGACATACACATTTTGGGATGATTCTGTTCTGGTTGCTGTGTAATTGCTAAGAGTGCATGGTTTGACTCTCCCCTTGACAGTGATGTGTGTGTGTATTGTGGCAGAATATTGTGTACATTTGTTGTGTACTCACCAGGCTCTGGGATGTTTTCTAGTCCATAGACGCTCACTGGCGGAAGGATGGCCCGCACCTTCTCCTCCCAGGGCCTGAGGTATACTGGCTTGGCAGGAGGGCCACTGCCGGTGTGTTGGCTCAGGAGGTAGTCCTTCTTCAGCAGCTCCCGTACCCTCCTGCGCACGTCATACCACCTGTTCTGGATGTCAGTCTTTGTGCGCAGACATGGTGATTGTGCGTTCACCCTGTTGATGATCCTCTCCCACATCTTTGTTTTCTGGGAGATGGGTGTCTGTTGGACCAGTGCGCCAAACAGCTGTGGCTCTACCCTGAGGATCTCGTCTACCAGGAGTTCCAATTCACAATCTAGGAACTTGTGATTCTTCTTTGGGGGCATGGTGATGGGTGGTGATGGTGAGTGATGTGTGTGTTGGTGTGCAGGTGAAGGTGTGTGAGTGTGTGTTTTGCTGGGTGTATGTGAGGTAGCTATTTGTTGGTGTGCTGATGGTGTGTGGCTTGTGTGAGGGATGAGCTGTGGGTGTGTGGTTGCTGTCTGTTGAGTGCTGGCAGGTGAATAGCATTTGCAAAGGATCATGGTTGGGATTTGTGTCCTTTATATGGGTGGAGTTGTGGGTGTGTCTTTGTTCTCGGTCCCCACCCCCCAGTATTTATTGGCTTTGTAATTGCTTGTTTGGCCTTTTTTTGTGTATTTTCCCTTAGTACTTTCTGTGCATGTTGGAAACGTTCTTGTGACCGAGTCGGACCCTGCAGTTGTCTCGTACGGTCTTCTCCGTTTCGTTCACGCTGTGTTTGTGCTATTTTCTATGCTGCGTACGCGTCGGTCACGGTGTTTTGTGTTACTTCGGCTCGCAGTTTTGTATGTGTGTCGGTCGTACGGCTTGTCCTCCGTACGACTCGGTCGTGGTTTTCGCGCCTTGCATCGTACTTTGCGGTTTGGAGTTCGCGGGTACGTTTCGGTCGGATTTGTTCCGGGTGCGTGTCGGTCGGTTCGATTCGCGTGTTTTTCCGGACGGATTGCTGTTTTCCGTGCGGCTCGGTCGTTCGGCTTGGGTTCCGTACGTGCCGGTCGGATTTTGCACGCTTTGCATCGTACTTGGCGGATCGGGCGCCATAGGTACGTGTCGGTCGGAATTAATTCCGGCTCCGAGTCGGTCGGTGCTTTTTCCGGCCCGAATCGGAATCGACCCCATAATGTTTAGGTAATATGTGGAGGGCATGATGTGACCTCTTAGGGAGTGAATGTTTGCATTGTTCAGCATTCCGTCCATCAATTGTTCCTTTTACATTTGTAGCCCTAAGTGGGAAGGGTATGCCCAGACGTGGGTCCTGTCTGTGCTCACTGCGCCACTGGATTCAAGCTAGCCTGGCTGATGGGGGTGATGCCCCAAAACCAGTCCCAGGATGCTTGTTTCTGGTTCAGAGAGGACCTGGCTTGGCAGTTTGGACTGGACTGTTCCCATGAGGAACAGGGTCAAGACTGATTTGCATATGGCTGGGTCCAAACTGGGGTGGCGAGGTGAGCAAAAGAACGATGGATTAAACCCAGATCTTTGTGACTGGGGGTGAATGTTTGCATTGTTCAGCATTCCGTCCATCATGTTCTTTTTGCACTCTTAGGAAGGCAGACACTGTTTGATTGACATGTATGCAGGTTTTTTCATACTTTGCCACATTTTCAACTGAGTACTTCCATGTCATCCTTTGGCAAATATTACAATATACAAAATGGGTGTGAGGAAATAAACTCATTAAAGATTTGAAAGTAGCTTTCATCTCAATTTCAATTCGTACACCAGTAAGATGACCAATATAATTGCCTCCACAATGAATAATTATAAAATGGGAATGCTTACAATTACTAAGAGATGAAATAAGAGGTAGTATGTTATTCCATCTGAAACCTCTTTCAGCCACCCATGTGATCTCAAAATTTGCCATACCTAAATTATGCTCAATTCCTCTCTTCTTGGCATACTCTCTAACCCAAAAGATGTAGCTGTATCCAATAATCCAGACATGAATTATGTTCTTTTAACACTACCGAACACCTTCAAGAAACAGTGAGTGAATAAAGTAAAGTAAAACATGTACTACAACACTGACCAATCACCTTGTATGCAATATATGATAGTTAGGAAACAAACAGGCTGATTGGGTCTATGTGAGATTGGGCTGGGAACATAGCCCAAACAGTACTAGAGAAGCAGATTCATTGCTAAACAGACTTGACTGTAAACTTTAAACAAACTATAGAGTAGCTATAGCTATTTCATTACAATGTATGGTCATATGGCCATGTAAACCAATACATTATAGAATTACAAGAGTAATCCACCAATAAACTTTAAATATACATGAAATGAAAAGAAAAGAAAGCTTCCGAATTAATGAGGCTTTGGAAAATGTCAAGCCAAGTAAAAAAAGAAAAAAACAATCTTGAAATTGTAGGTTTTAAGTTTAGTAATGTAAATGGTATTAACTCCTATAGTACTGTGATTGTTAATTCGGTTTTATATTTAGCTTTAGTGACAGACTTACTTTTGCTTACATAGTAATCTACCCCTACATGTAGGGATGCCACTTTGCCGCAAGAACACCAAACACTGCTTTTACTGGATTTTTATTTGATAAATCTGTGTATTCTGGAAGTTGTAGTCATGCTTTGCTTCAAAGGAAGCAGAGACCAACACACCAATAACAATGATGCTGGTTTCGGACACATTTGATCATGAGCGCCTTCTCCACATCGATAAACCGATCACAGGCATGACAGGCAAGGTCCTGGGTTTGAACAGCCTCATTCCTAGCTGGCTGTAAATAGCTGGTGAGAATGAACAACTTCCCTTGTACCTTAACCAGTCACAGGGGACATCCCACATGGTTCTGCCTTCGCTCCCATGTTGTTCAACTTGTGTATGGAGCCCTTGAGAATTGTGTCAGAGAAATCTTGTTACACTGGCTGGCCGGGAGTTCTGTCCCATATTCATAGTACGGTTGCAGACAGGATTTGTGTATTCCAAGAATCCAGCTATGGTGCAGGTTTTGGGTAGTTCCTGCCCTTTACTTGTTCCTCACAGGCTGGTCCAGCCAAAGTCTTTCTCTGAAGGTGCCAAAAGGAAGGTGGGCTGGAGATCAGAGTCTCCTGTCAGGAGAGACCCAAAACGACACAAAAGAGGGAGAGGTTGCCCAACTTAACTACCTGTCAACCTGGGGATACGGTCATCCAAGGGAACAATACCCCACGAAGATCAGGGGAATGTCTCCATACCTCATAAGGAGCCTCTGTCTTCTCTCCTCCATACCCTGGAGTCTGGTCCACTACAAAGAACCCCAGGAATGCCCTGGAGAAACCCTGCAATCCCCATTGATGTCTCCAACCTCCATCTTAGGAGCCACTTGGGTTTCAGGAAATTAAAAAGGATTCCTGTTTAGCGGCAGCCAGCGGCGTGGCATGGTTTGCCAGCGCACCGGGCAAGGCAAGTATCGTCCCATTTTTCTTTTAAAATTTTGCGCCCCTAAGAATTTTGCACCCGGGGCAACCACCCCTGTTGCCTCACCCACCCTACGCCACTGGCCGCAACCACATGCATCAGATACACTCCACGCACAGCCTCAACACGCAGAAGTTACACATACACATGCAGCATCCATGTCCCATGTGGATGAAGTGAAGGGGGACTGACAGACTAATTCAACTAGCATTTGCAATGCAATAGGTCTTGCATTTGCGAGAGTTTAAGCTATTGGCATTGTAAATGACAATGCCTTTTATTTATCTGTTTTGATAATTAACACATCAATAAAAGGCATTGTCATTTACAATACCAATAGCTCAAACTCTTGAAAATGCGAGACCTTGGCCGCCATTGTCCCGGGCTGCTTGGAAAGTGAAAGCGCGCATGGCGCGCTGAATGTTGCAGGAAAGCATGTCATGCCTGCAGTAGGAGAAATGCATTAAAGAAAATAGTGCTTACAGACTAAATAAGGCATACTGTGTAACAACAGAGAGGTAAAAGGGCCAGTCCAGATGGGAGGTTACAAATGAAGAAAGGCGGTGCTAAGGAGGGACTAACAAGCCTATTAACGAATCAGAAGCCAGCATTTACAAAGGACAATGACACAAGCTAATGAAAAATATGGACGGAGAGTGGGCGGAGTTTCAAGTCCATACTCGAATACAGTATGCCTCGCAGAGCAGCGCATGCGCTGCCCAGGCTCGACCTAAAAAATACAGGAGAGGTCCGTATGAGACTTTCCCTGGCAGGTGACAGGTAAAAAGGCCTGCCCGGCCACTATACTCTAGCGTTACCACCATGACCCTCCTCAGCCTGGCGAGCAGGCAGTAGTCACGCTTAACAAAAGGAGGATGCACATGGCGTGCCCCTCCAGACCACAGAGTCCCGCACTGGGTCACATTCCATGCTATGGGAAGCCCTCAGCCCACACGATTATCATGTGCGCTGAAGTGTAAAAATCAGAAACCTACAGAACTTGCTATGGTGAACATGATGCAGAGATGCGCGCTCTCCATAGCCTTGCGGGGAAACCTTTTCTGTCCAAAAAAGGGCAATTTCCACATTGACGAATCACATTTCCGAGGATAAAGCCTGAAAATACTTATATGTTTTGAGGTACTGAATGAGGCTAGCCATTTTCCGATGTAATTGCTAAATATATAACGTTTAAGAAGCCATTGTGTGTTAACACAATCGTCAATGTTTAGCTTTTGACTTCACAATGCGCAGTATCATTTGATAGATTGTCGAAATTGGGTAAAAAAAAAAAAAAACTATTTGGGGAACTGCATATTCTACTTCAGTAGTTCTGTCCCCAACGCTGGAGCAGGCCGCTGTCTAGGGCGCAATCAGCAAGCATATCCCATGTTGCCCCTGGAGTGCCAAGGCATTGCCTTTCCCTCACCACCAAACCCTCCAATGTGCGTATGTCACTCAACCCAGAGTAGCAAACACCCTTGCACCAGCCCTGCCTCCAGGTCCCTGGACCTTAGAGGGGAAGGGTCAAGGGTCTAGTCCCTCACCCGTCTTAAGGGTGGCTCATTCTGAATACACGTGGTCAATTTTCCATCATCTCCTTGTGTTTGCAATTTTCCACACTGCCTGACTAACGGGTGCCGACAACTGCTGTTCCCGGTTCAGCTTTGCCCTCTATCCTTGTGTGGCGCCTCTGTCTGGCTTTGCGGTCCTGGCACCCTTGGGTGTCCTCTGTGCTGGAATAAACAGCACCCAACCGGTGCGAACACTGCGTCCCTAGCCAGCCTGAGGCGCGCTCACAAACAGGCCCTTCTGGAATTTTCCCTTCACTCCCCCTCACTCCCCGCACTTGGAGCAGGCTGGGGCCAGGTACAGCCAGACCGGGCCGTCAAGGTGACCTCCAAACCGACGGAGCCTGGTACGGGCACCCCGGGGCTCGGTGCCGGCAGAAACTCACCCACAGCCCTCCTTCGTGTGTCCTTGCCAGAGTGCGAGCGGGTACCTGTGCAAACTTCTGCACACCTGTCCTTAACTGCGTGCCCTAGTGTGTTTACCAGTAACTGCATCTGTGTTTACCTGAGCTCTGCTTGACTGTGAGTACTTGCACGGAATAACCCATGCATGTGATGTTTCCTACCTTTCGAGTCTCCAAAAACAGTCAGAAAGAGGGATTCGGACGGCGATCCCATTTGAGACAACGGAGTTTACAAGTATTATGGTGGGTGGGGACGTTTTTTCACGAATTAAGTCAGTGTGATGCGTTCTGCCGGTGTGCGGGGTGAAGAGGCTCAAGGGGATGCTGCGTGCGTAGGTATAAACCTGTGTGCACGCGAGCAAACCTCTGTCCCTACCTTTGCTTGTCTGTGAGCACCTCCATGTCCCTTACCATGCATGTGTGTGTCAGGGCAGACCTGTGTCTGTTCTAGCCTGTGCTTGACGGTTTACATGCGCACGTACATGTCACTGTCCCGTGTGTGTACCTGCGTTTATGCGTGCACACTTATGGTTGTTTTTACATGTGCTTGACTGGGAGTTTCTGCACGTCCACAATCATGGCCTGTGTGTACCCAGGCAGACGTGTTTTTCCCTATCTGGCTTGACTGCGTGTACTCGCGTGTACTTAACCTTGACTTTGTCTGTGTTTGCGTGTGTGTAACTATGCTTAACTGTGTCTAACTTCATACACTAATCATTGCCTTTATGTTTGTATCTGTGCATTCCCGTGCCTATGCTTACCTGTGATTGTGTGTACTTGTATGTACCTAACCATTGCGTGTGTGCTTGTGTTTGCACCTCTGTATAGCTATCTCGTTGTCCTTACCCATGCTTAATTGGGTGTACCAGCACTTACCTATTTATGTCTGTGTGTGCGCCTGTTTGTATGCGTGCATACCTGTCTGCCCTTTACTGTGAGTGCCTGCGTGTTCCTAACCATGCCGGTGCTTACGCATGCACGGCTACGTCTGTCCTTACTGCTGCTTGATTGTAAGTATCTGAGTGTACCTGGCCATGCATGTGTACCTGTGGACAACTGTGTGCTCTCTGTCTGTCCTCACCTATGTGTACTCCTGCCCAGTGCTTTAAATGGGCGGGTGCTGTCCGGTACTGAGTGCCTGCACTTCTCTGATTTGAAAGGGAGATTACCTGCACCTCTCAGCACTGCTGCAATACATTAAATGGGGGAGTACTGGCACTTCTCAGGAGCAAACAGGTACTCTAAATAGTGAGTACCCGCACTTCTGTTTCCATTTAAAGCACTGCTCCTGTCTGTCTTTCCATGTGCATCTGTCTGTTGTTGCCTGTGTTTCCCTCTGGCTGCGTGACCCCTTTATCGCCCTTCCATTTGTCCCTCTGTCTTTGCCATAGTGCCCTGTTGTCTGTGTGACCTTACCTATAGTGCCTCGGTTTGTCTTTGCCTGTGAGTACATCTGTCTGACTGCTCTGTGTGTGTCTCGGTCTCTGTATGCCCTTGTGTGTCTTTTTGTCTGTGCGTCTCTCTGTTTACCCACACGTGTGCCACTCTTACCTGTGTGTACCTCTACCAGTCGTTACTTGGGTCTGGCGGTGTGTCTGTATCTGTGTGCGTGCAGCGGTGTGTGTTTGGCAGTGTGCCTGTGTCTGTGTGCATGCAGCGGTGTGTGTCTGGCGCAATGCCGTCGCGTGGGGGTGATAGGGCCCGTGGCTTGCTGGTCGCTGATTGGCTGTCCTCTTCCGTGCTACACACAGACTCCGACTCTCAGCTCTTTTAATGCTGGGAGGTCATTGGAGGAGGGAGATTAGCTACAGAGAAGTAAGCACTCAGGACACCAACATCACCGGGGGTTGCCACCGACACCAGAGTCAGGGGGGGCCCCGCCGACACCACATGATCTCCACTAGCTGTCACTGGAGTCTAGGGTGTACCAGCTGTCACCACAGACGTCACCGGAGCCTTGGGGCTACCAGTTATCACCGCCAGCTGTCACCAGAGCTGACCACTGGAATCAGCTGGAGGCACCAGCCATCACCACTGGAACTGAGGCACCGAAGGCACTGGAGCTGAGGTACTGAAAGTCACCACTGGGATCAGCTGAGGTACTGAAAGTCCCAACTGGAATCAGCTGAGGTATTGAAAGTCACCACTGGAATCAGCTGAGGTACTGAACGTTACCACTGGAATCAGCTGAGGTACTGGAAGTCACCAGTGGAATCAGCTGAGGTACTGAAAGTCCCCACTGGAATCAGCTGAGGTACTGAACGTTACCACTGGAATCAGCTGAGGTACTGGAAGTCACCAGTGGAATCAGCTGAGGTACTCAAAGTTACCACTGGAATCAGCTGAGGTACTTAAAGTCACCACCGGAATCAGCTGAGGTACTGAACGTCACCACTGGAATCAGCTGAGGTACTGAAAGTCACCACTGGAATCAGCTGAGGTACTAAACGTCACCACTGGAATCAGCTGAGGTACTAAACGTCACCACTGGAATCAGCTGAGGTATTGAAAGTCACCACTGGAATCAGCTGAGGTATTGAACGTCACCTCTGGAATCAGCTGCGGTACTGGAAGTCACCAGTGGAATCAGCTGAGGTACTGAAAGTCACCAGTGGAATCAGCTGAGGTACTGAACGTCACCACTGGAACAGTCAGGGGCGCGGAGGTAAGACCTCGAGCAGCAGGAGGGGCTCCAACCGTCCTCACTAGAATCACTAGTGGACTAGTCGGGGACCTCGAGCTCTTGCCTGGCAGACGTCATCCGCGAAGCACCCCCAGCCCGGTGAGTACGGACCCTCCGCTCTCTCCTTTACCCTTTCACCCCCACTCTCCTCTTCTGTCACTGGAGCGCTGGATCTGGGACAGCAGCCCTGGCCAGAGTGAATACGCATACAGCGTGAGGTTAGAGGTCACAAACAACAGACTGGGGTAACTCAGAGACAGAACCGGATCAGATGCGTCACTGACAGCAAGGCCGAAGAGTCTAAGGTCAGCGGGGTGCAGGCCAGCGGTCACAGATTACAGGATTGAGTCCAGAGACCATGAACAGCCAGGCTAGACTCAAGGTTAGACACAGATGGACTGGGGTCAGAGGTCACAGATTACAGATTACAGGATTGAGTCCAGAGACCATGAACAGCAAGGCTAGACTCAAGGTTAGACACAGCTGGACTGGGGTCAGAGGCCAAAGGCAGTTGGCCTCTAGCATAACAATCGTAGACTGCACGCCTTAGATCAATGTGCCACTGAGGGCAGCTGTTCGAACAGCTGGCGTGTCCTGATCTAGAGTTCACTCACTTCAGTATTAACGTTAGCTTTTCCAGGTCCATGAGTGACGAGTTGCTACAGGCCAGTCTTTTTTTTTACACACTGGGACTGTAGTCCCGATTTTGTAATGGCCTAAACAAGACAACAAATCCCAGAATGCAAGAAAAAAAGTGGATCAGCTGTATCAGCTAGTCTCAGAGGAATCTAAGAAATTTGGCCGGATTGTTTATCTAGTTTGAGTTTCAGGAATGCGTTTAACTGGGGTGCAGGCGCCCAGTTATTATCCTGCTGTCAGCAGCTGGGATGTCTTGATCCTGGGCTTGTTTTAGTGCGAGCTTTGGGGTTATGCTGTTAGGGGGGCTCACTAGAGAGAGGATGTGGCCTAACGGCCAGAGCTGTCGATCTTGGAGCTGGGGAACCGGCGTGGGCTAAACATCATGTGATTCTGGGTAAATCGCTTAATCTCCCCGTGCCTACCAAAAATGAATGTGCCCTTGTGTAATGTAACGAGTGCTCATTTAAAGCGCTCCAATACCATCGGGCAGAGTTCGCGCTATATAAAACTGAAAAAACCAAACTATGAACAGTCAGATCTGGGGATTGCAAGAATGAGCTCGAGACCGGCAGGGGCCGCCGAACATCTCCATCCAGCTCAAGGACGCAGGCTCCGCGTTGCTTTCTCAATATCTGCCACAAGAGGGTAGTGCAGGCACGTTTTTGTTTTCAAGAGCACGAGAACCACCCGGATCTCTGCCTCGATTTCTGAGGGATTCTCTGTCCCGATCTCTTAGGATGATACTGCTTTCCGTCTCGATTTGCAGATAACCTTAATACATTTGTTCCTTAATATTGTGTTTTATGGACCAACGGCTCCACAAATCACTACAATACTCTCCTGCCCTCTACAGTGGTGTCCCGGGGACCCTGATGTCCTCTGTCGCAGAGGCGTGTAGCTTCCATTGGTGCAGCAGGTGCAGTGGCACCGGGGCACAGGGACATAAGGGAGCCCACGGAACCCTGATTATTAATATATATTTGCAAACCCGACAACAGCCAGGGGACCAGTTTCCATCCTTGCACTGGGACCCATGACGCACTAGTTAGCCACAGCTGTGGTCGTGTTTGGTGAGCCATGCTGCACCCTGTCCTGAATCTCTTGAGAACCGTGCAACTATGTGCCCTGGCCTGTCACGAGCCCTGGTGTCTTCTATCATGATTTTTGAGGGGGAGGTCGAATAAACGACCCTTGTTTGATTGCACACCTGTAGTCAGGGCCACTGGAATTATGTGATTGTGCGGCCACGGCAATTTCCGCATAATTATAGATTTGCCACACAAACCATCATCTGCTGCATAATCTGCAGATTTTAACAAACATTTTTTTTTGTTTCTAGCTCAAACAGTTCAAAAGTTAATAAAACGCAGACACATGTCTTGCTACGCAGTGGAAGGCCCATTGGAAAGGCTGACTGGTCACCTTTCTGTTTCTTATGAGGTGCAACCTATGTCCAGAGAGTGCTAGCAAGTGTAACAAGCATTGGAAATGCAATAGGTCTCGCCTTTGTTTAAGTTAAAGCTATTAGCTTTGCTAATGGTATTGTATTTTAGCTATGTCTTATTGAGTGTTTGTATGTGATATGTTGTGCCTTTATGTTGGTTGAATTGTAATTGTTATGTGTGTAGTAGTTTAACGCATAGCGTTAGAAGGAGAAGAGCAGTGTTTAAGATTTGGGACAGAGAGTGAGTAGAAGAATAGCATGAGGGTTAATGAAGTATAGTGAGGAGGAGAGTAGCATGAGGCAGAAGAAAGGGGAGTGGGGAGAGTAGTATGAGGGAGAAGGAAGAAAGCGTGGAGGGGAGAAGCGTGATTTTGAAGGAAGGAAAGTGTGGAGAGCAGTATGAGGCATAAGGAAGGAGAGAGGAGTAGAAGAGTAGTAGGAGGGATATGAAAGGAGTGTGAGAAGTAGAAGAGTAGTGTGAGGTAGCAGGAAGGTAAGATTATTTGCTTAGTATTAGGCATAAGGAAGTAGATAGGTGTAGAAGAGCAGTGTGAGGGAGATTGTAGGAGAAGGAGGAGGAGAAGAGCAGTGTGATGCAGAAGGACTGAGAGTGATGAGGATAAGAGCAGTGTTAGGCAGAAGGATGGAGAGTGTTGCGGAGAAGAGCAGTGTGTGCTAGAAGGTTTGTGAGTGTGGATGAGAGTAGTATGAGGCATATGGATGTAGTTGTGTTGGTAGTTTGTGTTGGTAGTGTTGTGTTGTTGGTGTTGGTGGTGTTGGTGGTGGTGGCACTGCGTTGGTGTGGTTTAGCTAATGGTGGTTGTTGCATTCGTTCAATAAACATAAATTTGGTATCCCCGGTGCCATGGAGGATCTGTAATACTTTTCAGTTCCCTTCCCCCCACCCAGGAGGTTGGCTCCTCCTGACCCTAATGCTCCTTAAGAGACGCTTCCGTTCCTTGTCGCTCCCCCATCCCCCACGACCTCTTCGCTTCAGCCCCCTGCGTTGGCCATTCTCTGGGGTTCTGACCCTTTATATCGCCGCCCTTTTCACTCGGGCTCCTCTGACAGGGTCTGTCCCTGCCCACCCTTCCGGGACCTTACGCGGTGGTGCTTTTTCAGGGTGAAGCATCTTGCATTCTGGGAAGGGAAGTGCAGGCTCGCTACACATTGGCTTGCACGGAAGTATGCGCGGTTGCAAGTCGCGTGGGGCTGGCTCCTCGGTATTAAGCGTAGAGAGAAGCCCAGAGCTCCTGGCCACTGGGGCAGGAAGCCGACCCCCACAGTATATTATACAAAAGTGGGTTAGGGGGGGGTCCCTGTGGCAAGAAGAAAGCTGACGGATTAGGACGACCACATGTCGAGTAGTTTAGCAAACTCTGCATTGACAGTGAAATTCGTTTTCTGCAATTGCTTTTCTAACGGCCACATTTTTAACATAATTTCAGGATTCTACACTAAGACTATCTGTGCTTACGTGTAAACATGGTTATTAAAATGCATGTAATGAATATATTACTGGCCAGCGTTGCTCGGTTGAACTGTAAGTTGTCTTTATAACTTTAACGTTTTTAGCTGTGCCTGCTGTTTCTCGAGCCGCACTTTGGTTCTGTGGTTTCGTGCTGGGTCAATGGAAAATGAGCGCGATACGAGAACGATGTAACATAACTTACGCTCATGTTAAAGCGCTCTGATACCTTCTGGTCGAGTTCGCGCTATGTAGAACTATATAAAAAGAACACGATGGATAGAAAACAAAATGGGAGGTGACTGGATCGTAAATGTAACTGTAAATAATTTCAGCGGTTCTATGGAGTGAGCAAGCTCCCAACACAACTGTGAATACATAATCAGTGCATGCGTGGATAGAGAGTTCTAGAGAAGTTACCACATGCCGCAAATGAGCGCGATACGAGAACGATGTAACGTAACTTACGCTCATGTTAAAGCGCTCTGATACCTTCGGGTCGAGTTCGCGCTATGTAGAACTATATAAAAAAAAGAACACAGTGGATAGAAAACAAAATGGGAGGTGACTTGATTGTAAATGTAAATGTAAATAATTTCAGCAGTTCTATGGAGTGAGCAAGCCCCCAACACAACTGTGAATACATAATCAGTGCGTGCGTGGATAGAGAGTTCTAGAGAAGTTACCACACGCCGCTTGCTAAAAACAAGCGCAGTCCTCTTTCAATAACAAAAAAAATGGTTACCGACTTAAAAAGCTGTCGCCACGCCACGCCATTGTGCGAATGAAAAAGAAAGTGCTCACCCAGCAATTAGAAGACACTGTGTCACGCCGCAGAGTAAAAGATCCAGTCCAGGTGGGCGGGGCCAAAAGTGGACAGGGTGGTAACCAGGAGGGACTAAAAAGCCTCCGGTACAATCATCACACTCCGTTTAGCATAATTAATGACGCCAAATGACGCACACCAATGGAAATTACGGGCGGAGCAGAAAGTCAACTTCTGAAACCGTATTGATTCCAAGAAGCCCTCGCAGAGCGAGCAACGCATGCACGCTGCAACGCCAGGCGAGACCTAAAAAGGGGAAAATAATGAAGGAATACTATCACAGAATGTGCCACATTACGCCGCATAATTTGGCTTTTCTTGCCGCCTAATTTAGTTTACTCTACCCCATAATTTGGCCCACCCCTGCCGCACAATTCCATTGGACCTGTGTATAGTTTGCACTTCGCTGGTAGACAGATAAGCAGCCCTTTGAAAGTTGTGCGTGCTGGTGCGTTTGCCCCCTCCCCCCCTTCGGCCTGTAATCAAATATCAGTTGCACTCGATCCAGTCTGGCTCAGTGTCACTCACCGCACAGCGTTCAGGGGAGCCGGAAGTAGGGTTGCAGGAGGTGCTGCAGCACCCCCAAAAACACCTTGTAGGTCAGTAGGAGAATGAGGCCTTTCATTGTTATTTTGTCTCGCTGCCTTTAGTCTTCATTCAGACAGAGGTCAAATGTCGGACAGTGCCTTCTGACACACTGCTGTTTATTCTTTCAGCATCGTGATTGGTGTGTGTTTTTTAACTTTCTGTATCCGCATGGCGAGGGACATTTGTAAAGTGAACCAGGTGGCAAACTTGCTGGGTCATGGGAAGCGTGTAAGGAAAGGCTGTAGGATGTCAAATGTTTTATATCACACAACAACAATCAAATAGCTGCGAATGAACTACAGAAATATTTTAAAATATATCAGCAACAAGGAAAGTACACATTAGGCAGGATGGAGAGGTGTGGTGCAGCGGCCAGGGCAGCTGACTTCAGAGCACAGGGTTCACGGTTCGATCCCCGGCTCCGGTGGCAGCTCAGCTCAGCACCATGTGACTCTGGGCAATAGCTCACTTAATTTCCACTCCGGCCCCCAGCGCCTTGAGACCCGTAAGGGTGAGTAGCTGCGCTATATAAAAACGGACTTACTTTTAATTTTTTTTTTTTATTTCTTTGTAATTCGGACGTGATTATCTTTCATGTGTTTAGAGCCGGGATATGTAACGATGTATGTTTGAAATAAGTATTTTTGATGATGGACGAGAAAAGGAATAAAGATAACTTTGATACAAAGAAGTGATATGAACATTCTTTCAAAAAGCAAACCATTTGTTTGAGAATGGAGTGGCCCGATCCAGATCGGATCAAGTGTAATTGATGATTTCTGAGGGGTGACGCCCACCTCTCCCCTGATCCCTAAAGGTCCCTGCTGCACCCTACAATGATGTTTCTCTAAAAGAACATCCTGTCCTGACGCTTGAGGGCTCCTGTGTTTTCCGTCCTCGCTGCTGAGGAACCTTGCTGCTTCGTGTCATGGCTTCTGATGGACTTAGCCCTAGTATCTTATGCACCCTGCAGCTGTCTCGGTCTCCAGGTGCCCACTGCCCTCTGCTGTGAAGCCTGATACTCCCCTCCAGCTCTAGCTCATGATTTTGAACGTGTACTCCTGCCCAGTTCCCTCTGCCTTGATTTTCAAGGACCCTCTGATCTTTCATCCTGGTTTCTGAAGAGCTTTGCTTTCCTCTGGTTTCATCTCTGAGGTTTCTCGTCCACCCGTGTCTGTTTCTTTTGACCATACAGCCCTCTGGTGCCACCAGTGTGAGGAACACAAGCCCTGTGTCCTGATTTCCGAGGGAACCAGCTGGCATTTATCCTCGTTTCTGACATACGGCTGCTTTATGTCCCTCTTCCTAAGGGACCCCACTAGGCTTTGCCTTACATTCTGAAGGGCCCAGCTGCTCTTTGTTGGGATTTCTACAGGCCCCTTGTGTCCTAGGGCCTGAGATGCTCTGCTGCCATCTGTCCTGATCTATGATATCCTTTGTCTTGATTGCAGCTCTTTACCACTCTCTGTCTGGATTATGAAGTGCCTCACCACTCCCTGATTGATTCCGAAGGATCATGAACCCCTCCTGCACGACCAATAAGAGAAACAGCTGCCCTTTGTATTGACCTCCAAGTGACCCTGCCGGCCATTGTCCTCAATTTTGAGGGACTCTGCTGCATTTTGCCTTAATTTTGAGGAACCCTTCTACATAAAAAAAAAAAAAAAATCTAAATGAGCCTGCTCCCCTTTGTCCTCCTTTCTGGGTGATCATTTGTCCTGAACCTGGAGACATTGTGCTGTTCCTCTGTTCTGGTCCCCGAGGGGCCAGTTGCCTTTCTCTCAGTGGCGTAGCAAGGAAAGGTGGTACCCGGTGCGGAAAATTTCTTGTCACCCTCGGCTTGACAAAATGGCAAAAATATGTGTTTAAAACACATATTTTTGCCATTTTGTCACCCCCTCAGTGATTTTCTTGTCACCCCCAGCTTGACAAAATGGCAAAAATATGTGTTTAAAACACATATTTTTGCCATTTTGTCACCCCCCTCAGTGATGACACCCGGGGCGGCCCGCACCCACCTCACCCCGCTTCCTACACCACTGCTTTCTCTCGACTTCTGAGGTCCCTCTACCTTGCCTCCAATTTAGGACGGGCCCTGCCATCCCCTGTGAATCGCTGTGGTCACATTTCACCCTGTCTCAGTTTCTTCAGGGCCCTGATGTTCTGATTTCCAGAGAAACCTGTTTCCCTCTTATCAGGTCTCCCAAGCATCCTGATCTCCCCTGTACGTATGTACCTATGTGTCGGTATTTCTATAATACAAACCTTGTGTGGAAGCATAATCCAGGGCGGTGGAACAGTTCTAGATTATTTACAATGAGTAACAGGAGTTTAGTTTTTGTGCCAGGAGCTGAAGGAACTCAAACAAGATCCTTATCGAGGGACATTCAGGGATTCCACAGACCTGCCAACTCTTAACATTGTGTGTCACACGATATTGACTTCCTTCACACGGCCACCTGGTGAAGAGCCAATATCACAAGTTGTCAGGCAGGGTGAGCTAGAAACCTTTGCCTCAGTGGGTCTCCAGCTCGTCTTTGGAGGTTGTAAGCAGCTGATGTCCATTAAGTGGTATGAAAACACCCCAGGACATCGGCAGCAGCCCCAGCAACCTTTTGTGTATTTTTGGGGGGGTTGGGGAAGGAGGTCAATTGGGGCAAGGATCGGGGCAGAAATGCATCTCAGGCAGTTCTCGGCATCAACCTCCAACCCCTCCTAGGCCACGCCTCTTTCCCACACAGCAAATTTGATTTCAAAGTTGGTAGGTCCAGTTCCATGAAGAGCTGGCCTTTAGTTCCTTCCTCGAAGGAGTTCTGGTGTCAGTGGGAGTGCTGGCCATTGGTACCACCTACCTAAAGTTATAGTGATTTTGAAAAACTAAGGTGTTATTGATTAAGCAAGTGCAGAAAGTGTCAAATCCCATCTGGATGAGAGTGGTGACCCCTTTGTCATCTTTCCTTTGGTATTTTTGGAAAAAATAGGGACAAGTGGGCCTTTAAAAGAACATTTCCTGCACAACATGAATTCAACATGGTATAAAAAGCATCTTTACAGCCGCGGTCCGTGCAGGTAACAGCAGTGGGGCGGTGGGGCCGGGTAAGGGGGGATTTCGAGGGACGATGCCGAGGAAAAATTAATTAATTATTTAATTTTCCCTCGGCATCATCCCTTGAAATCCCCCCCAATGCGGCCCCAACGCCCCACCTGCACCTGCACGGACCGCGGCTGCATCTTTATAGAAAGCATGTTGTCTGTCTAAATGGCTCCCGATACTATAAATGGGCAAGAACTAGTGGAAAGTCAGCCCAGTCTTCATGACCTAAGAATCAGATCTTTTTCACGACTGCAGTTTACTGTACCTGAGTTTTTTTTAAAGAAAAGTATGAACATGGCTTATCAGACATTTGTGTGCTCAACTGAAACACTGGATGTGACAAATAGATTCATTCAGAATTCCCCTCTTCATAGCCAGAGTCATCATCCTGTGCACCAGAGGTCACTCAGAACTGCGCTCCTCAGCTTAGCTAATGCTCTGTTCGACTGCTCATGATACTCCCCAGACTGCTTCAAAGTTAGGATCTTGTTAGTTGACACACTCACTGCAAATCCACTTTCGATAATATCCAAAACTCACAGAGGAACCTTTTAATGATAACACAGTTATGAGTCATGATTCTGTTCTTGATATTATGTAGACTCCCTCTCACCTTCATTCTGGATAATACCCAAATCATGACCTTGTGATAAACTGATCTAATAATCCCTGTTACCTATAGTGCCGCAGATGCGGCAAAAAAAGTCAACTTTTTTGTAACAGTAGAACATTTGTTAAAATGAAACATTGAGCAGCAGAGGATAAAATACCAAACATATATAATGCATAAGGGAAAATAATGCCTGTAAGAGAAGCTGTGCATCCTTTAAATTCAATGCCTCATATTAATTATGTGCTATGGTATAATGCCCTTCAAAATATTGTGAAAGTAAAAGGATGATGGGTGGAATGCTTGAATTAATCTCAGCCACTGGTAATATAGGATAGTATTCCTGTTCATCATTTTTAGGTCGAGCCTGGGCAGTGCATGCACTGCTCTGCTAGGCATGCTGTATTCGAGTATGGACTTGAAGCCCCGCCCATTCTCTGCCCATATTTTTCCTTGGCTTGTGTCATTGTCCTTCGTAAATGCTGGCTTCTGATTCGTTAATAGGCTTGTTAGTCTCTCATTAGTACCACCTTGTGTTCATTTGTAACCTCCCATGAGGACTGGCCCTTTTACTTCTGTTGTTACACGGCATGTTTATTTTAGTCTGTAAGCACTATTTTCTTTAAAAATGAGTTTCTGGTACTGCAGGCACGATGTGCTTTCCTGCAACATTCAGCGCGCCATGCACGCTTTCACTTTCAAAGCAGCCCGGGACAATGGTGGCTGCTTCTTTGAAATGAAATAGGTCTCGCATTTACAAGAGTTTGAGCTATTGCCATTGTAAATGACAATAGCTTAAACTCTTGCAAATGCGAGACCTATTGCATTGCAAATATTGTTTTGTAAAAGCGTACCATACGGTGCTTTCATTTTAAAGTCGGCCACGCCCCTTTCTTTAGACGAGCCGGGTCTACAGAAAGGTGCACAGCTGCTATTAAAATGAAACAACGGCATGGGGCACTGTTACAAAAAAGCATTTGTTTGTCAACTTGACAAACAGATGCTTTTTTTGTAAAAGCGCCCAATGCCGTTGTTTCACTTTAATAGCGGCTGTACCCCTTTCTGTAGACCCGGCTCATCTAAAGAAAGGGGCGTGGCCGACATTAACGTAAAAGCGTAGCATGGGGCACTTTTCCAAAAATTGCATTTGCAATGCAATAGGTCTCGCATTTGAGAGAGTTTAAGCTATTGGCATTGGCATTTACAATGCTAACAGCTCAAACTCTCGTAAATGCGAGACCTATTGCATTGCAAATGCTTGTTTAGTTCTGTGCTGCATTTCACACAGGGACCATGCTCATCATGGAATTATTGGCTGGTCCACAAAGTTTGTGTCAAACAGAGACCTCACACATTCGCCTCGTTGCACCGTAGTCAGGGGTGGTACCTGTGTATGTGAGGGAGAGTACAGAGTCCACGGTCAGGTCCCCTTTACTGGGAAAAAAAGCTGAACTCTGCCTTTTTGTTACCAAGACAGGCATCACTACTATCTCCTCAAGTCAGCTTTTAAGTACAACACTAAGGAATTTAGAATTAATATTTTTTATAGCTCCTACTAGTGGGATTCTTGTTCATATGCACTATACATAGCATTTAATAGTAGTCAATGAATTGACCTCAGAAAGATGAAAGGCTCAGTTGGCCATGCCAGAATTTAGATTTGTGAACTGCCCTGCATAAAACTGTTGTTGAAGACTGATTAATTCCCAGATCTTTATTAGCAACTACGTGTGATGAGATTATGCTAATAGACGGGGGCTACCAGTTATTCTGTTGTTTAGTGTCAGTTCGGATTCAACGTCCCTTTACCATTATTAATTAGTAATACAATTAGAAACTTGTAGCCACTGAACACTTGTGTGACTACGATTCCTATATTTTAAATATATAATCTTGATTTGTCGCTAATGTCAGATTAGAGGCTGCCATGTGTTTCATTATGTGTAGCGCCTAAAAGTGTGCTGAGTTTGAGAAACACTTTGATCACCAAACCCGATACACAGCAGAGTACCTGAGTTGTCTAGATTGTAATAGATAGACCATGGGAATTCTAGTAACCAGCGGTGAGTGACAATTAATATTTTATGTGGAACGGTAATTAAGCGCAATTCAGTGGGTTAATGCAAATGCTGCACAAAACCCCAAGCAGATGGAATAAACCAACAACAATGCTGAAAGTCTACGGCAATATCATAAAATAGTGTACTACAGCCTACATGGCATAGAATGTATACGAGTAATGCAGTGGAGCTGCTATGAAGTCATGATAGTAAAAACCCCAGTGATTGGTGAACTGCAGTTGGGATTTTAAACTCTTGTGCAGCACACAGTACACCCAAGTACCTTTCTAAAAGAAACTTTCTTCCTGTCACGCTTCAATCCTAAGGGGTAGAAGGCCTCATTTACACTTTTAATGAGAGACGTGCACACCACGTGAAGGAGGAAGCAAAAATGTTTTCAAATATATGTGCTTTAAGATTCCTTTGCAGTGATCTTTGTCTTTTTGCCCTCTCCTGTGCCCTTGCAAGAGTTTCATTAGATTCGCGAAAAAACATGTTAACATTTTGGTCACAGACTCCCATAAACACTGAAGTGTATCATAACATAACAGCAGCAGCTTATTAGAAAAAGTTGTTTTTTGGTTAAGGTCTACCTATGTCTGCCAATTGAAGTCTCAAGGTATGTTTTTTAAAAGATGTAAAAAGCAGCATTATGTCCTGTCTTCCAAAATCTACCTCCATGACGCGAGAGGTGCAGTATCCCCCCCCCCCCCTTGTCCCAAGGCCACAGCATGGCGCAGGACCTGTGTGAGGTAGGAGTTCATTTCGGCTTTTCAAAGTAGAAGGCTCCACACTTAAGGTCTGGTGGTAGCCAAGACCTTTTGATTTTACTAAAATTATATATTTATATGAATATATATATTCCTTCGCAAAATTCCCCACTTAGCCGCTGCACTCAGGACGGGTGCATCCATTCGCGAGGCGGGAACTCGCGTGCTACACAGCAACTCATTTAATAAATTATGGAGCACTCACGGGGTCCTTTCAGATATTTATTTGCAGCGGTTACTTCGGCATGACGCGTTTCGGCATTTTGCCTTCTTCAAATGACGTTGACTGCATTACACTCTGTACGCTGTCTATTATTGGCTGAAATGCCATGTCAACCATTCTCATTGGTCGGCCCTCGGCCAATGAGAGAACCAATATGCCAAATGTCTATTACACATCTCCCCTCCCCTTGCGACATCGCTACGCCATCCCTTGTATAATCAATCTATATACGGGCTCCAATGGCCCATTTACTTTTCACCCCAGTGGGCTGACTTGGATGCACGTAGTATAGTCCCTTGGAAAAGGATCGCCATTTAAATTAAATTGGATCCCCTCAACTTTTGACTCGAATAGTCATCGCACCTCTAAATAGGGTAAGCCGTTCAGTGCATGTGAGCGACCCCTCGCCTCAGCCGCTGGATGTCATTGTTGGTAACAGCCGTAGGTGTCGGTCCAATGACTTGGCATCCTTGAGTTTGTATAACTCACGCCCTTATGTGGTCGATGGAGAATCCAAACAGCGGCGGTGCCAGCAGCATACAGTTATCTTCCTTCGCAAAATTCCCCACTTAGCCGCTGCACTCAGGACGGGTGCATCCACTCGCGAGGCGGGAACTTGCGTGCTACACAGCGACTCATTTAATAAATTATGGAGCACTCACGGGGTCCTTTCAGATATTTATTTGCAGCGGTTACTTCGGCATGACACGTTTCGGCATTTTGCCTTCTTCAAATGCCGTTGACTGCATTACACTCTACGCTGTCTATTATTGGCTGAAATGCCATGTCAACCATTCTCATTGGTCGGCCCTCGGCCAATGAGAGAACCAATATGCCAAATGTCTATTACACGTCTCTCCTCCCCTTGCGACATCGCTACGCCATCCCTTGTATAATCAATCTATATACGGGCTCCAATGGCCCATTTACTTTTCACCCCAGTGGGCTGACTTGGATGCAGGTAGTATAGTCCCTTGGAAAAGGATTGCCATTTAAATTAAATTGAGTCCCCTCAACTTTTGACTTGAATAGTCATCGCACCTCTAAATAGGGTAAGCGGTTCAGTGCATGTGAGCGACCCCTCGCCTCAGCCGCTGGATGTCATTGTTGGAAACAGCCGTAGGTGTCGGTCCAATGACTTGGCATCCTTGAGTTTGCATAACTCACGCCCTTATGTGGTCGATGGAGAATCCAAACAGCGGCGGTGCCAGCAGCATACAGTTATCTTCCTTCGCAAAATTCCCCACTTAGCCGATGCACTCAGGACGGGTGCATCCACTCGCGAGGCGGGAACTTGCGTGCTACACAGCAACTCATTTAATAAATTATGGAGCACTCACGGGGTCCTTTCAGATATTTATTTGCAGCGGTTACTTCAGCATGACGCGTTTCGGCATTTTGCCTTCTTCAAATGCCGTTGACTGCATTACACTCTGTACGCTGTCTATTATTGACTGAAATGCCATGTCGACCATTATCATTGGTCGGCCCTCGGCCAATGAGAGAACCAATATGCCAAATGTCTATTACACGTCTCTCCTCCCCTTGCGACATCGCTACGCCATCCCTTGTATAATCAATCCATTGACGGGCTCCAATGCCCCATTTACTTTTCACCCCAATGGGCTGACTTGGATGCACGTAGTATAGTCCCTTGGAAAAGGATCGCTGTTTAAATTAAATTGGTTCCCGATATATATATATATATATATATATATATGTATGTGTACATATATATATATATATATAAAACCTACCTATAGACACTTTCAGCTTTCAGGCAGCTGTCTTCATCCATGGTCTGTTTATGTGTCATTCACATTTTCCATTCGACTACTACAGTTTAAAGCATGGGGCGGCGAGTCAGCCCATGTCAGCTATTGGCTACCTTCACTGTGAGTAAATAAAATAAATAAATACAGTTTTGTGCACAGAGAGATTAAGTGATTTGCCCAGAATCACAGGATGTTGACACAGGCACCGAGACTCGAACCTGGTTCCCACCGGCTCTGAAGTCGGCAGCTCAGGCCATTACGTCACATCCTCTCCTCAGTGACCGCATTCTGCTCTTTCACAAGGAGCAGATTCCCTACAGAAAGTAGTCCCCTCAGGGCCAGAGACTACTATGTCAATGTGGCCTAATGGCTAGAGCGGTCGACCTTCAGTCTCGGCAGGGATGCTCAATGTCCTGTGATTCTGGGCAAATCACATAATCTCCCTGTTGCCTAACAAAAATGAATGTGTCTGTCTGTAAGGCAACTGGTGCTCATTTACGTTGTCTGATACCTATGGGTCAAGTTCGCGCTATATAAAACTCTCAAAAAAATGTGTGCTTTTTGAGTCCCAAAAATATTTTTGCTTTTAGTCAATGTTTTCTTTAAATTGACGAGGGCCAGCATCTCCCCCAGGTATATAGTTTCACAAAAACGATGACAAAACAAGCATTGACAAATCCAAAAGTCTGCCAGCCAGCACCAGCCCTAATGGTTTTGCCCATACTGGTTTTATCTTATTTGCACTTCTTTATTTCATGCTTAGCAATGTTCTCCATCCTTGTGTTATACTGACTGCCTGTAGTGTTTTTTCAGCCAGGCATGCTGAGGTGCTAATGCCTGCTAATTTGTAGATAATGCAGCAGGTTTTGAAGATGATGTGCTTTTCAGGTTCAGCCAGTGCAGAGTCTACGGGGTATCTTCAGTCCTTTCACAAGACAGGCAGTGGGCTGTAGGATGCTCTGTATCGGGCCAGAGAGAAAGGCACTTGGGTGTTACGTTCATTCACCGCGTGCAGACTAGGGCAATGAGTGTAGCTCTGAGGTTGACTTTAGGGTAGTAGATGGTACTTTTTTTTCATTAGTGGTAGGGGTGTTCTTTTTTTCCATTAGTGACTGCTTGTACCATGTGGCCTTTATTTTCTGATGTAGAAGGTGAATGCAAGTTATTCACCTCCACCGGTGAGCTGAGGTGTGAATCTATCTAGCTTGTGGTGCCCAGATTAGGTTCAAGAGGGCCACGGCCAAGGCAGAATTTCGGTATATGCACTATGTAAATGAGTTCCATTTGGAGTCATTATATGTAAATTGTTCTGAAGTGGGTGTCCTAGAAATGTGTCATCGACCCAAACTTCATGCGGATCCATGTTCCAGTGGCATGCCCTCTACCCAGTCCTGGATCTGGGCTTGTCTGTTGGCATTTGTTAAGAGGAGGAATTTGGCTTTGATGAGTTTAGTTTCAGATAGGAGCTTTAAATCCAGTTCTGTCGGAGACATCAACCTACATTGTAGTGCAGGAGTAGGGTGACCACCCCCTTCCAGGTCATTACTGCGCTGCTATCAGTCTTGAAACATCATAATGCATTCTGGGTGCTGCAGTCTTGTTTTGCTACTGTTCAGATAGACCTACACCTGAAAGTAATGATTTGCATGTGAAACGATCAGGAATTGAAATGACCTGGAGTGAGGTGGTCACTACAAGCAGGAGGCACTTAGAGGTCATTTTATTCTGCGGCAGGGTTGACACAGTTTTTTTTAATTTCCTTTCTGATGAACGGCTGGTGCATATCAGGTCTGTAGTTGGTGAGGTCATCAAGGTGTAACGTTGGTTTCTTCTGGAGCAGTCGGGTCAGGTCCAGTTTTGAGAGTGTTGGGGACAACGCCCTGGGTGAGGGAGGAGCTGTCCATGTTATAGGGTGGCTGTGCTTCTCCAGGAGGGTCTTTCCTATGGATGATAGTAGGTGGCTGCCTTGAGGCACGTACCAATGCCAGCGCCTGGAAGAGGTTTGAAGGTGGTCTGTTTGAGGCTGTTGTGTTGGGATGGCGGGCAGGATCGTAGCTCGATTCCTACTGGAAGCAGGATCTTGTCTTTCTGTGAAGAACTAGTTGATTGTGTTGCATTTGTTGGTGGACATTTCTGATAAAAGCATGCTGCCTTCTGTCTTGATTCTGAGGCACCCTGATGTAATCTGTGGGAGACCCTTCTGCCCTTTGTCTTGATTCCTGAAGGACCTCACTTTCCTTTGTCTCCAAGCTCGAATGACTCTTCTGCCCTCTGTCTTGCCTTCTGAAGATTCTCTATGTCCTAATGTGAGTTGGGCCCTAAAGTATTAGCACTGAGCCATACCACGCCCTGTGCTCGCGATCTCTTGGTTTCCCTCTCTCATTGTCTCAATCTTCTCATTTCAGCCCTTCTTCCACTTGTCGCCTGCTGGATTCACCTTAAACCTGACCGGCTTACCTATTTTCCATCGGAGTCACTTCTCACCTGTCTCTGCCACCTGTCACCTGCCTGAGGTACTTGTTGCCTGCCTGTCACCCATCTGTTTGGCCAGGCACCCCCTTCTTCCTGCCTGAGACAACTGTCACCTGCCAGTACCACCTGCCAAGTGCCTGTGGCCCCCAGGGCCTGCCTGTTGCCTTTCTGAGCCACCTGTCACCCCCTTTGACTCTCCAATGGCCTCGTTGGCTGCGCAGACATCTCGCTCTGACGCTGCTGGCATGGACACACACCTAACACAAGAAATATGTTCTGGCGAGATGCCCTCAGCAGGCTATGCCAGCCACTGCCCCAAGAAGGAAACCTTTGCTGAGAGTATGGCCCCTGAACGGGCAGGGGCAGAAAATGAGCCCAGCTGTACCCTGTCCAAGACTCTATGCTCTGGAGGCCAGGAAGAGACCCTACCTGGGACCATCTGTGGATCGGAGGGGGCACTATGCCTTGGAGAACATGCTGGAGACCCTGACAACTCCTGTGATGCTGGGGAGGGGAACCAAGACCCTAACCACACATCCCAAGATGATACCCATCAAGAGGGACCCCCACATGCTACACACGAACATCAGGATGGCACCAAACGAGAGGGGCACCCGGATGCAAGCTTTGGCAGCTACGACCACACACAAGAGACACCCCAAGAATCAAGCATAGCGTCCCTTGACGACACGCAAACAGAAGTTCACCCACATGCAAGCACTGGCTGCTACGACGCCATACAACAAGAACTTCCGAGTCCAAGCACTGGGTCCCACGACGACACCCAGCGAGACGCACCTGTGGCCCCAAGCATCCCTTCAATTGACAACACCGAAAGGGGGCACTCAGATGCAAGTATCGATTCAAGTGGCGTCACCCAACTCAAAAATTCACTCATTAGCTGCTATGACGACACACAGCGGGAGGTGTCTTCGGATACCAGCCACATGTTCCCTGGGGTTATTGAGGACGACATGGCAGGGAGTGCCAATGGTGAAGCCGCCTTGCACACAGAGGCGCGTCCAGCTGATGCCCCGTGTCTCCAGCAGGGGGAGGGCGCGGCCTTTCCCTCGAGTGCACAGGCCCCGTCTCCCGGGGCAACAACCTACACCACACAACCTGGCAGCGGTGACGGGGCCCGGGGCGGCGCGGTGACAGCAGGGCTGGATGTTAGTTCAACAGGTGGAGCGAGGCAAGATAATAGAGCGCAGGGCGTGGCGGCGCGACCAGCCAGCCCACAGGAATCCCAGCTGCTAGGGCGAGGACCGCCGGCAGAGCCCGCAAATCAGAGCCGGCAGCCAGAGAGGGTACCGGAGGCGGCCCACGGAGCACCAGCAGCGCGCCAAGAAGCCGGGCCTCCAGCGGCAGACCGAGAGAAGGAAGCGGCAGCAGCAAATCCGGAGAGCGGAACTCCAACAGAAGGCCAAGAGCCCGGAGCACCAACGACAACAAGCCAAGAGATCAGTGTTACAGCAACAAACCACGAGATCGAACACCAAGCGAAACCACAAGAGATCGGGGCACAAACGACCACAAGTCAAGAGATAGGGGCTGAATTGACAAAGGCAGGCAGTGACTCTACCAATACAGGCCAGAGCTTGGGAACAATAAACGCCAGCCAGGAAATCACTCCTGCAGCCACCCTAAAGGACACCTCTGGTCCCTCTGCATCTTCAGGCATCTCAGACCCACCCACTGGTGAGCTTATTAACACTGACTCTTCTGTTAAAGAGACAACTGCCTGCTCTACAGTTGAGACCATAACTGCTTGCGCCACGGTTGAGGACTCCACTGCTCCCACCAATCCTAAGGTCCCTGCTGCTCCATCTGTTGCCCAGGTCCTTGCCAGTCACAAAACGAAAGGTCCGATGGAGGTGGAACAAGACGACAACATGAGCGACAGTGGGGTGTCAGCAGACTTCTCACCTGGAAGCACCCTGGAGATGGACGTTGAACCATCCAACGAGACACCTATTGAGCGTGAAATACGTCGCCATGCTGAGCGTGAGGAGATGCTACGTAAGGAGCGTGGCATGACTCCAACAGCCGACCACCAACAGTACGTAGAGGTGAAGATGAAGCCCATACTAAACCGGGTGCCGGCTGACACACTACTGCCCAAGGAGAAGGAGCGCCAGCGTGCTGGTGCGCAGATGCAGCGCGAGATCCGCCTGGAGAGTCAACGGGAAGACGACCTGGTTCAGCTCGGCAAGGTGATGGGGGCCTATGACCGTGGCCTAGCGCAGGAGCTTCACCAGAAGAAGATGGTCTTTGAGCAGAAGTCAGAAACATCTGCTGTGGACCTAGCCTCACTCAAGAAACTCAACCGTCCTTCATATGGGGAGGCAGAGCCAGCCAACCGAGCTTCAGGCAGAGGGGCTGAGCCTATGCCTCGCCAGGGTGTAGCTCCAGCGGCCATTGTTCAACAGCAGGTCAACTGGGAGAAGAAAGGCCCTTCCTATGCCGAGGCCAACGGCAGCAATGTGATCATCTTGGACTACAATGTGCTTCTGCACCAAGCATCTTCAGGGAGGGACCACCAAACCCAAGGGCAAGAGAGCAGCATGGGGCCCATACAGTCCATTGACTCCCAGAGAATGACCAATGGCCTGCCGGGGACCACCACAGTTTCCACTAGTGGCCCTCGTTTTGGTACCACCAATGTGCCTCAAAACTCGTCCAACAGCACTCAGTATGGAATTGCCAACATTTCAGTCAACGCTAGCCAAAACCCAGCCAATTTGGGCCCATCCAGTCTCTCCACTGGGAGTTCACTGAATCCCCCATCACCCAGGGCGGATCAAATGGTCCAAGAGAACCCCTTCTTCCGACTGAGGTCCAAGAGCCCTCAGTCACTGCTGGAGCAGGAGATCCGTGAGGTGCAGGAGCGAGAGAGTGAACTGCGGAGGCTGCGGCGAACCCTGTATGGAGGGCAGGTCACTGAGGGCACCCTCAGTCTGGCCCATGAGCCCTTCGCTGAACCGGAGTCAAGCTCAGGACAGGCAGGTGGGTATGTGTGAGGTGAGAACGAGTCTCACTGCAGTCTGGAGCATGGCGAGTGAGTGAAGGACGGAGAGCACGAGCAAGTGGGCAGTGCGAGTATGCCTGGGTGAGTAGGTGCCTCAGTGAATGAGTGTGTGATTCAGTCAGAGACTGGGTGAAGAGTATGGGCATGCTTCAGTGAGTGAAAAAGGGATTGTATGAGTGAAAAAAACAAGAGATGATAGAACGAGTGATTCCATGCATGAGTGCCTTTGAGTGAGTGCGTGATTGAGTGAGTGACTAAGCAGGAAAGCAGCTGAGAGCCTGAGTGAGTCAGTGAGCAGGAGGCTATTCAGTATATGACTAAGTGCATAAAGGAGCGAGAAAATGTGCATGAGTGGGTGAGTGAGATGGCATATGTGATTGCGATGCAGTCACTGAGTTAATGAACTAGTGTATGAAGGTAGGCATGAGTGCCTGAGTGAATGAATGCCTGAGTGAACAAGAGAGTGGCTGATTGAGTGAGAGTATGTATGAGTTTTAGCTTAACTGAATGGGTGGACAAGTGCATGTGTGAGCACCTTAATTAGTGATTCTGTGAACGAGGAGCTAAATAAATCGAGGACTAAGCGAGTGCAATACTGTAAGGTGTGGACTTGATTCTGGAGTAAGGTGCCAGGTGAGGGAATGATGCAACGTGCGGATAATATGTCGGGAGGTTTACACGCTGACATTTCCCCTCTCCTTCCCTCTTAACAGCTGCCCCAAGCTCCCGCTATCCTTCCTGTTTTTCAGATCGGCCTCTGCTTCCTAGCGTCTGCATTTTATCTCCTTTTTATTGCTCATAAATATCCCATCTGCTGTTCTGGCAAGCGGTTCCATGTTATATGTGACACTTTCATCTAGTCCTGGGTTTCAGCCAACAGCTCGTTGCATTATGGGACATGTAGTTTCACTGTTACCTGTATAGGTTTAATACCCCAGCATGGAAAGACCTATTGACAAAAAACAGGACTGGCTAAATGTGCAACATATCACTTGGGGCTAGTAGCCAACCATGCAGACCTCCCAGAGGGAGCACGTGTTGCTCACCCCTGGGTATGTCAGCATGATATATGCAGTATTCAGTGGCTACTGAGATGCATTGTCTGGATCTGTGTGGGCACAAGGAGGAGTCGTACAGCCTATATGGAAATGCAAGACTACAAGTCCTGGCAGCAAAATGCCGCCACCAAAAGCAAGAACTGACTGAAGGTGAAACCATTGACATGCGTCACTAGCAGCTGTGGTGACACGACTCACTTAGCTCACAGCCCTGCTGAAATCCGAACGCATTTCTATCACACGTCCCCATTTCATGTTTGACACCTTCAGCTTGACCTGACATTTCAGTCAACAGAATGTTTAGAAAATTTGGGCCTAGTTTTATGTTAATTATAAAACGACAAGTCCCAGAGTGCAACAAACTATTGGGTAAAACAGCCTGGACTGGCAGGTGCAAAGCTTCGATGGACAGAAAGGATATGCCCGTCTTCTCGGTTCCTCTCTCGGTCTTTACATGCTGTTCAAACGAACGTTAATTGCACAAGTTATACAAACTATTTCAACCATTATTATCCGACATATTAACCAGGGAACACTATGTTTTGACATTATCGGTTTTCTGGAGAACGGGTGGATTGAACAATTTTTTAATTTGCCTCAAACCTCCTGTAGAACATGGCCTCTTTGTAGAGAGGAACACTGTTTTTTTCTGTCCTGGCTGTTTATTTAACAAAGTATTGCTTTCTGGGAATTGTAGTCCACAGATGCCTGATAACAATAATTTGTAAAAATGAAAGCCCGAGAGTGGATGCATGGACCCTCTTTTACTAATGTTTTGCGAGGGCTCTCGCAAGCCAAAAGACAACACAAAAGTTAGTGTCAATCTACTTATCTTTTAAAGGCCTACGTGCCTTATTGCATTGTGTTATGCGTCCGCCAATGCATACTTTAGTAAATAAATGCCATGGTGTTTGGCTTCATGCCGAGATCTGCCGAGATCTGGATCCATTGTGACATGGTAGCATAGTGTAATTTAGCATCCCTATCCAAACTAGGGTTCTTTTAGGTGCTCTAAGGCTGGCTTCAGAGCCTGGCTTCTCAGGAAAGAGTGATGCGGTGTGGTTCCCTGGAGAAGGTAAGGTGTGACCCTGACGATGCAGGAAGTGGGTGATCGGCTCCATAGCTCCCCTGGTAGTATGGAGGTTGACCATGAGGAGTAAGCAGGTATTGATGGGGCAGAATCCGTGCTTAATTTTAGCCGGGGCTTTCCGGTGCTAAGCACCAGCACTTAATTGGTTGCTGGTGCTCGGCACCGGCACCTAATTGTGAACACCATACCTAGAACAGTCCACCACATGGTGGCGCTGCTCATCTAATTTAGAGATGAGCAGAACAACGGTTGTTGAGGAATACAATATACATTAAAATTGCAAATACCTGCCTCCCCAGCCATTCCTTTAGCTATGGGGACCTGGAATAATCTGAACTGTCGCATTTACATGCGAGAGAGATGATTAGTAGTTGTTTTGGCAGCTATGACAAGGGCGATGGGTGGTGCAAGCTGCAGTGGCCTTCTGGTCAGAGCCCCAGCACTTAATATTTTACAAATTAAGCACTGGGCAGAATGAAACCTGGGGAGAGGGCAAGAAGCAGTAGCGGTTGGCATGGACCCCGAGGAACCATGAAGGGTAGGCGAGAGTCCATCCTAGGTACTGCGTTGTCTGTGGTTGCCTTGTGGGCTGTGGGCTGTGGCCCAGGTCCTCTCTCAGGTGATCTCTGAGGGTAGCAACCCTGAGACTAGGGAAAGTAAGGACTGGGAGGCAGGTTTCACCTGCAGCAGTGAGGCTAAAGGAGGGTAGTTGGAGAGTGGGTCGTGCTGAAAAAGTCTCACTGAGAAACATATTCTACTCAAACTAGTCTCCTGCTGATATCTCATGACTTTTTTAGTCAAGTTATGTCCTCATCTGAAAAAGTCAAATACCAGCAAGCTACATTTCGAACTAAAAGCAATTTATTTTGTAAGTGGAGGCATTTCTGTGTAATTTTGTGAAATTTCCCCCAAAACATGCAGAATTTTACACACCTCTATATCTTTTCGGGTCCGTGTAGCATGCTGTTATGGAGAGGCTCACTCTGTTTCTCAGACTGATCAGTGGACACAAATACTGCTGCTGTGTACTCCTTCTAGATATATGCCTTGATTTGCTTACCATTTAACACCCTGGTGTGTTCCCTAGTGGCAACAACGGTAACCAAATTGTTTATGTTGCTGCTGCTCTTTGTCGACTAGTATGACCAGTTTCATTTGCGTTTCAGGGCCCCAGCACATATCAGATCGAGGATCAGAACTTCCTGACCCTCTAGGTAAACAGTAAGGCTTGACTTGTGGTAATAATAGTCCTTCAGCAGTTCTTGAATGTGATGAAATGCATCCTTCACTTCCTGATTCCTAATTTGGGCCACCCTCCTCCTGAAAATCAGCACATATTCGACCATTTTAGGAGTGTGGGGTCTTCGGTTCTATTCTCAATCCTCTTTCACTATAGTGCCAAAACAGGGTGACCAAACTGATGTTCAAATGAGTTGCACCCCACTGCTTTCTCTTGGTAGACTAACAACATACATGACGGGATGATGCCCCACCTTCACCTCAATGGTTTATCCAAGGCACCCATCAGGCTTTTCGGAATTTTGTTGAAACGCTCTACCAGCCAACTAGTTTAGAAGTGGTATGAAGTGGAGTAATGATAATTTACCACACATTCAGCCTACATAGCCTTCATGTAGGCCAATGCCCATCAAAGATCGCCATCATGAGGCGTGAGAGACGTGAGAGAAAATCACGAGTGCCACTGCAAATACAGGGGCAGTAATACTTACAAATGACACAGCCTCACACTGCCTCGCTGTGCAATCCATGCCAAGACTGGACTTTCTGCCTTGAAGTACCAGGATGGTCCAACAGAATAAATATGATGAAATGGTAAAAGGGGAGCCCCTGTCTACCCCCTGACTTACCACTTAGATGGCAAGTTGGGGAGGAGTGGAAATCTTCTCTCTCTGCTCCCAGGGCAGGACATTAGAAGGGGACATACAGGCATTTCCTCAGTTTTCTTTTACACCATGGTGCTCTTACAAGACTACCTCATGTGCCAACTGCAAAAGAAGGTTCCCATGGGTGGGGGGACCAGCAGCCCCTGTTTGGTACCAGCAGGGCCGGACTGAGAGCCAAAACCAACCCTGGCAAATTTTGTCAGACAAGCCCCCTCACTCCATAGACATAGAGCGAAGGGAAGTGTGAGACCACGGCCACTGCATGGCAGGTTTGAGGGGTTTGTCACTCATTTTTGGGAAAAAAGTGTGCATTTTGCAACACATTATTCCTTATATACTACCATTTTTCGCATCTTTTCCCCCTCACTACTCCTTTCTTCTGCCTGCTTATTCTTTCTCTCGAACCCGCAAATCCTAATCTCTAACTATAACGTCTACATGATTACCCCCTGGGCCCTCATTAATTATGCTCCCCCCCATCTTACTTTAACTGTTCGTCTATCTCCCTTGTTATTTCTTCAATCTTCCATCTCCCCCTTTTTCTCTACCCAACTCCTTTTCCTAACTTCCCTCACTGTCTTTTCCTTTTTTCCTCTCCTGAGTAATCCTCTCTTTGCCTTTGCTTTTTTCATCTCTGTTCCTCCTTCTTCTTTCTCACCCTTTTTCTCCCTACCTTCCATCTCTAACTTCACCCTTCTGCTCTTCCTTAGTACCCCTTTCTCACCCTACCTCCTCTCTGTTTTCCTTCCACCCGTTTATGTTCTCTCCTCTGTTTTCCTTTCCCTTAATCAGCGCACAAGTGACTGGAGATGATTTGCCTGTGTGAGAGGAGTGGCGTCTTCTCTTGCCTTTGAGTACAGGAAATTAGGGACTGACAAACAACATTGGTGCTGAGTTTACGTAAATGTGCACTTGGCTCATTTAGAGAGCAGAGTTTTCACAAACAATACAGTGAACGCAAGGCTTCACATTTCAAATGGATATTTTATTTTAATAAAACATTATGCAGGACACTCTCCTTACCTGCACGTTACAAAAGCAATATTTTCCTCTGTGAAGGCATGAGGACTGACCTCAAGCTGAAGCTAGGTGGCAATGCCAGACACCAAGCCTCGCCCTCAGTGCTTCTCAATGACTGGGCACTGCGCTGACTGTCTGCAAGAGCCACCCAGTGCAGTCAGTCTCAGGCAGCTCTGTTCGGCTTCTCTGAGGCTTGTATTTTAATTGCACTGGTTCTTGGAATTACTGTGTCCAGTCCAAGCCTTAATAAGAGCGGCCCCGGTAGGTGAAAATCAGCCCCCTGACCTCCAGCCCACCGGGGAAACGCCCGATGCCCGGTACGGCCAGTTTGGCCCTGGGTACCAGGTTTAGAATCAAATGACTCAATGTAAAGCAGTCCGTCTTCCCATGCCACCTTGAAGAGCATTTCTTTTGCACATCCCTTCTGCCGTTCTTCACTGTACATTTAGAATATCCTACCCTGCCTGAGCTTAACAAAACTCAACAGTCAACAACTGTAGTTCTCTCAGTCTCACTGACATCATCTGGTCTCCTGCAGGGTGATCACACTCCTCTCTGGTAGGTGCAGTTAGCTCTGGGGTCTGCCCCAGTGCAGATACTGAGCCCACCTGGACCGTGTTTGAGTCACTGCTCTTTTCCCACCTGAGATGCTCCAAGTCGGCTGGTCTAGGAATGAGCAGAATCACATCCACAACCTCCAACTCAAGAATATCCCACAGCAGGGTCTATACTGAGGTCCAACCCCACACACCCACCTTGACCTTCCCAATTAGATCTCTGACCTAAGGATACAATGGAAGGATGCATCTGGTCTCTTGTTGGCTCTGGTATCTCCATGAGCAGAGATTTCACCATCCACACAAATAGTGTGGAAGTACTGAAAGGCTCAAACACAAGAAAACCAGGTGCTCAGGATCCCAGGCAGCAAAACGCACCAAAACTGCCTCAACTGGGAAACTGGTGAGCTCCTCTTCTATGGGGAAAAGCAGGTTGAAAATCTGTTGCTTTTGATTGAGGACTGCCTTTATTTCCAGAAAGATCAAGTGGAGGTACTGAAAAGCGTTTGATGGCACATGCAGCAGACTTGCAAAGTTTGTCTCCCAGACATGCAGCTGGGATACCATGACTGCTTCCACAGAGACATTGGCGAATCCCCTTCTTCACAAATAAGCATACTGAAAAACCACCATGAGAGCCTCACTTAATGTGGCTTTTTTCACACCAGGCAGAGCAACCAACCAAGAGTTTGGATGGACATTTTTGCTTCTGTTGCTTTTCTGGTCCTGATAAACAAAACTCATTGCCCTTGGACATATGTCCCTGCTGGGAGCCCTGGGAATGAACATGACCATAGTGCTAAGGCGTCTGACCATGTTGCAGGCACTTTTGTCCCCACCTGGCTAAGTCTGCTTCTGACTGTTTCTTAGCCAATTTGCTCCAGAATTATCCACACAGTAACCATGGCATGGTATCTGCTAAATATGATCTAGAGGAATGTTCTCTGCTTCACAGAGCAATCATCCAAGTCGTGTTCCTTCTACAAAAGGTTGCTCAATGAATCACAGGTGATTGTCATTCTCCCAGACACCTATGCATCAAAGTT
This sequence comes from Calotriton arnoldi, assembly GCA_963921515.1. Taxonomy (NCBI): domain Eukaryota; kingdom Metazoa; phylum Chordata; class Amphibia; order Caudata; family Salamandridae; genus Calotriton; species Calotriton arnoldi. The sequence goes on along the minus strand of CAWUFW010008989.1, from coordinate 680,137 downwards.
CTGTTCAACCCAATGACTGCAGATCTCCATAGGGACTCCTTATCTTTTGCTCCCATTTAAAAAGTTCCTACTCAATAGGGTTGGGGTAATCCCAAACCCACTGATGAACTTATCCGCCATGCAGTACAACTTCACTTGGTCACCCTTTTTAACTGTAGATTGGCCTAGGTCCATCTGAGAAAAAGTTGGCTCAGTAAAGTCACTGCCTTTTGTTCACCAAACACCATACCTGCTCCCAGGGGCATAACAAAACTTGAGGGCCCCACCTTGCGAAGAACATGGAGGGGGCCCCCCACGCTCCAGACCCATTCAAGAGCTCTCGGGCCTGCCTGTACACACTGCCGGAGGGGGCCTCTTGGAGCTCGGACCCCCTGCACCACGGGGGCTGCGGGGGCTATTGTTACGCCACTGCCTGCTCCAGCAGAGTTGTTCTCCTCCAGGTCCTTTGTGATGCTGGGGTGAAGGGGCTGCCATTCCCTGATGCAGGACTTGCACTGTGAGCCTTACCTAGCTATATCTCCTATAGTTTCTGGCACTAACTAGCTTCTCTTACTCCAACAGCCTTTTGGGTCCATTACATACTGTATCTACTTCTTGAAAGGACTTTTCTTCTCACTCTGGTTATGCTGCACCTCAGAGTGTCTCTGAGCTATCTGTGTCTCAAACTCCATCTTCTGGAGTTCAGTTGTAGAGCACTTGAACATTGTATGGGTTGGGTGAATGGGGGAAAAATAGAGGAAACTGGGGATGTGCAAGGATGACTGTATCGGAAGGGGAGTGGGGGAAAATCCAGTTAAACAGTTCTTTACTTGCGGGTCCTGTTACTAGTTCCAGCTTCATTCGCTGCCCTATCATTCTTTAACAAATTTGCCCAAGGACTTTTCGTGGCTTCACATAGCATCTTAAGGTCAATTACTGATAAAGGTCCCACTATTACTGATACTGACCCCCAGCGTGCCTTGTGTCAGGCATCTCTTAAATGGCCTCCCACAGTACAAAGACTAGGCTTTATTGGGTGTCATTATGTGCCTTGAAAAGTCAGTATTGAATCCACCTTACAAGTTGAGGCTTTTTGTCCAGATTCTGGGGCAGTCCGTCATTGCTGGGGACTACCTTTTGCGCACTGGGTACTGCCACTTTCCACTGATGTCCAAGTTCATGTGGTAATATTGTACCCTAACTGCATATTCTAGTGTCTCCCTTTTTTACAATTGGCTTTCCAAGGATAGCCATGGTGAGCAGTCACGGCTTACTTCAGTCTCTTCAAAGGCATGGATTAGAATCCCATCACTGCCACAAATGCAAGACCTCTTTGCCAGGTCCTGCAGCAGTCAGACATTACTGGGTAGTATTCGGTGTGGGTACTCTCATTTGCCAGTGTTATCCCAGAATAGTGGCTAACTGGGATGCATTAGTATCCAAGGCAATGGGACATCAGTGAGAAATGGCTGTCCAATAACCACTCACTGCCCTGGTATGCCAAAAATAAGCTGCATAATTACCCAAATGTTTGGCAGGCGGTTGTGGAACCAATTATCTAAAGTTGTGAATAGACAGCAACTTCCAGTACCTGAACCCTATACCTCTGAGGATTTCAGGTAGGAACCAAATTCTCCCAGAGAGAAGCTAGCACAGCGGTAGTAGGGTTTGTCACAGCTGCTACAAGCATTTCCAAATTTATATATTTTCCATTGTGTTTTAAACTTATACCCCTTAATAAATTCCTTAGGCCAGTGTATAAGCAGAAAACTGGATTGTGCAGTCCCTTGTACAAGGCAAAGAAAGAACAGCCCAGAACATTGGAATTCACCAATCCTGTCAAATTGAAACCCACGGCTGCATAATATAGCCTAATATAGCCTTATAGCCCGCTACCGGAGCGGCTCTGGCCTATAACGAGGACGAGGGCGTTAAACATCTGGTATAGCCCGAGGCAAAAGGGCTCTGGGTTTATACCAGCCATTATAAGCCTGGAGCTGCTCTATTGTCTTCAATGGAGCTCTCAACTTTCTAAGGTTCTAATAAAGCAAATTTAACCCAGCTGGTGCCCATCTCCCAGTACTACTAGGTGTATCAAACAGAGTAGTAACTACCTGGAGTTTTCATACTTCTATATAAAGTTATAAAAAGCTGCCACCAAGCACTACAAAAACCTAGTTGGTGTATACAAGGCAATAGCATTAAATAAGGCCAATAACAGAACAGTTATTTTTAGAACAATGCTTCTCCCAGTTGGAGAGAACGTTGTACAATGTTTGTCAACAGGCCCCACATTGTACGACAGTCGTTTATAATTACGTATGGCAATTCGATTAACGTATCGTTCCATCTAAACCCCAAGAGACCCACCCTGCTGAGCAACAAAGGCCGAGACCCATTATACACTGCCTGCCAGAATCACTCGTGATTTAAACTTGTTTGGTAGAGCCTCTGAAACCCCCTCACAGAATATCTCCTCTCTTTTAAATCATTGAAGTCATAGCCACCTCAAAGTTAGTTTATAAATTACAATATTATCAGAAAACACTGATTTGAACGCTATGATTGAAAACAATATCTGTAATATCGTTAGGACACCAGCCGCCGGTGCACAAATATACAGGATGTAAAAGGGAGACTGTCACAAATACCACATTTAATATAGCCTTATAGGGCTATACCAGCCATTAAAGGCCCGCTCCAGCGTTAAAGGCCCGAGCTGAAGGCGAGGGCTTATAACAAGGGAGCAGGACTTTAATGTCAGTATAGCCCAGCTACGGAGGACTACAAAGCTATTAGATCGTTCCGCCACTAGAGGACAGAATGTTCTAACAAGTAAATCAAATGCCTCACATTGCCCAAGGGGATTGAAATCCTCCCGGGCTCCATGAGGCCTTTGTTCACAGAAACAGCTGTGAAGGACAACATTGGAATGTTGGAGCTCCGGGCTTCTACTGGCCATTAGAAGCCCGGATCACTCCATTATTTTAAACGGAGCTCTCAACATTCCGATGTTCTAATAAAGAATGGCATGGACTGCTGGTCGGTCACACAGACCGTCACATTATCGTCACCTGTGAAGTCGTATAAAAGGCCTAATCCAAAGCAAGGTATTTTACCAAATTGCTTAGAAATGAATGAAAAAACACATAACCTACCACAAAACCCTATCAAAGGCTTTTTCTGCATCTGACAAATCAATGTCAATGGGTCATTTCAAACTTTAGCCTCATCTATCAGAGCAGTAGAATTATTGACATGGCGGTATAAACAACAATGGGGCTCCCTAACAAAGTGTTATCTAGCCACAGCTTCCCATTTTACTAAAAGAAAGATATGCAAACTCCCAGGCTTTGCTGCGATGCCTGTGCAACTTCCTGTTGCTGGAGAAGATATATGACTAGGTGTGTCCTAACTTGCCATTCAGACTGATAATGTTATTTTTTTCTTTGAGCTGATTTAGCCAGGTTACATTTAAGAGTTATGGTGGCAGGCAGGGAAGTAAGTATTCCGATGTACAGTCCATCTGCATTCATCCATGATAGATACTTTGTGAGGTTTGTATATAGATTTTAAATCAGTCAAAGAAGTCCTCTGATGTGGAATCCCCCATCAGTCTTCTCGGTCCCTAAGCTTGAGGGCATACAGGGGCAGAGGGTTGGGTGACTTGTTTAAGTCGACGATGCCAGTGCTTAATTTGTAAAGTAATAAGTGTCGGGCCCAAAGTTTTGCTCAGAAGCAGCGCCCTGCACTATTGAGGGTCGAGGTGCCAAATACCAAGGCTACATACTTTTAATTTCATCTCATGCTTCGGTAATCCACCACCAGACACTGCGTGTACCTTCATCTCACTTCTTTCCCCTTTTTATGTTTTCCTCTCTTGCTCTGGATCAAAGTCTATTGAGCAAAAATAAGTGCTGGCCCCCAATAATAAGTGCCGGTGGGCCCCACCTGTAACATCCAGCTCAAATTAGGCACTGGAATGCCCACATTTCCTAGAGCTATAAGCAACCGCGAATAGGATATATGGCTTAATTGATATCTAGTGGTTAAGCCTGAATATCCTCAGAACCAAAGACCTTATTACTGGCTCTGAGCTGCCTCTTCTGAAACAACAAGTTTCCGACTTTAAGGCCGGTTTGTGTTGCTGCCACATCTTGCCTTCAGGTATGTTTCTAATTAGGGTGCATGGTTCAAAGATCCCATAGCCAAGCTCTGTCGCTTATCTTGAGATAAACACCCAGAATTTCACAAGGTTCCCCAAGTCTAAAAGCATATTACCCAGGTTTTGAAATCTCCGGTGATTCTAGATTTGTAATTTCTAATTTTTTAACTATGAGCTCATTTAAAAAAATGTTCTTTGTAATCACTTTAAAGACAGTAAAAAGGGGTGCAGGGTGTGTATGTCTGTGTTGGGGGGCGAGGTGGGTGATCTTAAAACGAAGTACCACTGACCACCTCTTCTCTCTCTCCAGAACGGCCATATTCTGGGAAGCTGGAAGTGATGTGGCCACCAAGAAGCGCTGGAAGTGAGGTTGAACAGGTATGTATGGTGCTAAGTCACCTGTGTAATGGTTGGGTGGAGAGACAGAGGAGGACATTCCATCAACGGCCCCTTTCATGCTGCATTTCTTCTTTCTCTTGTAGACCTTTGACCTCCCCATCTGACAAAAAACGTCTCTGGCAGGGATCTCCAACGTAGGTTCAGGGCAAGGTCCATGCCAAATTTTGAAGATATCCAGAGACATTTTAAGGGATTGTCAAAGAGGGCTCTGGCCTATGGTCCCACCTTTCAAGGGGGCCCCTTGTTATTTGGTCAGGACAGAGCCTGTCATTAATTTATCTGAATAGTCGAGCTATAATAACTACCTCTACCTCTTTTGGTCATAGAATGTTGGCAAGTATACCACAGCCCTGTACAGGGCTGCCCCATGGTCCACTTCCATGCCAATCTGTGTGCTGCATGTGGATCAAGGCAGTCCAAGGGCCACTCGAGAAAAGGAGGGATGTTTAAGTGTACAGGTGCTGATTTTAAATTAGCAATTGCCTCTCATTTGTCTTCTTTCTTTTACTATTGCCTAATTTTAAGATTTGATAATTAGGTGTGATTTAGCTGTAAATGGATCATACATTTAAATTTGTTGAGAACAGGGGCCCTCAAAATAGGTTTCACCCAGGGTCCCCAAAATTCTTAAGATGTCCCAGAAGATATCCAAATAGGCTACATTTGCATATAACTGTTCTAAATGAAGCTCATTTACATAGTTAGCAGTGATCTTGAATGGATGCGGCTTTCCTGGTCCTAGGCTGGCTGCCTTGTCTATAGAAATCTGTAATGAAGGCAGCAACAGTTCCTGCCACCTCGAGATATCATTTAACCTTTGAGATTTCTCTCACTTCTGTCCCTCGGGCTGGGCATGTTTTTAAGATATACCCCACAGATCCTTGTTCTTTGCCCTGGGTGATCATGCGATAGCCCTTGATTCTGTCCCCAGGGATCTAGGGATATTGCTCTTCCCTCTTCGCCTAGTCCTGTGCCTCTCTCCTGCCTTTTAAATCCAGGTCATGTTCAAAATTTCATTCTATAGGTATCTGGGATTGTTAATCACCCTTTAAGCCCGTGACAGCACTGATCTCCCTCACTAATATCCCTGGAGATGCCCCTCACTTTTGCCCGTAGAAATCTAAGCATGTGCTTTACTCCTGCTACTAGGGACCCCGCATGTTTCTCACACCTGCCCCTGAGAACATCCCTCACTGCGGCCCTTGGAGAAATCTTCATGCCACTGTCTGACCACTGTAGGCAAAGTCTCCAAATTGATAGGGATGGTCACTGTAGCAAATATGGACCAATTCCTTAAAAGGTGTTCTGTAGCACTATGTTTGCCTAATAGGGCAGTTATGTTCAACAGAGTTTATGGATAGCAGTTCTACTAAGGTGACCTGGTGACAAACCCCAACTGTCTTTGTCTTGAATCCATTACCTTGAAGTTAAGACCACACTAAGGGATGAACCCATGAGGCAAAGGTGCAGGGACGTTGGGAGACCAGAATTTGGGAAAGTAGTCCCGGGACATGGATAAAAATGTAAAGAAAGACTAACTTATGTACAGGACCCTGCTTGCACTGGCCGTCAGGCCATGAACAGCGGCAGCAGCTGCACATTCTAGGAACCACAGGTCACGTCACGTCCCATCTGCTGCTAATATATGATATTTGGGCTTACTTCTGAAAATTATTTTTGTTTTTTCCTCCGGGCTGCTCTCACTTGAAATCTGCTGTTTTGGGATATTTTGCCTGATTTATCTTCAATGTTTGGTATGTGGCTTTTCTCTGTGGGGTTCTCTCTACTCATATCTTCTGTTTTTGCATAGTTTGTCTGGGGGGTTTCTGAATTTTCTAGATTTGCTGCTTCTCTTCCTGTGCACCTTTCGCCATTGACTTATCTCTTTTGAAATATTGCCTGAATTCATTTTCTCTTGCTTGGTGATATCTGGTCTTATTTTACAACATTCTGTTTGTTGCTTCTCTCTTGGGGCCCTCTCTTTTCACATTTCCTGTTCTTGAATAGCTGGTATGGTTTTCTTGCAGTCGTCTATGTTAGTTGCATCTCTTCCCTGACCCCTCACAATTAGCAGCTCCTGGTCTTGGGTATGTGTTCTAGATTTTTTTGTAGTATTCTAGTTTTTTGCTCCTCTCTATCAGTCCCTCTTTTGTCACATCTCCTGGTCTTGGATACTTGTTCTGGTTTCTTCTCATTGTTGTAAGTTCTTTGCTTCACTCTGTGGGCTCTCCTCACTTCACATCTTCTGTTCTCGGATATTTGGTCTAATTCCTTCTCAATGTTTTTTGTTTGTTGTTTCTCTCTGTGAGCCTCTTTTACTCTCGCATCTCCTTTTCTTTGATATTTGATCTGCTTTAATCTCAATATTCTGTTTGTTACTTCTCTCCCTTGGCCCCTCTCATTTCACATCTCCTGCTCTTTAATATTTGGCCCAACTTCTTCTCAATGTTCTATATGCTGTTTCTCTCGAAGTCCCCTCTCACAATCATATCTTATTTTTTGGAAATTTGGTCAAGTTTCCTCTTTATCTTCTATGTTTGTTGTGTCTGTCTCTTCGCCGCTCTCATTTCACATCTCTATGGTTCTTGACTATTTGATCTGGTTTCTTCTCAATGGTCTGTTTGTTGCACCTCTTGCTCCAGCCCTATCATTTCACTCTCCAGTTTTTAGATATTTCATCTAGTTTCTTCTCAAGGGTCTGTTTGTTGGTTCTCCCCATATGCCCCATCGTACCATCACATCATTCTTGATATTTTATCTGATTTCCTCTAGGCATTCCATGTTTATTGCCTCCCTCCCGAGCGCCTCTCACTTCACATCTCCTTTTCTTAGATATTTGACCTGCTTTCCTGTCAGTATTCTATGTTTGTTGCTTCTCTCCCTTTGCTCTTCTTGTTGCACATCTCTCCTGGTCTTGGATTTTCTGTCTGGTTTCTTCTTGCTATTCTGTTTGCTGCTTTTCTCCATGAGCCCTCTCACTGTCACCTCTCATGTTCTTGGATGTTGGGTCTTGTTTATTATCGATGTTCTATGTTTATCGCATCTCTCACTCTGCCCCTCTATTTTGCACATTTCCTGTTCTTGGATATTTGGTCTGGTTTCTTCTCAGTGTTCTGTTTGTTGTTTCTCTCCATGAACCCCTCTAGTATCACATGTTATGTTTTTGGATCTTAGGTCTAGTTTTTTATGACTGTTCTTTGCCTGATACATCTTTTCCTTCATTCCTCTCTCTTTTTACATCTCTTGTTCTTGAATATTAGATCTAGTTTCTTACGAGTGTTCTTTCTGTGATGCATATCTCCCCTCTTTCATATTTCCTGTTCTTCAGTATTTGGTTTAGTTTCATATCAGTATTCTATTTCTCTTTTCTATGTACGCTCCTCTCACTTCACCTCTCTCCTGTTCTTGCATATTATGTCTGGTTTATTATCACTGTTTGTTGATTGCATCTCTCTTCTGGGCCCACATATCCTGCTGTTGGTTCATTGGCCACCTTTCTTATTCTAAATGTTCTCTTGGGCTCATTTTCCATGGCTCTTGCTTCTGGACAATTTGCCATATTTGTTATCGGTGTTTTATGTGTGTTGCATTTCTTTTTTTGATGCCTCTTTATTTCTCCTGTTTTTGGATATTTGATCAATTTTCTTCTTGCTGTTCTGTCTGTTACTTTTCTCTCCTGGGCACTTTCATTTAACATCTTCTGTTCTTGTATGCGTGGTTCAGGTTGTAAGTATTTTGTTTGGGCTTCTCTCCAAAAGTCACTCTCATTTCACAACTCCTGTTCTTGGATATTTGATCTGTTTTTACTCAATGTTCTGTTTATTGCTTTTCGTTATGAGTCCATCTCACTATCACATCTCAAGTTCTTGGATGTTTGGTCTAGTTTCATCTCAGTGGTTTGTTTGTTGCTGCTCTCTCTTGACCCTTCCCATTTCAGTTCTCTTGTTCTTGGGTAGTTGATCTGGTTTCTTGACAGTGTTCTGCTTGTTCTTTTCACAAGCCCCCTCTCACTGTCACTTCTTCCCTCTTGCAGGAGGGCAGGACTTCTAGCACGGTGCGCCAGAAGAGTGCCTTGGTGCAGCGTTGGGAAGCAGGAATGGTTTCCAGTCAGCAGTCACAAGACGAGGAGGACTAGGGGGTTCCTGACCCTTACCGCAGGACAAACACTCCCTGCTCTCTTGAGACCTGTAATCAGGAGGAAGAGGGAGACTTCCTTTCAGCAGCCCACCACTCGATCTCTTCTCTCAGGCTGCATGATACTCTACGCCCTTGCCCCTTGGAGTCTTGGCTTGCTGCCCCTGGGTTAGGCTCAGATGATTGAGGACCACAGAAGATCAGCCAGTGTTTATCTGCTCTATGATTACAAAGCCTTTGCCCCTCTGGCGCCCAGTGAACACAATACAATCATCTGTACGGCCCACGCGGAAGACATCTCTGCCGTGACAGACTAATCGAGAGGTGCATTGACATCGCATGAGAACTTCTGGCCTGGGGTTTGGCCCTCTGGCATGGCCTACTCGCAAGAATCCTCAACTCACCTCAGTATGAGGGCGGAGAACCGCCATGCCGTCAAGGCACACAGACAGGACTCCACATCTTTCTAAAACATCAGAAAAGAGCTGGAGGCTAACCTTGTCCTCCACCATGGCCTGCATGCAGGGTTCCTAGAGAGAGCTCAACATTGAATAGAGATCCGTTTTTTTACCCAACTTTCACAGCCCAATCACAAGGCACCTTGAAAGCCTCAACATCACCAGATAACTAGAGTCTGCGCAGTATGGCCTTTCTTTAAAGTCAAGACTGTCCTCCTTAAACCTGCTATTGCTATTCACAATGCATGAGAACCTGTATCCTCTGCAAAGGTCCAATGCATTCTCGGAATTCTGGAATACTCAAGCCCCTTCCCCTATCCCCATGGCTTTATGGGCTATGCAGGGCTTTTCCCTAACCTCAGGAATAGAATGTAAATTTTCCTAATGAACGTGTTTCCATGTCTTTATGTTTATCTAGGGTATGCTGTGATATGATGGAACGTTTTATACACCAATTATATCCTTGGACATTTAGATTGCTTGTAGCATTCTGGGGGACAATATCCCTGAGCATAGTGCTTTCTGGCATAAACCAGGTCATGTCCTTAGCTCAGTGGCCTTCTGGAATACTGAAACATGCTCCCTTACCTAACGGCTGTCTGGGATGCACATGCCTTTTTCCTATTTCCTAAGAATTCACGGCCAGATATACAATGCTTTTCTGCATTTGCAAATTGCCCGATTCGCAGAATTGGGCAGTTTGAGAATGCAAAAAGCCATTTTCAAATTTACAAAGCCCAAATTGCGATTCGGTAACCTGTTACTGAATTGCAATTTGGGATTGCAAATCGGTATTTGGAAGGGGCTTGTTTAGGACGTCCCTTCCTAATACAGATTTGTATTGGTATGTACAAATGCTTTGAGACCAAAACGGGGTCGCAAAACATTCGCATTTTACCACCAACTCGAAGTTGACATTAGCAAAAGATATTTGCAAAAGGGAAGGGGTCCCCCCGTATGAGACCACTGCTGTGTCTTAAAAAATGAAACAGAAAACTTTTCTTTTTTTTAAAAAATGCATCTCATTTTCCTTTAAGGAAAAGGGCTGCATTTAAAAAAAAAAGATTGCTTTATTTAAAAGCAATTACAGACATGGTGGTCTGCTGACCCCAGCAGCCCCCATCTCTGTGATTTTTGCGATTCCAATGGGTTGCAAACTGAGACCTACCTCATTAATATTCATTACGTAGGTCTATTTGCGACCCACTGGGAATTACAGAAAGTGTAAAACACACTTTTGCACATTTTCGTGTTTGCGATAACCAAATAGCAAATTGCAAAAATTTGCAATTTGGTAATCGCAAACACTAAGCTTCGTACATCTGGCCTATAGTCATTCAAAATCCATTTCCTTGAACCTTTAACATTCTGGAAGATGCAGACTTTTTCCGCTGTTCCCATGGAATGTTGGTATACAAGATGTATTTCCCTAACCCCCTGATAAACGTACCTAATCACAGTCTGTCCCAGGGTATTCAGATTTTTGCTTAACCTATGGTATTCTAATGAGCCTTTAATTTTCCAGCGCGTTCTGGGATAGTCAAAATATTACCTTTACTCTGTGCTTCCAACTGTACATGTTGTCACTTTCTATAACTGCGAAGCATCTAGGGAAAAGAAATAAAAACTACTTATGCCAGAGCATCATTAATATTTATATATATATCTACTTGTCTTCTCGTGATGCAGTCTGGGATATACCTCAATTCCTATCTAATCATATTTAATGCTGCAAACATGATTAATGCACTAGGGACGGGGAACCTCCCTTTCCCGTCCCCCAGCCTGTCATTGACGATCAACTAACACTTTGCCTATGTGTCCTCTCCACCCATGTGCCTCATCACACCCCGTATGTTATCTCCTTTACTCCCTCCTGTACAATCTCTATGTGTCCATCCCCCTATGCCATATACTTTACCCCATTTTTAGTACCTTCCCTGCTCTCTCCTTTGCTCACCTTGCCGGTACCTTATTCTCATCTTCCGTACCCTGTTTCCCTGTGTACTTCGAAGTAGTGCAACACACTTCTCAGATTTTTCGCCAGGGTTTAATGAAATTACTTCAGGAAATTTAGCCAGAAAAAAACAAATGCACAAAGTAAAATGAAGGAGAAGTAGCTGTGATTTTTAAATAAATTGTCAAAGCCAAAAAATGCCTCTTGTTTGTCATTTTGTCTGTCCCGTTCATCACTAGACCAGCATACCATAAACTGGGAAATGCCCCGATTACTTATTGATAATCCCCACTCTTAGTCCAGATGTCCTCATACCAGTTAATACTTTAGACCTGGTGGATGCCACCTTGAGACCGGAAAATCCGGGAAATGCTGCAAATTCAAGTCCCATCCACGCCAGCTGGGCGCTATAATACGCTTGAGGTTCCGAGCATTGCCTGGTCATACCCGAGCTTAGATAAAGACCAGATAATTGGAGGGGGTGGTGAGTGGGCTGGGCGAGGCATAATGACTGGGTGATGACATCAGAACTAATAACAATGAAGATTACTTGTAAGTAATTTGGTCATTACTTTTGAGGCATAGCCAAGCAAGACCGGTCTTTGGCAAATAAGGAATATTAAATGATCAACAGAACATAAATGAGTTCATTATTCAACACTATGGGCTTGATTACGATGTTGGTCGGAGTTGCCTCCAAACGATACTGTCGCGGTCCCGGGACCGACCGACCTCCGGTCGTCTGTCATGACACCGCAATTACAATGCAACCGCACATGGTGCGGTTGCATACTCCCATTTCTCTATGGGAGCTTGTGCTGCTGCTGTAAACCAGCCATAGCACAAGCTCCCAAAGAGAAATGGGAGATTGTGTTAATCCCTGCACCACGTGGAAGGCACCTCCATAGGGATTATGGGTCGGTCTACAACTGGCCGACGGGCTCCTTGAGCCCATCGGAATCCAGCCGGAATGACCAGTCGGTTTCAAGTCCGACCACCGCTTTCCGGGCCTCATCGTAATAAGGCCCTATGTGATTTAATATAATTAAATGACAGCACAGAAGAAACTTATCATGGAATGAAATGTATTACCTCAATACCAAAGTTTTTTCCATTGGCCTCAATGGCTTGAAATCTGTAATGTTTAAATATATTTAAAAAGACCCGAGTGGAAGTTGGACAAAGGGACTAGAGACAGAAGCCCTCTTGGTAGCCCAATGTCTAGAATAGGCTTTTAAACTTGAAGGTTTTAGAGACCTCTGAACCACATCAGCTAGAGGCCTTTATTTTGCAAACCCCTACTCTCAGTTTCCAGACCGACAGTGACCGCCTTGCTATAAGAGGCCCGTCTGCCTGAGTGGAGATGGTTGCACGGGAAGACGTGAGTGAGGAAGAATTGCCAGTTACATCAGCAGTGGAAATCAAGACCTCTGCAGCCAAAATCACCTCTCGTTCCTCCTCAGTGATTTGTGTTAGAACCTTTTGAATTAGTGGCAGCTGAGGAAATGCATATATGAGTCCCTGTGTCCACCTGAGCATAAGAGCATCCACTCCGCATGGTCTTTCATCCGTACATTGTGCACAAAAAGAGGAAGCTGGGTGTTGAGATGGAATACAAATAAATCCAGAAAAAGAGTCTCGAACCTCCTGCAAATGCACAGGATATTCAAAGGTTACAGGGAGAGACTGAGAAGATGGAAACTTTCTGAGATTGTCCACTATGATATTGTCTACTTCTCTGATATGAATGACTCTCAATGACAAAAGAGGGCCTTCTGTCCAAGACATCAATTGGTCTGCTATCAATCTCAGAGATTGTGTTCAAGTTTCTCCCTTACTATTGATGTATGCTACTGCCATCATATTGTCTGTCCTTATCAATGCATGTTTTTTTATAGAATCAGATCCTGCAACTGTCTCAGTGCTCTAAAAACCACAGATAGTTCTCTCAATTTGAACGACCTCTGGCTCCCTGAAGACTAGCTACTCTGAGTCGACAGTCCTGCGAATGCCAGAGTGATACTCCCCATATCAGGTGCCTTGCTTCCTATATTACTTTTTAGGGGTCTGGGTGGGTCAGGGATTGAGTAAGGAGGTCTAAAAACATTTCAAATAAATGGGCAAGCATTTATTTGCAGGTTAATAAATGCTTGCCCGTTTATTTAACAGTTTTTCTAAATATTAGTGCTCAGCAACTGAACAGCAGCTCATGCTGCTGTTCACCGGGGGGCCGCATGTAATGGTCAAGAGGGCCGCAAGCGGCCCTCGGGCCGTACTTTGAGTATCACTGATATAGAACGACACTGGAATCAGAGCCGTGAAATTCTGAGAGACCTAAATCCAGTGAGTGTAAAGGTGGAAGAGGTGTAGCCGAACATGCAGATGAGCCCATAACACTATAAACACATGATGCAATGTGACCCAGAATCCCCAACCATTCTCGTGCTGGTATCTGCGGAAGTTGCAGAAGAGGTAACATGGAATCTGCAACTTTTCACTGCTCTGTCCTCTAAAAGAAAAGCCATATTCAGGTGTGGTCTGCACCTGCTCCAATAAACACCAATGGCCTTGTCTAGAGGATGGCAGGCTGCACTATGTTTCACTAGGTCCGCATAAGGATGTACTCGACTGTCCTGAAGGAGTGCGGCTCGCCATATTTAGAGATCACTGCCAGGAAGGTGGAGCTCTCGGTGCCTTCAATAGAGCTACCACTGGCAGAGTGGCTCTGTTGAAGGAACTGAAACATTACTTAGGGGATTAACATGGCCATTCAGCTACATTTTCTGTTCTCCAAAATCAAATTCCCAAAGTGGTATTTAGTTGTTAAAAAAGAATACATGTCCCTGGCATGCATCCAGTGTTTATTTCCTTGCACTACTGTCATAACTGCCAGGCTTTCTCCGGTGGTCCGAAACAGGAAAAAGAAAGGCACATGCATGGTCTGAGGTACTTTTATTGACACCCCATTATCCAATGGTCCATCAGTCAAAGGTTTCCTTTATAGGCACCACCACAGGACAAATGTCAGATCTGCCAGCTCTAAATAGATTGTAGGTACTGCCATCTTGGCAAATGAGATATCCTTCAGTTGTGTGATGCTGTTAGACTTGGCTTTTTCAGCGGGTTTACCCCCAGACTTTTTGCTTTTTGGCCTCCTGTTTTTGACCCTGTGTGTGTTGGTTTTAGGACTCTGGGCACTTTACCACTGCTAATCAGTGCTAAAGTGCATATGCTCTCTGTGTAAAATGTGTTATGGATTGGTGTTTCCATGATTGGCCTATTTGGTTTATGTGTCAGTCCCTTGTAAAGTGCACTGCGAGTGCCAGGGCCTATAGACCAAATGCTGTTGGTGGGCTGCAGCACTGGATTGTGCCACCCACGCAAACAGCCCGTAAAGTGTAACTCGGGCCTGCCATTGCAGAGCCTGTGCGCAGCCTGGGGCTGCCATGCCGACTTGGCAAGTGCACACACTTGCAAGTCCCTAAAACTTCCCTTTTCTACATGTTAGTCACCCCTAAGGTAGGCCCAAGGTACCCTGTGGGCAGGGTGCGTTGTATGCGAAAGGTAGGACATGCCCGGGTGTGTGTGGCATGTCCTGATAGTGAATTACAGCCTAGTTCGTTTTTCACTATTGCAAGGCTACCTGTTCCCCATAGGCCAGAACGGGCAGTTTTGATTATTACAGCTTATAATCCTAACTGACCCCGGGAACATGGTAGAAATTGAGTTTAGTATGCCTGGACTCAGAATGATAAAATGCATCTTTTAGTGAAGTTGGTTTTAACATTCTGTGTTTGAAAATACCACTTTTAGAAAGTGGGTATTTTCTTGTCTAACCATCCAAGCCTGCCTCTGCGAGGTTGTGTATTCCTTGTCTGGAGTGTGATTGACAGGGGCTGGGGGATGCCAGGAGACAGGGTGAGTCAGCACAGGGCTGAATAGCAAGATCTACATGTAGATGGGTGGGAGGAGTTGCACCTGGGCCCTGAATAGGACAGTGCCTTCCCTCCACAATGCTGGCTCCACCTCCTGTGGTGCGTCTGATGTCCCTGGCCTACTCTCTGAAAGAAGGGACGGAGACTTGTCAACAAAGTGCTCCAGAACTGGTTTGGACTAGGCAAAGGCCTCTCTGCCTTCAGAGAACAAAGGAATTTGGGATATAAATATTGGGGCCCTGACCCCATGAATTTAGATCTCGCTGGAATCAAGGAACCTGCCAAGACGAAGAGCTGGAAGAGCTGCCAGGAGGAGTACTGCCCTTTTGCTGTGTTGTTGCTTTGTTGGGTTGGCCTGCAGCTGCTGCTTCTGCCTTGGGCAGTGAAAGGACTAGACTGAACTTTCTACAAACTTGTGCTGAGTATCTCCAAGGGCCTGGAACCGAGCTGGCCTCCTGTTAAGAAGTCTCAGGGACTACAAAGACTTCACAAGCCTCTGGGTACCGCTTCTGGAACGCTGTTTCAGTTGCCACAGAGGAAGGGAACCGCAACCGACTCCGTCAACCGAATCCATCCCTGGCCGGTGACCTGTTTGCACCGCAGACCGCATCGCCCCGCTTCGCATCGCAACCCTGGTCTCACCGTAGGCGACGTCCGACGCCGTCAACACCGAGCCGCTGCTTGCACCGTGACCTGTGGGCACCGCAGTTCGCATCGCATCGCTTCACTGAACCAGCCGGACCCGACCGATACGGTCGCTGCAACTGGCTCAACAGTCGTGACCGCATCGCATTTGGGGCACCGCTCGCACGTTTGCGACGCACCGCTCCGACTCGCACCGCTGTCCGACGCCAGCTCCCGCACTCCGGCTTGGTCGCCTGCATCGCAACCTGTCAGCACCGCATCGTACACCGTCTCGCCCTGCACCGCACGCCTTGGACTCACCGACTCCGTCTGCACGACGCTCATCGAGCCGCTGCCTGCACCGCATCGAGGGACACCGCACCTTGCACCGCTCCGCTTTGCACCGCAACCGCGACGAACGCCGACCGGCTCGCACACTCCGTGCCAGCCACAACGAGAAAGGTACTGTGACCGAGTCTGTTCACGACTCTGCTGGCCCGTAGCGACGCGGTCGGCTGGAACTGTTGGACTCTGTGTAATTCAGCATCGCGGTAGACCCGGACGGGGCTACCGACTCGTACTGAACTTTGCTTTTGTGTTATTCCTGCAAAGAAGAAGTTACCTTATCAAGCATTCATTTTTAAAGTATAGTATTGTGGATTTTTGTCGTAATTGGTCTTGTCTTGAGTATATAAAAATATTGGTTATTTTTCTAAACTGGTGTGGTGTCCGTTTGTAGTGCTTACACTGTATTACTGTTGGTTATGTGCAAATGCTTTACACACTGCCTCTAGAATAAGCCTGACTGCTCGTGCCAAGCTACCAAGGGGGTGAGCAGGGGTTATTTTAGGAGTGTAACTCCCTTACCCTGACTAGGAAGAAGGGTCCCTACTTGGACAAAGGTGCAAGCCCTTGCCAACTAGAGATCCCATTTCTAACATTGGTTGTCAGCGGTGAGGATAGGACTTGTGTTTGCACTTGACTTACAGTGATTGGTGTGCACTACTACCATATCGCAGACCATTACGTACCACATACTGGTTCCTTTTCTTTTGGCCTATTTTTGATCTTGCCAGTTTTCAACTCACTACTTTTGTCATGCCTGAATCAACTGCATCATCCGTTGCATCTCTGGAAGTTATCTTTGAGGAGGATAGGTTGGAGTCCTACGCCGTAAAGGAACTACGAGCGATTTGTAAAAACCTGAAAGTCCAAATTAAAGGCCTCACAAGGAAGGAGGAGCTACAGAAGGCGCTGAGGGCCTGGGTAGCAGCCAGACATGCCAGTGGGCAGCCTGGTAATCTCAGTGAGGAGGTGGAGGAGCCTATTTCCAGGGTGGATGTGCTTTTGGGTGGGGGAACCCGCCAGGTCAGGCAGCAGCAGTCTGTCCCCAGAGGAGCTGGAGGACAGGCGGGAGGCAAGGCAGTTTGAGCTGCAGAAGCTCAGGCTGGAGAGTGAGCGGGAGGAGAAGAGGGAGGAGAGGAGATTGGCCATGGAGGAAAAGAAGATGATCCTGGATCATG
This sequence comes from Calotriton arnoldi, assembly GCA_963921515.1. Taxonomy (NCBI): domain Eukaryota; kingdom Metazoa; phylum Chordata; class Amphibia; order Caudata; family Salamandridae; genus Calotriton; species Calotriton arnoldi. The sequence continues at coordinate 662,963 of CAWUFW010008989.1, read as the reverse complement.
AGCGTAAAATGAGAGAGCTGGAGCTGGATTGGGAAGCCGGTAGGGCTTTGTCCGGCCCAGATGGTGGCAGCAAAAATGTAGTGTCTAGTACTGAGGATGAGGTACACACACACACAGATGTGGGGCCCTGCTTCAAGGAGGGGGTTGACATACACCAGGGGGTTCAGGATTGTGAGGTTACTCCAGTGGTGCATAGTGTCCCTGAGGTGGATTGGGGAACTGGCACAGGGATCACTTTCCTGGTAGTGGGAGGGACACTCTACTGACTCTAGATGAGAGGTGCAGGGAGAGGGGTTCCCCCATGATAGAAGCCCTGGTAAGTGAGTATGGAGACCCGCCAGAAGAGTATGGGTTGAGAGACAGCAACAGTCAGACACTGTCTCACCGGTCTTGTGAGAATGATGTGGGGTACTTGTCTGAGGCACTGGATGGTTGGGTGAAGGGTAGTTTGGTTAACACCTGTGTGGGGCTGTGTGATTCAACTGTTGGAGAGCATATTTTAAGTCCCTGTTTTCCAGAGCTATGCCAACACCCAGTGGAGTGTGAGTTTTCTGACCCCAGGGAGCTCGCACTGGATGCAGACCTTTTGGTGGATTCCAGAGGGTCTGGAGAAGCATCTGGGGGTGACCCAGAAGGAAGTGGCTTAGGTATTTCCCAACCAAGGGTGGTGGGAAAGGTTCATGGTAGCCCAGCTAGGTCCCGGTGTCATGGGAAGGGTGTAGGGACTCACGTCCTGTCTCCGCGGAGAAGGAGTGGGAAGGGGCTGCGGCCCAAGGTGCCCGAAACCCGGTCCCAGAGCCTGGTTGGTTCCAGGAGGGAACACCAGGTGGGGAGCCTAGGCTGTACTGATAGGCCATCCGTTGAGGGGGATCGCCTAGAGTCAGGAGAACCTGGAGCATCTGTAAGCGGAGCTCCAGTGGTTCTGGTGTCTGGCGGCACCGCTCCAGTTGGGAGGGTGCAGGAGTCCAGATGGAGGGGTGAGAGGGGGATGCGTTCCCCAGTGGGAGAACCAGTGGGTCAGGGGCCAGCCAGAAGGGCTGAGCCTCCTAGCAGTGACCATGGTAACACCACTTCTGTCCTGGGGGATCTTCGCGCACTGTCAGATGGACAGAGGTCGGGAGATCTGCGCCAGGCAGACTGTCACACCATGCATGAGTCATATGTTACCCTCAGGGGGGGCATGCGTGCTCCCAAGGAAGTCCTGGTGCGCCGGGCAGGTGCTCAGCTGCAGGGTTTAGTCCCTGGGTTGGGAGGCCAGGTTCAGGTCCTGCCTGACCTGGGGGAAGGGGCAACTGCTAACAGTGCCACTACCAGTTTGTCTTCTGGGGGTGCCGCTCCAGGTGGGAGGGTACAGTGCCCCAGGGAGGAGGACTGGGTGTGGGAGAGCCTACCCCAGTCCCTTGTTCAGCCTCAGGGTACAGACCCTGGGCTGGTGTACCAGTTGCAGGATAGCACCCCTGAACTGGTGGGTGAATTGTGCAGAACGCCTGCCACAGGTGGCCTGACAATTCTGGAGTTGAGGGGGACTGCTCCCGGTGGGGGGATGCAGTGCTCCAGGGAGGAGGACAGGGTGTGGGAGAGGCCACCCCAGTCCTGTGTCCAGCCTCAGGGTACAGACCCTAGGCTGGTGTACCAGTTGCAGGATAGCACCCCTGAACTGGTGGGCGAATTGTGCAAGGCACCTGCCACAGGTGCCCTGACAATTCTGGAAGGGGGTACTGCTCCAGGCGGGAGGGTACGGAGCCCCTGGGAGGAAGACCGGGGGTGGGAAAGCCTACCCAAGTCTCCTACCCAGCCGCCGGGTACAGACCCTAGGCTGGTGGGTCAGTGCCAGGATGTCATCCCTGGCCTGACCAGAGGGAGAGTGGACGAGGGGTGCCAGGCACCTGGGGCTACCGCCCCCCACTCTCTGACGCCACAGAGGTTAGAGAGCCCTGAGAGGCATAAGGCCTGGGTCTCCCCACTGACAACTGTCGGTAGCCACTGTGGCTTACTGTCCTGGTGGACAGAGTTGCCCCTGGGAGGGGGACAGGAGTCACACCCCGGGGGTGGACTGGGCCACACCACTGTGTTGGCCATGTGGGCACTGTCGGCCTGTTGAGACACATCTGTGAGCAAAGTAAGTTTAGGTGCTGCACAGATAGGGTCCACAGGTGAGGAGAAGGGTTCCCCATGGGTCAGCTTATTGGGCCCTGAGAGTGAGGACAGAGGGATCCAACTGGGTTTAGAAAGGCGTAGAACCAGAACGTGCCCCCGCTGTTGTGGGCCAGGTCTATGTTCTATCGCCCCAAGCAGGGAAGTCCATCAAGGGATTGATTAGTCTACCCTGGCTTTAGGCTGGGAGGGGGTTGTGTTAGACTTGGCTTTTTCAGCGGGTTTACCCCCAGACTTTTTGCTTATGGCCTCCTGTTTTTGACCCTGTGTGTGTTGGTTTTAGGACTCTGGGCACTTTACCACTGCTAATCAGTGCTAAAGTGCATATGCTCTCTGTGTAAAATGTGTTATGGATTGGTGTTTCCATGATTGGCCTATTTGGTTTATGTGTCAGTCCCTTGTAAAGTGCACTGCGAGTGCCAGGGCCTATAGACCAAATGCTGTTGGTGGGCTGCAGCACTGGATTGTGCCATCCACGCAAACAGCCCGTAAAGTGTAACTCGGGCCTGCCATTGCAGAGCCTGTGCGCAGCCTGGGGCTGCCATGTCGACTTGGCAAGTGCGCACACTTGCAAGTCCCTAAACCTTCCCTTTTCTACATGTTAGTCACCCCTAAGGTAGGCCCAAGGTACCCTTGTGGGCAGGGTGCGTTGTATGCGAAAGGTAGGACATGCCCGGGTGTGTGTGGCATGTCCTGATAGTGAATTACAGCCTAGTTCGTTTTTCACTATTGCAAGGCTACCTGTTCCCCATAGGCCAGAACGGGCAGTTTTGATTATTACAGCTTATAATCCTAACTGACCCCGGGAACATGGTAGAAATTCGAGTTTAGTATGCCTGGACTCAGAATGATAAAATGCATCTTTTAGTGAAGTTGGTTTTAACATTCTGTGTTTGAAAATACCACTTTTAGAAAGTGGGTATTTTCTTGTCTAACCATCCAAGCCTGCCTCTGCGAGGTTGTGTATTCCTTGTCTGGAGTGTGAGTGACAGGGGCTGGGGGATGCCAGGAGACAGGGTGAGTCAGCACAGGGCTGAATAGCAAGATCTACATGTAGATGGGTGGGAGGAGTTGCACCTGGGCCCTGAATAGGACAGTGCCTTCCCTCCACAATGCTGGCTCCACCTCCTGTGGTGCGTCTGATGTCCCTGGCCTACTCTCTGAAAGAAGGGACGGAGACTTGTCAACAAAGTGCTCCAGAACTGGTTTGGACTAGGCAAAGGCCTCTCTGCCTTCAGAGAACAAAGGAATTTGGGATATAAATATTGGGGCCCTGACCCCATGAATTTAGATCTCGCTGGAATCAAGGAACCTGCCAAGACGAAGAGCTGGAAGAGCTGCCAGGAGGAGTACTGCCCCTTTGCTGTGTTGTTGCTTTGTTGGGTTGGCCTGCAGCTGCTGCTTCTGCCTTGGGCAGTGAAAGGACTAGACTGAACTTTCTACAAACTTGTGCTGAGTATCTCCAAGGGCCTGGAACCGAGCTGGCCTCCTGTTAAGAAGTCTCAGGGACTACAAAGACTTCACAAGCCTCTGGGTACCGCTTCTGGAACGCTGTTTCAGTTGCCACAGAGGAAGGGAACCGCAACCGACTCCGTCAACCGAATCCATCCCTGGCCGGTGACCTGTTTGCACCGCAGACCGCATCGCCCGCTTCGCATCGCAACCCTGGTCTCACCGTAGGCGACGTCCGACGCCGTCAACACCGAGCCGCTGCTTGCACCGTGACCTGTGGGCACCGCAGTTCGCATCGCATCGCTTCACTGAACCAGCCGGACCCGACCGACGCGGTCGCTGCAACTGGCTCAACAGTCGTGACCGCATCGCATTTGGGGCACGGCTCGCACGTTTGCGACGCACCGCTCCGACTCGCACCGCTGTCCGACGCCAGCTCCCGCACTCCGGCTTGGTCGCCTGCATCGCAACCTGTCAGCACCGCATCGTACACCGTCTCGCCCTGCACCGCACGCCTTGGACTCACCGACTCCGTCTGCATGACGCTCATCGAGCCGCTGCCTGCACCGCATCGAGGGACACCGCACCTTGCACCGCTCCGCTTTGCACCGCAACCGCGACGAACGCCGACCGGCTCGCACACTCCGTGCCAGCCACAACGAGAAAGGTACTGTGACCGAGTCTGTTCACGACTCTGCTGGCCCGTAGCGACGCGGTCGGCTGGAACTGTTGGACTCTGTGTAATTCAGCATCGCGGTAGACCCGGACGGGGCTACCGACTCGTATGAACTTTGCTTTTGTGTTATTCCTGCAAAGAAGAAGTTACCTTATCAAGCATTCATTTTAAAAGTATAGTATTGTGGATTTTTGTCGTAATTGGTCTTGTCTTGAGTATATAAAAATATTGGTTATTTTTCTAAACTGGTGTGGTGTCCGTTTGTAGTGCTTACACTGTATTACTGTTGGTTATGTGCAAATGCTTTACACACTGCCTCTAGAATAAGCCTGACTGCTCGTGCCAAGCTACCAAGGGGGTGAGCAGGGGTTATTTTAGGAGTGTAACTCCCTTACCCTGACTAGGAAGAAGGGTCCCTACTTGGACAAAGGTGCAAGCCCTTGCCAACTAGAGATCCCATTTCTAACAGATGCAGTAACCCGTTTACCAAACTCTACATGTTGCCGAAGTAATGAGAATGAGAAAGTTGGCATTTGTTTCCAAATAGAGAGGTAAGCCATGTTGATTCAGAGAGCCCTGAACTCGATTCAGTCTTTCCAATGATTGTGACTTTGAGTGGGCATGTGGCAGACAGTCATTGAGGTAAGGATAAATATTCCAACCCTGCAGACTGAGAAGAGCCACTAACTGTGTTGCCACTTTAAAGAAACTCCTGGGCACGAACCGCAGGCCAAATGGAAGATCCCAGAATTGAAAAGGAAGATTCGGAGCCCAAAACTTGAGGCACATCTAGTGTGATAGAGCTATTGGAACATAAAAGTAAGCGTCCATTTGATCAAGCGTAATCATAAAGCTCCCTCAAGACACCAAAGGTAAGATCATTTGGAGGGTTTGCATTTTGAATTAAATTGATTTCATCCACAGATTCAAGACGTTTGAAGTCTGTCACCAGCCCGTACACTCCTGATAGTTTGGGTACTATAAAAATGACTGCATACACTTAAATTTCTCCCTCTTCTATCAGCGCTTGTATCAAGGCATTCCTTGTGTCGAAGGTCCTGAAGGGCTGCCTTAAAAGCTGCGCACTTCACAGAAACAACTTGGCCAAGGAGACCGTCCCATGCGTGAATTTAGTCAGAATGGAGGAGAACTCTATCTGATAACCTTCCTGGATTGGAGAACTCACAAGTCCGAAGTAAACTCACCCAGGCCACTAGGAAATGCTACACCTGCCTTCTTATGGAATGCCTGAGCAGTTTCGGATATAGTCACGATCCAGATGGTTTCGCTGGTGAATTTGATTTTTATTTCTGAGAAACTTTACCAGAAATGCCCTTTCCATGCCGCTAGCAAGGCTGAGAAGAATGCTGCTGACTTCTGGAAAGTTGCCTGAAGGATCGTCTCCCTTTTCTAAAAGAGGAAGATGACTGCTGCTGTTGTTGCTGAAATTCTGAGAAATGCATTTTGCTCCTTGCACAGATGGTGCAACCTTTCTTCAAAGTGCTGGTCAGACACACAGGTCCCTTCAAATGGCATTCTCAGTGCTGGGGCTTTCTGAGATCTCTCCATATCAAAAGTGGTAGAATGCACATTAACTTGTGATGTGCTTCAGCGTTTTTAGTGCTCAGGGCGATTATACGGGCATGCTATCCCGGAACGCACTCCGTCCGTGCGCGTGAGTATGAATGCAAAAGCTGGAGCCTCGTCAGGTTCCCCAACCCAGGACGCACAGCATTTAGACAGTCAATGAATTTCAAAAAATTTCATCCGTTTTTAAATCCAATTTATTCCAAGTAATCAGTCTTAATCCATGAGTTCATCCAAACATTTTCAAACTCCAGTCTTTCCAAAAGTTCAACGAGTGCCTGTACAGGCTTTACTCAAAGACACACAGATGATGTGCATCCTGGGTTGGGTAACCTGACGAGGCTTTCTGAGATCTCTGCCAGCTCCTGAGGCTTCCTCTGCTAAGGCTGAGTCTCTGACTACACCAGGAAGGAATTCTCTGTGTCGCTCCATTTCAATAAATAGTGAGGAACATGCAGTGCCTTCCTGAACAGCTTTAAACAATTGTGTGGAAGTCCGAGATCTATGACTGTGTAGTAAATACCCCTTAAATGTCGGCTCTCATTGGAAGATGGCCACCTTTTAGGCAGAGACCTCCCAAAAGTACAGTGTTGTCATGAATCTAAGCGTATTAATTTTGTCAGGATCCTTCCATTCCCTCAACATTACACCCAGAACATAAGGATGGATACGAAGACTCAATTGTGGACAGTGTTGGAATTGTCACAGAGTGTCATTGGAAGGATCAGGAACTTCAGGATCAGGATAATCCGCATTCTACCTGACAACAGGATAACATTCCTGAAAATATCTCTCTCTCAATGTATATTCCTTTCTGTTCCTCGGGCACCACTTGAATTTCCTCATCTGAAGTGGACCATTCAGAATCTGAGTATCTTGAACGAGAATCTGTGCATTTATTAGGAAGGGTCGCCTGCCCAGATTTCCCTGTTAGAGGAGCAATAGTTTCTAAAACCAGGCGTCTCTGTTCTTCATCATCATACCCTTCCTCTTTCACTTTGCAGGAGGAGGGGTCTAAATCTTAAAGAAACAGAGGAGGAGGATTCAACATAATGTCTTTTTCTTGTATATTTCCCCATAATGGAATCACCAACAATCTCAATAACAGTGAGAACATCGTCAACACGGTGCTTCCCATTCAGTTTCTCTACTTAAACACACTTCTCCCACCCGAGGAAACTGAAAGTATGTACATGTGCTTAGACTTTCCAACTCCAAAGCCTATGCATGCACGTTCGAACAACCTCCACCAAACTCTGAATCTCACAAGACACAAATAGACGCTGCATAACATGTGTGTGTTCTAAACAAGCACTGCCAAAGTCAGCAAGTTGCTGTAGCAATTAAATGCTGCCGATGAGCACCAGTGGTGAGCAGGGAGGGGTGGGGAAGCAAAAGAGGAGGGTAATTTAAAAAAAAAAAAGGCTAAGCAGAAAAGGAAAAGTAGAGAAGCAACATGGAGAGTGCAGAAGGAAGTGTGGAGGGGACAGGGGAAGCAGCACACGAGGAAGGGTGAGAGAGTGCAATAAAGCACATGCATTTCCATGGAGTTCAGTAGTTCTCTTGTATGAGCTGTGGAAGAAAGGTAAAGAGACTATGCTCCGTGGGAGGGTCAAACACAAGAAGGGGAAGAAAAGCATTCTAATAGGAAGCAAGTAAATTACATTGACATGAAAGCCAACCAATGATAAGCAATGGGCAGACTAAAGCTCACTGTAAGTATATTGTGTTGTTGACAAATAGGCCTTTTAAAACAAACAAATAAAACTAAAAACAGCCCTGGTTCAAATTACAAAAGAATGAGTGGTACACTCACTACAAAAATATGTTGACTGGGTAAAACATCACTGTTAGAAATGGGGGTCTCTATTTGGCAGAGGTAGGTACCTTTGTCCAAATAGGGACCCTTGCTTCTAGTCAGGGTAAGGGGGATACACTTCTAAAATAACCCCTGCTCACCCCCTTGGTAGCTTGGCATGAGCAGACAGGCTTATCTCAGAGGCAGTGTGTAAAGCATTTGTGAACACATACAGTAATACAGTCAAAACACTACAAATGGACACCACACCAGTTTAGGAAAATAGGAAATCTTTTTCTAAACCAACAAGACCAAATACAATAAAAATCCAACATACAATACTCTTGAAAAATAGTACTTGTGCAAAATAACCTTTAAATTGCAGGTAAATCAATAAAACACAGTTCTTCTGACTCAGTAGCTCCTCCTGGGGCTACTGCGATACTGAATACGACAGAGTCTAACAATTCCAGCCGACCCCGTCAATACGGGCCAGCTAAAGTGTCGACGGACTCGGACACAGTACCTTTCTTGTTGCGACCAACACATCGGTGCGAGTTGGTCGGGACAAACGTCTTGGTTGCGTTGTGAAGCGGAGCGTTGCGTAGGACGTTGTCCTCATGATGTGGTGCAGGCAGCGGCTCGTTGACGGAGTCGGTGAGACCAGGGCTTGCGTTGAAGGGTGAGACGGTGCTCGCTGCGGTGCTGGAAGGTCATGGTGCGGCAACGGAGCCGGTCGATGTTCGGGTCGGGCAGCGATGGAGTGGGTGACGTCCTTGCAGCGTGTAGCGTAGCGTTGCGGAGTGCGGTGCCCACAGGACGCTGTGCAAGCAGCGGCTCGTTGACGGAGTCAGTGAGACCAGGGTTGCGTTGCGAAGCGAGGCGTTGCTCTCGGCGGTGCTTTCAGGACACGGAATCCTGAGACGGACTCGATGACAGAGTCGGTTACACTTTTCTTCTGCGGAGACGGTGCCCACAGACACGGTGAGGTCTTTGCAGTTCCTGAGACCTCTAGAACAGGGGGCAAGCTCAGTTCAAGCCCTTGGAGATCTTCTCTTTAAGCAGGGGGGCAAAGCAAGCAGCAAAGTCCTTTCTCCTTTCCTTGGCAGCAAGTAGCCACTGCAGGCCAACCCCAGACAGCAAACAGCACAGGGGAAGTATTCCTCCTCAGCTTCTCCGGCTCTTCTCCTTGGCAAAGGTTCCTCTTGATTTCCCAGAAGTGATCTAAAAGTCTGGGGTCTGAGCCCCTCTTTTTATACACAAAAATCCTTTGTTCTCTGAAGGCAGAGAGTGTCTGTACCCAGCCAAAACCAGTTCTGTGGGGCACTTTGCTAGTGCACAACAACCTCCATTGTCAGTGTGAGCCCTGGCTCCAGATACACCACAGGGGGGCGGAGCCATCATTGTGGAAGGCAGGCACAGCCCTATTCAGTTGCTGGTGCTACTCCTCCCACCACTCCAAATGCAGACCACGCCTATTCTGCCCAGCCCTGACTCATCAGGCTCTCTGGAGCCACTGAACTTGACCCTGTTCCAGGCAGGTCGCTCCCCACGCTGCACAGCACCACCTGTGTGTCCGTGTCCCTGAGCCCGCTGCTGCAGCTTCTGCTGGAAGTTCGAGGCCCTCCTCCACCCGCAGGCTACCACCTGCGCCTCATCCCTGGTGGCCAGTGGTAGGCCGTAGGTTCTGTGCGCTCGCTCTGCCCTTATTTTTACTTTCTTTTCTCCCTGTCTGCCCCGCTGTGGTTTTGCTCTGCTCTGTGCTGTAATTTCTGTTTTATTTTCCTGTATTGCTCTGTGCCATTTTGTGCCCTTCTGCCAATTTCCGCCCGCTCGGCGCTCCTGTTCCCGACGCTGCGTCCCCTGCGACCCCGCCCCCCCGTTCACCCATTCGTCCCGCTCCCGCCTCCCAGCTGCTCCTCCCTCCCATCTCCCCTTCTTATAGCGGCCGCGCAGCGGACGCACGCAGCGGGCGCGCCGCTCGCGCGACAAAGGCGCGCCAAAGGCAAGCCCGTCTGCGCCCGTCCGCGCCTGGACCGCGCCCAGCGCCAGACCCCCTGGCCCTCGCGAACGCCACGACACCCGACGCCGCTACGACGCCATCACCCTCCACGCACTCAACGCCGGCCGATCACACTCCTGCTTCCAGGCCGCCCCGAGGCGGACCCATGGACCCTTCTCCTGCCGGAACTGCAGCTACACCAGCCTCCAAACCACCACCACGCCCACTGGGGTAGGACGCAACAGCCTCCGATGCCTTCTACTCAACACCCGCTCCGCCCGCAAACACGCCATAGAACTCTGGGACCTACTTGTCTCCACCTCCCCAGACGTCGCCTTCCTGACGGAGACCTGGATGAACCCCTCCTCGGCACCCGACATCGCCATAGCCATCCCTGACGGCTACAAGATCACCCGTAGGGATCGCACCAACGGAACAGGAGGAGGAATCGCCATCGTCCACAGAAACACCCTCAGAATCTCGACCAGCACCGACGACACGCTTATCACCGCCGAACACCTGCACTTCCAGATCCACACTGACCCCAACACCACCCTCAGAGGAACCCTCATCTACAGACCAACCGGCCTCCGGCCGCAGTTCAGCGACTCCATCGCCGACTTCGTCAGCACGCACGCCCTTGCATCCACAGACTACATCCTCCTCGGAGACCTGAACTTCCACCTCGAGAACACCAACGACAGCAACTCCACCACCCTGCTCGACAACCTCGCCAACCTCGGACTCAAACAGCTCGTCACGACTCCCACCCACTCCGCCGGACACACGCTCGACCCCATCTTCTCCGCCAGCAACCACGTCACCTTCAGCCACACCACCGAACTCCACTGGACCGACCACCGCTGCGTCCACTTCACCTTCGAGAAGCCTATCACGCACCACCGCACACAACGGGCCCCCCGCCGCAGCTGGAGCAAAGTCACCGAAGACCAGCTAGTCACCACCCTCGCCCGTAACCCACCAACGGACACTACCAACACCGACTCCGCCGCCCTCAACCTCAGGCAATATGATCGAGCACTGCGCCAACACTCTCGCCCCGATCAAGAAACCCTCGAACAGACGCACCGACAGGAAAGCCATCTGGTTCACCGCCGACCTCCAGGCATCCAAGCAGGCCTGCCGTAGGCTCGAGAAGAAGTGGCACCACGAACAGACACTGGACAGCAACACAGCCTACAAGAGCGCCATCCGCAGACACCACCAACTCATCCGAACCGCCAAAAGGACCTCCTTCAAAGAGCGCATTGACAACAACGCACACAACAGCAAAGAGCTCTTCAACATCGTGAAGGAACTCTCCAACCCCAGCTCCAACTCCAACGACATCCTGCCTTCACAAGACCTCTGCGACTCCCTAGCCACCTTCTTCTACCGCAAGATCGCAGACATCCACGACAGCTTCAGCAACCAGGCCCCCCGACAGACACAGACTCCTCAGACTCACCGCCCCCAGCCACATCGACCCCCTGCTTTCCTGGACCCACGTCAACGACGAAGACACCATCAAAATCATGAACACCATCCACTCCGGTTCACCATCCGACCCCTGCCCGCACCACATCTTCAACAAAGCAAGCACCACCATCGCACCCCATCTCCGCAAGATCATCAACAGCTCCTTCGAGACCGCCACCATCCCGGAGAGCTGGAAGCACGCCGAGATCAACGCCCTACTCAAGAAACCCAAAGCAGACCCCAAGGACCTCAAGAACTTCCGGCCCATCTCCCTCCTCCAGTTCCCGGTGAAAGTCATCGAGAAGATTGTCAACAGGCAACTTACCTCCTTCCTCGAAAAGAACAACATCCTGGACCCGTCCCAATCTGGATTCCGCAGCAACCACATCACCGAAACAGCCCTCATCGCCGCCACCGACAACATCAGGGCCATGATGGACAACGGAGAAACTGCGGCCCTCATCCTCCTGGACCGCTCGTCCGCCTTCGACACTGTCTGCCACCACACCCTCCGCACACGCCTCCACAACGCAGGGATCCGCGACAAGGCACTGGACTGGACCACCTCCTTCCTCACCGGCAGAACCCAGAGTGTCCGCCTCCCCCCATTCCGCTCTAAAGACACCAAGATCATCTGCGGCGTACCCCAAGGATCGTCCCTCAGCCCGACACTCTTCAACATCTACATGGCACCGCTCGCCAACATCGCCCGATCGCACAACCTCAACATCATCTCATACGCCGACGACACCCAGCTGATCCTCTCCCTCACCAAGGCCCCCACCACCGCCAAATCCAACCTCCACGAAGGAATGAAGGCCATCGCCGAATGGATGACAAACAGCCGCCTGAAACTGAACTCGGACAAAACGGAGGTCCTCATCATCGGATCCACCCCCTCTGCCTGGGACGACTCATGGTGGCCGGCCGCACTGGGAGCTGCACCGACGCCCACTAACCACGCACGCAACCTGGGAGTCATCCTGGACTCCGCATTGTCAATGACCCAGCAAGTGAACGCCGTCTCCTCCTCCTGCTTCAACACCCTCCGCATGCTCTGCAAGATCTACAGATGGATCCCCACCGGTACCAGAAGGACAGTCACCCAGGCCCTCGTCAGCAGCAGACTGGACTACGGCAACGCTCGCTACGCAGGAACCTCAGCCAAACTCCAGAAACGACTACAACGCATACAGAACGCCTCTGCACGCCTCATCCTCGACATCCCTCGCCACAGCCACATCACAGCCCACCTGAAAGACCTACACTGGCTCCCCGTCAACAAGAGGATCACCTTCAAGCTCCTCACCCACGCTCACAAAGCTCTCCACAACACCGGACCAGCGTACCTCAACGAACGACTCACCTTCTACACCCCGAACCGCCAGCTTTGCTCCGCTGACCTCACCCTCGCCACCGTCCCCCGCATCCGTCGAGCGACTGCCGGTGGAAGATCGTTCTCCCACCTCGCCGCCAAAACCTGGAACACCCTCCCCATCCGCCTACGACAGACCCAGGACCTGCTGGCCTTCAGGAGACTCCTCAAGACCTGGCTGTTATAGCAGTAGCCGCCCCCCGCCCCCCCAACGCCTTGAGACCCTCACGGGTAAGTAGTGCGCTCTACAAATGTATTGATTGATTGATTGATTGCCCCTCTCCAGCCCCTGTCATCCAAAAGCAAGACATGCAATACACAAACCTAGCAGAGGCACACTGGATGGTTAGGCAAAAAATACCTACTTTCTAAAAGTGGTATTTTCAAACACAGAATGTAAAAATCACCCTCACTAAAAGATGTATTTTAAAATTCTGAGTTCAGGCATACTAAACTTTATTTTTCTACCTTGTTCCCAGGGCCAGTTATGTTTATAAGATTTCATAAACAAACTCCCCATTCTGTCCTATGGGAACAGGTAGCCTTGCAATAGTGAAAAACAAAATTGGCAGTATTTCACTATCAGGACATGCCACACACATCAGGGCATGTCCTACCTTTTACATTCAATGCACCCTGCCCACAGGGGTACCTTGGGCCTACCTTAGGGGTGACTAATATGTAGAAAAGGGAAGGTTTAGGGACTGGCAAGTGGGTGCACTTGACAAGTCAACATGGCAGTCCCAGACTGCACACAGGCTCTGCGATGGCAGGCCAGAGTTATATTTTACAGGCTGCTTCTGTGGGTGGCACAATCAGGGCTGCAGCCCACTAGCAGTATTTGATTTACAGGCCCTGGGCACACACAGTGCACTATACTAGGGTCTGACAAGTAAATCAAATATGCCAATCATAGAATCACTAATCCATAAGAACAATTTACAAAAGGAGCACTTGCACTTTGGCACTGGACAGCAGTGGCAAAGTGCCCAAAGCATCTAGACCAGCAAAACGGAGTCCAACACACAGCAAAAACACAGAAGGCAAAGGCAGTTCAGTTCAGTTCAGAAAAGCTTTATTCGGTTATAAAAAACAACCATAAAAGCGAAAGTACATACACATTTATATACATTTATATAATGACATCCATTTTCTAAAGGAAGTTTACTTTAAAATAATTCAAGAATACAAAAATTTAATTCCATTAAAATACTTTAAAAAACCATGCTTTTCCGTGCATAAATTGACTTTAAAATGAATATTGCTACAGAAAAACAGATATCCGGCTCTTTAAGTGTAAACATTAGACTCATAGCTGCATTAAAAGTTGTAACATTATATTTCTTGAACAATGGTTTTAAATATACAAATCTAAAATTAGAATACAATTCACAAAAAAGTAGAAAGTGCGGAGTGCTTTGCTTTGTGCGATTATCACACGGGCATGGAGTGGCTGGGTACTGTTTCATTTCTGGAAATGCCACTAAGTGGTGTACAAGGCCCAGTCTCATCCTTGTCAATACAAATCGATGGGACGATCTTGTTACTAATGTCAAATAACTTTGATACCCAAAGGTGTCTATGTGCAGTTGGTATTGCTGGTAGGTAGATTGTAACTCCACTTGTCTCAACCTATCCTCCTTACTTTGTGCCAAAAATATATACCTCATCTCTTGTTTGGTAAAATCTAAGACCTCCATTGAGTTATCCAGGATTCTTATCTTAAATAGTTCACTAGTGGTGTTTACTATATATTTTAACCAAGGGATCTTGAGACAGTTATCCAATCGCATACAGTCCTTGATTATTATTTGTGTAAACAGGGTTTCTTCTTTCGCCCAGATTGACCTCCAAAACAAAAGAGGTCTTAATGCAATCAGATCTGTCAAATATTCAATTCCTGTTTCCCGATGAACCAACTCAGTAGACGCTAATTTTTTTAAGAAGATATTTTCCTCTGTTTGTAAATCTGGGCAAGGGTAATTACCCCATAGTCCTGCTCCATATAATGCAATGGAGACACATCGAGCTTTATAAATATCAATCATATCTTTAATGCGTCGGTCTCCTAATTTGGCAGCAAATCTAAAAACCCCATATATACTTTTGGTCATTTTCATTTGTACATTAGATGTTTCAGATGACCACTTACCATTAGCAGAAAAGGTTATCCCTAAGTAACAAAAGGTATCAACTTGTTCCACTCTTGTTTCCTCTATAAAAAATTGTTTTATTTTATTAGGTTTTTTCCACAGACCATAATATATGTTTTGGCTTTATTTATTAACATCTTTCTCCTCTTAATAAAATCAGTAAACCCATTCAGTAATCGTTGTAGGCCTAGCGGGGTCCGAGATAGGAGCACCGCATCGTCTGCGTAAAGCAGTACTGGTATATTCTGTCTATCTACTTGTGGAGCATCCGCCGATATTAGTTTAAGGACTGCGTCTACTTCATTAATAAATAGAATAAAAAGTAATGGCGCTAAGACGCAGCCTTGGCGGATACCACGTTTGACCTTAAAATTCGGGGTACAAGCACCCTGATGACCATACCGAACTCTACTTGATAATTTTTCATACAGTCTAGCAAGAAAGTAGATAATAGACTCCGGGGCCCCTAGGTTGAGTAAAACTGGCCATAACAAAGTATGATCCACAAGGTCAAAAGCGCTGCTCAAATCAGCAAAACATAAGTAAAGTCCCCCTTGTTTTGCGCGTGTATATTTTCCAATTAAAAGTTCCAAATTAAGACACTGTTCCAACGTACCCAGCCCCTTTCTAAAACCATATTGTGATTTAGCTAAAATATCGTTTTCCCTGACCCATTCGTCCAGTCTTACCAGAAGAACCCTGCTCATAACCTTCACTGAAGAGTCCAGTAAGGAGATCGGTCGGTAATTTCTAGCATCCGATTTATCTCCTTTTTTATAAACTGGGATTATAACAGAATGTCCCCACGACCTCGGGGGGCCTTCTGTAACTGCTGCATTAAAAACTCTCGTGAGTATCGGACCCCATAATTTTGGTACTGATTTATAAACGTCTATGGGTACCCCGTCCGGGCCTGGTGCTTTGCCCCCTTTACTTCCTCTGATGCCTAACTCTACCTCGCTAAGTGTGATATTTAGCGGGATAGTAGGCCATTTTGCATAATCTGTGGGCCCGTCTAGCAGTTCGTTACATGGATTAAAAATATTAGAAAAGTGTATCACCCATTCTTCACAATTTACATGGCAAAAAGTTTCTGGGTACGAGTCATCTTTCAGGAACGTTGAATTAACAGTATCCCAAAATAACTTATTGTTGGATGTCGCAGCTGCCATAGAAAGGTTCCCCCAGGCTTCCTCTTGTAATTCCTTCCTCCTTAATTTTAATGCTATTTTATAGTCCAATCTTAAATTCTTCACTAACACTTTGTCCCTTGGTCTATTAGTGAGTGCTACTTTTAACATATTCAGTGAGTTAGTACAAGAATGATTAAACCAGCCCATCTTCTGCTTTTGTGTCCCCTTTACCTGGATGGTAAAACACTTGTCAATAAAAACATTAATTCTACAGAAATTAATTAACATCAATGTTGGTTCCACCTCAACTGCAAGACTATCGAATATCTCCTTACCACATCCTAGGATAATCTTTTTTAAATAGTGTTAGAATTAGAACCTTTCCATCTAATCCTTGTACCATTAGGTCTACACAATGCAATATTATCAATAGCAGTTTGATCGGTTACAATTTTTTTACCCCACACATTCAAAGACATTGTGATACAATTATGATCACTAAGTAAAAGTTCAACTATAGAGGGAGTAGAACATAAGTGTAGAATATTTGCCGATACTAAGATGTGGTCAATAGTGGTATTAGCATTTCTTCCAATAAAAGTAGGTATCCTATCTCCATTCTCATTTTGCCCACTCTGCATCACTTCAAGGTCATACTTCACCATGACCTGGTTTAAGGTAGTACCATAATTGTTGTGAGGAAGTGCAAAAGATCATCCCCTACATCATTCCTATACCCACAGACTTTAGTCATAGACTGAGCACAGGTTGAAATATTAAAATCCCCAAGCCATAAAATAGCAAAATTAACATTTACAGTTGTGACCAGCTTCTCTATTTCTTTTTCTATGTCAGTAATTACAATATGTCGTGATGAATCAAATAAATTATTATAAAAATTAATCAATAAGACATCCCGATCATCATTGTGGTGCAACCATAGTAGCTGGGAGTAGTAATCCACATTAATAACCTTTTTACTACCACCGGTAATTTGTTTGACAGAAGTATTAACAATCCACCTTTTGCTCTTCCGGCCATTGAGGGTTTAGCTAATAAATTATAAGAAGTGAACCCTTCAATGTAAATGGGGGCAGTACTCCAGGTTTCTTGAAGGCAGAGAATGTCAAGTTTGCTAACAAAATCCGACCAACCTAGTGTATACAATTTGTTTCCCAAACCAGCTACATTCCATGTGGCAATTGTATAACCCCTCTCTGTCGGGTTCTCCCCGCCATTAGTGGATCGTTCATTTGTATACATATCAGAGTCGCCCTCAATATTAGTTAGATTTGAGGGTAACGAGTTTATAGCTGATTCCATAAAATGCCCTTTGTTTTCATCTGGGAGTATCCCTTGTGTAGCTACATTATCTGTATGTATTGTACAACACTCATGCAGTCCAATACCCTCAAGGCACGCCATTGACATAGTTAAATTAGATGTTGAGGGTGTTGACTCACTTTCTAATTTGGATCCTACCCCCATTGGGTCCTTTCCTTGCTGACCCTTCTGTTTTTCCTCCCCACACCTCCTCGCCCCTATTGTTTGTCAATCATTAGCATCCAGGGAGCTAAGTGGTAAAAATCTGTTAAAAGTGGGTAAAGCCCATTGTGGGTATGCCGGCCTTGCTGGATATACTCTCCAGTGCTCCTCATCTCTTACTCTAATATATGCCGGACTTAACTGGCTATAAAAAAAACCTAATGGTAACAGCGATATACTAGGATCGTTGAGGTTGTTAGGGACCCCTCTCTCTAAGGAAGTCCTAGCCCAATCCGGTTTTCTAAAATTAATAATAATACAATCTCCCTGTAGTAACTTTCTTTGAGATCCAATCCAATTTACCCGTCGGGTTAGGAGAATCTGTTCCGCTTTTTCCACGGGGTACCCACAGTGCTTACCTAACCAATTAATCACTTTATTTTTTAAAGCTTGGTCCGTCTCTTTTTGGCCTAGCTCTAGTTGAGGTACATTTACCATAACTGCAACATATGGGCAACACTCTGGGGGTAGATTAATAGGTATTTCAGATCTTCCACTTCTTTCCCTGTTCCCTTTTAGTTCTTCTGGGGTCTTGATCTGCTCTACTCCATCTAATCTTTCACCTCTATTGGTGCATGATTGATTACTCCTATTCTCAATCTTCCTTGAGCCCGTTTGTGGCTGGTCATTATTTAAATTAGGCACAGCCTCATTACTTCCTTCATTACAGTTACCAGCTGGTAATTTGGGGCACATTATACCCTGTTCATCTTGATTTAATATGCCCCCTTGGGCATCATTGATGTTCACCCTTTGGTTATTACTAATTTGAATTATTAGGTCACTAAGTCTAGTGACCTCTCCATTAAGGTGATCTATTTTATCGAGAAGTGGTCTAATACAGGCCTCTAATTTTTGGTTAAGCTGGATAACTATATGGTCCATTTGCTCTTTTGGTATGGGTTGTGGATCAGCACAGATTCCTGGTGTCTTAGCCATTGTATTTCTTACGTGTCCCTTTTTGCTTATGTTAGAAATCGCTACTTTTGCCTGGCTAGTTCTGCATCCCCTTTTCCTTTTCGGGGACGGCGAGCTAATTGGTGAGTTTTGCCGCTGTCCACTAGGTACTACTACTAAATCTTTATCAAGGGTTCCCACGTTCCCGTTTCCCTCGGGGTTAGATGTTTGCTCAGTATTAAAAGTATCTTCAATTACGTGGGTAGTCCCAGAATCATGCCCATCTATTTCCT
Organism: Calotriton arnoldi; assembly: GCA_963921515.1. NCBI lineage: Eukaryota > Metazoa > Chordata > Amphibia > Caudata > Salamandridae > Calotriton > Calotriton arnoldi. The sequence continues at coordinate 644,419 of CAWUFW010008989.1, read as the reverse complement.
CATTCACTGATCCTATACCTATTGAAAGGCGGCGTTCTGTCCTATCTATCTCATCATTAATCACGCTTACTGCCCGTACTAGGTAGGAATCAATGGTAATACATGGAGGATCAATCACGCTTTTATGATGTTTTTGTGGTTTACGTTTCGACATTTTAGTAGTAGAGGATATAAATATGTTATTCACACCTCAAGGTAAAGGTAGTGCAAATACAAAATACAAAATACAAATCTAAAAATGCTAAGTATAATATATAAAACTTATAATGGGGGACCGTAGCAAAGTACAGAATAATATCAGTAAAAATCAATAAAAATCAGTAAAAATAAAAGATAAGATCATATGTATCACAGTACTAAATCTTAAAAATGGGCCTAAGTTTAAAAAGATAATTATACAGCCAAATTTCAAAGTGCTTGTGCAAAACCACAGAGAAAATGTCATATAAAATGCACCAGGTGTAACAGTAGACTAATAAAATGCAGTATATAAGTATAATATCACCATATAAAAATTTAAAAAGAGTCCGGATATATCATAGAAATGTCAATAGGAAACACCACAGCCATATACCAGTTCACGATGGGGGTCAACACAGGCCTGAATACTCACGGCCAGCCCAGTAGTAATCGCTCTATAAACGACTGCGTTCTCCCATATGAATTCGCAGGTGCAATTGCCTCCGCGTAAATGATTCAAATGCTTGGGACCAAGGGGATTGGCCCTGCCCTGCCTCTTCCTGGCAATGACGGGCAAGGACGGGCCCGCCCTTGGCCCTGGCTTCGCCCTCGCGCGTCCCGCGCTGCGGAAGGGCGGCAGCGCTTTTGATGGAGCTGGAGGCGCTAATGTGACGCAGCTTCCCCGCGCCAGGCAGGGGCTAATGGGAAATGTAGGCCGTTCCCCTCACGGCAAAGCGATGATGTTCACAAGCCGTTCCCCTCACGGCAAAGCGGTGAACTCTCTGGCCGTTCCCCTCACGGCAGGTAACAAGCGCCGATATGCGCGTCCCGCGCTGCGGAAGGGCGGCAGCGCTTTTGATGGAGCTGGAGGCGCTAATGTGACGCAGCTTCCCTGCGCCAGGCAGGGGCTAATGGGAAATGTAGGCCGTTCCCCTCACGGCAAAGCGATGATGTTCCCAAGCCGTTCCCCTCACGGCAAAGCGGTGAACTCTCTGGCCGTTCCCCTCAATGCAGGTAACAAGCGCCGATATGCGCGTCCCGCGCTGCGGAAGGGCGGCAGCGCTTTTGATGGAGCTGGAGGCGCTAATGTGACGCAGCTTCCCCGCGCCAGGCAGGGGCTAATGGGAAATGTAGGCCGTTCCCCTCACGGCAAAGCGATGATGTTCCCAAGCCGTTCCCCTCACGGCAAAGCGGTGAACTCTCTGGCCGTTCCCCTCACGGCAGGTAACAAGCGCCGATATGCGCGTCCCGCGCTGCGGAAGGGCGGCAGCGCTTTGATGGAGCTGGAGGCGCTAATGTGACGCAGCTTCCCCGCGCCAGGCAGGGGCTAATGGGAAATGTAGGCCGTTCCCCTCACGGCAAAGCGATGATGTTCCCAAGCCGTTCCCCTCACGGCAAAGCGGTGAACTCTCTGGCCGTTCCCCTCACGGCAGGTAACAAGTGCCGATATGCGCGTCCCGCGCTGCGGAAGGGCGGCAGCGCTTTGATGGAGCTGGAGGCGCTAATGTGACGCAGCTTCCCGCGCCAGGCAGGGGCTAATGGGAAATGTAGGCCGTTCCCCTCACGGCAAAGCGATGATGTTCCCAAGCCGTTCCCCTCACGGCAAAGCGGTGAACTCTCTGGCCGTTCCCCTCACGGCAGGTAACAAGCGCCGATATGCGAAGGCAAAGGCAAAAATGCAGGGGAGACCCACGCCAATGGTGCCAGGTCTAACACGTGTCCCCTCCAGCTGAAATGTGGGGAGAACTACCCACCCTCTTGGGAGTTCTCTTCACTAAGGCGGAAAAATCTGGACAGACCATCAGCATTGGCATGTTCTGTACCAGGGCGGTGTTCCACCGTACAGTCCATCCCCTGTAGGGAAATGGACCACCTCAACAGCTTTGGATTCTCAGCAATTGAGGGGTTGGGCGTGCGCAGGCAATGAAGTCCAAGAAGTCAATGTTTAGTTTTTCAAATGTCGCTCATTCTGGCAGGAGAACTCGCAATTTGAGATTTGCTACTTAGGCCAACTGAGGCCTTGCGATATCCTGAGTGTTTCCAGATTACTTACCTGGAACACCGACTTGGTTAAGGGATCGCGTATTCGAATCCTACACGAAAGGTCACGTTGGAACCAGGCCAAACTTACCTAGTATACATCAAAGGAATGACATTCGCCTACTGAGCCCTGACGAAGTTCTCGTCATGAGAACGAAACGCGTTGGCTGTCCATAAAATCTTCAATCCTGTGAGAACTAATTAAGTGAAAATAAAGACTCATTTGAAAAACTAAACATTGACTTCTTGGACTTCATTGCCTGCGCACGCCCAACCCCTCAATTGCTTAGGATCTGACGTACAGAGGCATCACCCGACGGCTGGTGCAAGGGCTAGTTGCGCAAGGAACCTGATTTAACTGAAACTAGTGTGAGGTGCAGAAACAGCAGTCCGCCGTCAAAGTATCGTTGTTAGCTTTGGATTCTCACCCCTCATTTGCATCAACCATCTGAGGGGCCTGTGGTCTGTCTGAACCCGGAAGTGAGTCCCAAACAAGTATGGCCTCAGCTTCTTCAGCGCCCAGACCACAGCAAATGCCTCACGCTCAATCGCACTCCACTTCTGTTCCCGTGGAAGTAACCTCCTACTAATGAAGGCTACAGGTTGGTCTAGGAGCTCTTCATTCACCTGTGAGAGCACAGCCCCCACACCATGCTCTGAAGCATCGGTCTGCACAATGAACTCTTCTGAGAAGTTGGGTGCCTTAAGCACGGGCGCTGTGCACATGGCAGATTTCAGGGCTTCAAAAGCCTTCTGGCAGGCGTCAGTCCAATTCACTTTCTTGGACTGCTTCCTGGAAGTCAGCTCTGTCAAGGGGGCAACAATGGTGCCATACCCCTTGACAAATCTCCTGTAATACCCTGTGAGTCCTAAAAAGGCTCTCACCTCTGTCGGAGTCTTGGGGGTTCCCAAGCCAGAATGGTATCAATCTTGGGCTGTAGGGGCGCCACCTAGCCGCTCCCCACCTGGTGCCCCAAGTACACCACTGAACCCTGCCCGATCTGGCACTTGCTTGCCTTGATCGTGAGGCCTGCCCTCCGCAGCACCTTCAACACTTCCCAGAGGTGGTGCAGATGTTCCTCACAGGTGGCACTGAACACTGCAATGTCGTCCAGGTAGGCGGCACTGAAATCCTCCAGCCCAACCAACAACTGGTTGACCAACCTCTGAAAGGTGGCAGGGGCATTCTTCATCCCAAAGGACATCACCCGGAATTGGTAGTGCCCATCTGGTGTGGAGAATGCTGACCTCTCTCTTGCCCCATCACTTAAGGCGATCTGCCAGTACCCAGACGTTAAGTCAAACGCACTGAGGTACCGGGCAGCCCCAACGGATCGATGAGCTCATCAGCACTGGGGATGGGGTGCGTGTCAGTACTGGTGACTGAATTGATCCCTCGGTAGTCCACACAGAACCCGAGTTCTGGCGTGGCACCGGGTGCGGCAGCCTTCGGGACCAAGACCACTGGGCTGGCCCAAGGGCTGTTTGAGGGCCCAATCACCCCTAGCGCTAACATCTTGGAGACCTCCTCCTTGATGCAAGCTCTGACCCTGTCAGTCACTCAGTAAATCTTATGTTTTACTGGAGGACTGTCCCCAGTGTCCACATCATGGACGCACCACTGGGTGACACCAGGGTCAGGGAGAACAGATCAGAAAACTGTCCCAACAGTTGGCAGCAGTCACTCTGCTGTTCAGGGGTCAGGGCGGGAGAGAGGTTCACACCGTCCACTGACCCATCTTGCTCCTTTGCAGACAGGAGGTCAGGAAGAGGCTCAGTCTCCTCTTTCATTCCAGCATCTGTTGCTATGAGCATACCCACTTCGGACCTCTCCAAGTGGGGCTTCAGGCGGTTCACATGCAGGACCCGCAAAGGGTTCCTGGGAGACTGCAAGTCCACCAAGTAGGTGACATTGCTCTTGCGCTCCACCACCTCAAATGGTCCGGTCCACTTATCCTGGAGTGCACAAGGCTCCACTGGGGCCATGACCCATCCTTTTTGTCCAGGCTGAAACTCGATCAGAGTGGCATTCTTATCATACCACTGTTTCATCTCCTCCTTGATGGCTTCCAGATTCGTCTGAGCGAGTTGTCTGAAGCACTTAGTCTGGTTTCTGAAGGCCAGCATGTAGCTATATACATCCTGGGGAGATTTACTGGGAGCTTTCTCCCAGCCTTCTTTCACCAGACTCAGAGGTCCTCTTACAGGATGGCCATACAGCAGCTCAAAGGGACTTCTGTGGTACCTCTCTGTAAGCAAACAGAAGGCATGGTAAGAGGACATCCCACTTATGCCTCATGGGCTCAGCAAGACCCATAATCATGCCCTTCAGGGTCCGGTTGAATCTCTCAACCAGCCCATTACCTTGGGGGTGGTAAGGAGTGGTGAACTTGTATGTAACACCGCACTCCTGCCACACGGACTTCATATACTTGGATATGACGTTGGTACCACGGTCGGACACCACCTCGCTGGGTAACTCTACATGGGAAAAAATCCCCATCAACGCACAACCCACCAAGAGGGCCGTCACAGTCCGGAAGGGGGTTGGCTTCCAGGTACCAGGTGACATGGGCCACCAAGACCAGGATGAACCTGTTGCCCATGGCTGTCTTGGGATCCAGAGGCCCCACAATGTCAATACATACCCTCTCAAAGGAGGTGCTCACCACAGGGAAAGGTTGGAGAGGAGCCTTACACTTCCTCCCACTCTTGCCACTTGCCTGGCAAGTCTGGCAAGACCTACAATGAGTACCAGAGTGTTTGCGCATCTGGGGCCAGTAAAAGTGGGTGACAAGCCTTTCAAAGGTCTTGTCTTGCCCCAAATGTCCTGCCAAAGGCACATCATGAGCCAGACCCAGTAGGAAGGCTCTGAAGCGCTGGGGTACCACCAGCACACGGGCTGACCCAGGTTCAGCAACCTTAGGCTCGCTATACAGAAGACCGTTCTCCCAGTATATCCAATGTGATCCAGACTGATCACCTGCTGCCTGGTTTGCAGCCTGTTGCCGCAAGCCAACAAGAGAAGGGCACTTCTGCTGCTCCTGGCAGAATTCCTCCCTGGAGGGGCCTCCTTCCTGCTGCCAATGGGTCAGCTCAGTCAGGTCCTCCAGTTCAGCCACTTGTACCCCTGTAGGCTCCAGGGCATCCCCCTCAAGGTTTGCCTCCTCCTGGACCGTGGAAAATTCGGGGGCCGGTTTCCAGCGCCCCCTGCCTCTTCTCTTTCTGGCAGGCACCTGGGCCACTCTTTCAGGCTCCAGGTCCTCTTCAATGCCCTTACCGGCTGCCATTGACCGAGTGGTTACACACGCCCACTCAGGCAGACCCAACATCTATAAATGAGACCTCCGCTCCACCTTCACCCAAGGGGAGCTCTCCAAATCATTGCCTAGCAGACAGTCAACAGGCATGGCTGGCCTCACAGCTTCTTTCAAGGTACCTGAGACCCCCCTCCCACTCAAAGGGAACCTGTGCCACTTTGCAGAGGCACTCTGAATTGTCAGCGGCAACTACTGGGTAGAATGCGTTGGGGACCACCTGCTCTTCAGACACCAGCCGACAACTGACAGCTGTCACACTGGCTCCGGTGTCTCTCAGAGCCTCCACACTATGGCCATTGATGGTCACCCACTGCCTGTATTTTTTACTGTTATCAGGCAGATGAGCTCTTGGGACCATCTCCCTGTCTCCTAAAGAGACCAGGGAAATCTCTGTGGGACCCCACCCATCTTGGGCACCCGACTCCTCCCCCAAGGCTACACTAGCCATCTGCCGGGGCAGTGCACCAGTGGGTGCGGTGGTAATGGGTTTGGGACACTTAGGATCCCCCCGGAAGTGGCCCACCTGACCACAACTAAAACAGGTCTTGGGACCCCTCTGAACAGGCTTACCTGTCGGTACCCATGGTTTCTTCTCAGTGGGAGGCTGGGAACCCTTACCTTGGTTCCCTTGGGGATTACTTTGGGGCCCTTTTTGGAACTCCTTCTGTTTACCCTTGTCCCCCCACTCTTCTACTGGGGACCCTGCCCACCTTTGGCGGAGTCTCCCACACGACCCTTTTGGACCCTGGTGCTGACCCAGTGGTCCGCCTCCACAGCAAGCTTTCTGGGATCAGTCAGCTTACTGTCAATCAGGTGTTGGCGTAGCTCTGGAAAACAATTATCTGACAAGTGCTCCCATAAAACCAAATCATAGAGCCCCTGTAAATCATTCACCTTGCTACCCTCCACCCAACCATCCAGTGCTCTGCAAAAATTGGGGTCAACCCATACCTGGCTATCAGGGCTTCCTTCATGGGTTCATAGGACATCTGATCCTCAGTGGGCAAGTTCAGCAAGGTTTCCCTCCCTTTGCTGACAAAACGGCCCCACAACCCAGCTCCCCAATCTTTCTCAGGGACCCGGTGGGACCTCATTGCTACTTCATAGGCCATGAACCACTGACCAATGTCCTCATGCTTCATAAAATCCTTAATACCATCTTTGGGAAAGTATATCTTTCCATCCCCAGGCACTGATGGTGTGCTGCCACCAGAGGGATTGATGTCTAAACTCTTTGCTTTCAGATCCAACTACCTCAACCCCCTCTCATGCTCTAAAAGCATCCTCTTTTCCTCCATGGCCAATTTCTGCTTTTCCAACTGCAACTTCTTATTTTCTATGTCACCCTCCTTCCCCAGCCTGAGCTTAGCAAGCTCCCTCTCATGCACCCTATCTCTCTCTCTGTCCTCCAACTCCTCTGGAGACAGACCCCTTTGAGAAACACTGCTGCCATCCACGGAAGGTACCCTCCCTCCTGGCAGATTCAATTGCCCCTCCTGTTGCTCATCCACATTCTCTGCCTCCACCAGAGGCTCCTCATCCTGCCCACTGGCATTTCTGGATTCCAACCAGGCCCTCAGCGCCTTCTGGTATTCATCCTTCCTGGTGAGGCTTTTCACAGAGACTTTACATATTTTGCAGATAGCTTTCAGTTGAGACACAGTGTAGGATTCCACCCTATCCTCCTCAAATTCGATATCAATGGATGCAATGGATGCTGGCTTGGTCATGATGACAAAATTGGCAGTTCTTTACTTTGCAGGAAAAACAATCCCAGGGAAAAAGTTCAGTAAAGGTATGTGTTCACGTAATGGTCTGCACTATGCCAGTAGTGCACCAATAACTGTATGTAAATCACAAATGCAAGTCCAGGATCCTCACCACTGACCACCAATGTTAGAAATGGGGGTCTCTAGTTGGCAGAGGTAGGTACCTTTGTCCAAATAGGGACCCTTGCTTCTAGTCAGGGTAAGGGGGATACACTTCTAAAATAACCCCTGCTCACCCCCTTGGTAGCTCAGCACGAGCAGACAGGCTTATCTCAGAGGCAGTGTGTAAAGCATTTGTGAAAACATACAGTAATACAGTGAAAACACTACAAATGGACACCACACCAGTTTAGGAAAATAGGAAATCTTTATCTAAACCAACAAGACCAAATACGATAAAAATCTAACATACAATACTCTTGAAAAATAGTATTTGCGCAAAATAAACTTTAAATTGCAGGAAAATCAATAAAACACAGTTCTTCCGACTCAGTAGCTCCTCCTGGGGCTACCGTGATACTGAATACGACAGAGTCTCACAATTCCAGCCGACCACGTCGATACGGGCCAGCTAAAGCGTCGATAGACTCGGACACAGTACCTTTCTTATTGCGATGTTGGACTAGAAAATACTTCCGGTCAACCCTCCTATTGGCATTGTGCAGCCCTGTCTGGCCATAATAATGTTTCGGTAGGCTTTTCTGATGTCTATCGGTTTGTGATTGATTTGCGCGAGGTTAATAAGATTGTGGTCCCTCAGTTCCCAGTGGTTCCCGACATCACTGCACTTCTGACAATGATTCCTTCCTCTGCCAAATTCTTTTCTGTTATCGATTTGAAGAATGCATTCTTTAGCATTCCGATTCATCCAGACAGCAGGCATATATTTGGATTCACCCTGGCCGGCAGAAGCTTTAGATTCTGTCGAGCTCCTCAGGGCTATACTGAAAGTCCTAGCATATATAGTCAAGCTTTAAAAGGCCAATTGGATTCCCTCGTGCTTCCCTCAGGTAATGTATTGCTGCAGTACGTGGACGATCTCTTGATCGCTTCTGACACTGAAGAGGTTGCAAAGATACAACGGTCAAATTGTTGCTTCATTTGGCTCATCAAGGGCATAAAGTGTCCCTTTCAAAATTCCAATATTGTCGACAGGAGGTCACCTACTTAGGTCACCTACTGTCGAAGGAGGGAAGGAGACTAACACCTGAACGCATTAGTGCTATTGTTAAGATGCCCATCCCTAAGACTCAAAGGGATGTGCGAGCTTTCATTGACATTACTTCGTATTGTCGCCACTGGATTCCTAACTTTTCCTTACTAACAAAGCTGCTGCTGCAGCTAACCACTAAAGATGTGCATGAACCCTTGCCCTGGACGCCTGAATGTCAACAAGCTTTTGAGCAATTGAAAGTCGCGCTTTGCTCTGCGCCTGTGCTTGGCATCCCGGATTATGCCAAGCCGTTCATGTTGTTTGTACACAAGATGGCTGGTTGCGCGCTTTCTGTCTTAACACAAGCCTTTGGAGGTAAGCAGAGGCTGTGTGCATATTTTTCTGCTCTGCTTGACAATGTCGTGAGAGCCCTCCCGAGCTGTCTAAGAGCGGTCGCGGCTGTGGCCGTCTCTATTCGACAATCGGCAGGGCTCGTCCTTGATACCGATCTCACAGTCATGGTACCTCATGCTGTGGATACACTTTTGAACAAAATGATGACGCAGCACCTTACCAGTGCACGTCTGACTGGTTATGAACTGACCTTCTTTGCACCACACGTCACGATAAAAAGATGTGCCACCCTGAACCCAGCTACGTTAACACCCCTCCCTTCTGAAAGTGAGGAAATAGATATACATGATTGTATTTTTCGGACTGAAGAGGAGACGAAGGGACGGGTAGACCTGACTGATGTTCCCCTATCTGAACCCCAAGGGAAGCTATATGTCAATGGCTCTTGTTTCAAATTACCGGATGGCACAACAACTGCTGCATACGCAATAATTACCCTGCACACAGTAGTTGAGACATCACGAGTTCCCTATCAATCGGCCCAAGCTGCAGAGTTAGTTGCCCTTCTTCGAGCTTGTGAGCTAAGTGAGGGACTGACAGTCAATATTTATACTGACAGCCAGTACGCCTTTGGAGTGGCCCACAATTTTGGGTGGCTCTGGGCAGGGAGGGGATTCCTGACTTCGCACAGGTTAAAGATCCAGAATGGCCCATTGATACACAGGCTTTTGTCAGCTCTGACACTCCCCAAAAAGTTAGCAATAGTCAAGTGTAGCGCCCACAGGGCAATTACTGATGATGTGGGGAGGGGAATTGCATTTGCAGACCAAACAGCTAAGGAGACGGCCCGAACAAAGATGAAAGAGATGGTTGTGGAATGGTCCTGCTAGATGGGTACCCGAAGTTACTATGTTTGAGGATACACTGGATAGTGTCAAAGAAATACAGAGTGAGGCAACGATTGAGGAGTTAGCAATATGGCAGGAAAGCACAACACGTTTAGACGAGGATGGGTGCTGGATGGATAAGTCAGGAAAGCAAAGGTGGATGCTGCCGGACGCCTATGTCCTCCCTGTAGTCACTATGGCGCACGGGCCAGCTCACATTAGCGCAAAGGGCATATGCAAACTACTAGACCCTGTGTGGCAGAATGATAACATCCCCAAAACAGCTGCTCACTTGGTGAAATATTGTATGGTATGCATGATGTATAATCCTGGAAAAGGCACTCCTACACCTCCTGGTAATTTTGCACCCCCTTCCCCTTTGAAGTCCTTCAGACGGACTACATTGAGATGGAACGGGTCAACAATTTGAAATATGTGTTAGTGGTTGTTTGCGCATTCAGTAAGTGCGTTGAGGCATACCCCACTAAGGAGAATACAGCCTTGGCGACGGCGAAAGCCCTCCTTAAGGAGTTTTTCCCTCACTTCGGTTTACCCCATTTGATCTGGAGTGACAATGGCAGTCACTTCAATTCAAAAGTCATTCAGCCGGTGTGTGATGGACCACACATCAGGCAGAAGTTCCATGCTGCACACCACCCCCAGTCAGCAGGTTTGGTTGAGAAGTACAATGGTACTCTCAAACTAAAACTGGCACAAATTCAGGAAAGCACAGGATTGAAGTGGCCAGATGCTTTACCGTTAGCTCTTCTGTCAACCAGGGCTACGGCTCACACTAGGACAGGATTGTCTCCGTATGAGGTCGTGTTCGGACGCCCAGCGAATGTTTGGGGCGTCCCGCGACCAAAGCGTTTATCAGAAATTGAGTATCCTCTGTTAGTAGATTATCTCTATGAGTTGACTAAAAATTTGCATTCTATTCATCAACAGATTCAAGACACATTGCCACCGCAGACAGAGGGGCCCGGGCATGCCATCCGACCTGGTGACTTTATCCTTGTGCGGCACTTTCAGAGAAAGGGAAGCCTGGAGCCCCGTTGGAAGGGGCCACTGCAGGTACTTCTCGCCACCAGCAGTGCTGTGAAGGTGACTGGCCGGAAGAACTGGATCCACACCAATCACTGCCGCAAGGTCCCATTGCCTCTCCCCTATGATTGGAGGGTGATCGATGGCATAGGTGACCACGAGACGGACAAAGTGCAACGCTTCATCCCTTTTTGGGATGCCCGACTGACATGGGTGCAAACAGAAGAGGAGAATGATAAAAACAACCATGTTTTGCCCTTTATGACCATGCTCTCATATTATAGGTGTAGCGGGAAACTCTAAAACTATGAATGTAACAGAGATCCATATTACATGAATAACTGATAAATTAAACATAACCTAGTAGGTACATGAATTTTCCAGCAGAACTTGTTTGTGGCAGATAAGAAAACAAGCAAAAGAACATTTTGGGGCATATTAGCAAGACCCACGTTAAAATTATCGCCGTTTTAGCGGCAGGAAACTGCCGCTAAAGCGGCGATAATGGGCTTGATAATATGCGTTATGGATTTCAATAGAAGCCCAGGTTAGATGTCCTGCACATCTAACCTGGGCTTCTATTGGAATTCTATAACGCATATTAGCAAGCCCATTATCGCCGTTTTAGCGGCAGTTTCCTGCCGCTAAAACGGCGATAATTTTAACGTGGGTCTTGCTAATATGCCCCGTTGTTCTTAAAAATGTGTGCTAAGGGCATATGGGCATCTTTCCTAGCATTGTGAACCATATACATCATACTTTTCACGATCTGGGCCATGTAATATCATATTCAGGGGAGAAACCTATTCACCAGCTCTAGCAAGGGTTGTCAGCTGGATTATATGGCCTAACTAATGAGGGACTCGTGATGCCTCTGTGACTTATGTAGTGCTGTAATAACATCAACAATAATGGTGTTGCCACCTGAGAATTTGGAACAAAAACCCCCAACATATAGTTCCCCTTAAAGGTCAAATAAGGGAACATCAGTCTATTCTACCCATCCTTTCATCCTTATCTAATTCCAATTTTATCAGTTTACAGACAGGATGGGCAGCAACATGGCGTATTTATTCATTCATTTTGTTAATTCTAACAATTTGTTCAAACAGTATTACTTAATAGCCAATTAGACATGCACTGGTGAGGTGCTTTGTCTCTATTTATTCAAGAACATATTCACAGCATCCTGTGAAATGAATGACTAAAGCGAGCCCAACCAATTGTCTCATGGCCGCTCCTAGACAGCTTAGACAGGCGAGAGAGAGAGAGAGAGAGAGAGAGAGCACAACAATAAACAAAAACCCCCAAAAATACAGTGTGTTACTTAATTGTGCTTACCCTTAATTTGCCCAGGAGCTAGTGTCCTACCCCCTTCGACAGTAGGTAACCTAAGCAGGTGACCTCCTGTCGACAATATTTACCCCCTTTTTGGCAGCTGGGCACAAACAGACTTGTAGGAGGTTAATAGCTAGGGAAATCCATACCAAGGAGGCCATGTCCAATACTATTGGACTATACCACTTTGTAAATTTTACTATACAAGCTAACTAAAAAACATTAATCCAATAAACAACTACCAATTCCTTTAGCTATAGTATTGTTTTAACATGATGGCGCATGAATGCAGACTTAATTTCATTGTCTCTATCTTAGCCCTGGCACAGTAATCTTAAGTTAAAACCATTATTTCTGTATGCATGGCAGAGCTGCTCTCTGCACATGGCCCACAGACGCTGCTGCCCCTCCTTCTCTCTTATCTACACTTTTTCAGGAGAAAAGGCCTTGTGCTCTAGGACTGATAAATCCTGTCTGACATTTAATGGCACAGGGCCCCGTATAATGCCATCTGTTTCCAATATGACAGCAATGTGCTGTATTCTAATGTCCTCACAGAAACCCCAAAAGGTTGATAAACCACTCATTACCTCCCTCTGCTCTGACAGACAGCTTCCTTCGGACAGACAGCGTGAGCAGCTGCTAAAAGCTCTCTTTCTGGTGCTGGGAACGAGGCTCAGTTCATTCTAAAAACCAGGCATTCCAAGCCAGTCAAAATCTATCGTTGGCAGTGTGGTAAAAGGAAGACACTTTTATTTTAGCAGCAACCAATTACTCATATAATGTGAATGCCTTTTAATATTTAATATGATGTATCTAAGAATAGTGCTGTAACATTTTGCGCAGCTGATAGGCAGTACTAACAAAAATGTTTGGGCATCTATTTTCCTAATTGTGTTAAACACACAAATCCGTTTTTCTCTGTGATGCCTACTTTTTCCTATTGAGTGCCTTTTTCTAGGTAAAGTTAGTTTTAACATTATATAGCTCTAGCTATACCCAAAGGTCTCAGAGCGCTTTATTTGTTGTGAGATAACATTTACAAGTAGTACATAAAACATGAACAGTCCTTAATACATCAATTATGTACAGAAACAAACACAAAATATCTTCTATGAAACACAGGACAATGTATGCAAAATCCATTCTCTTTTTATATGGAATGCTAGGCAATTCTGCCTCGATTTTTAATTCTAATTTTTTACTATTGTGGCAATATAATAATTGAATGTTCACACATCTATACTTTGTTACTGCTTTTACTTTCCATAGTAGCGTGCAGCTACTTAACATATTTTATATAATTCATTCTTTGAAATTTAAAGTGAAATTCTTCCAATGGCATCTGCAGAACACAATGACGACAACAAACCAAATTGAGCTCATTCCAGACATTTTCAAGAAGGGGCCACACACTCATAACACACAACACAGTTTGCAAAGGCAAGCCATCCTTACACAAAGAGCACAGTCGCTACTCACTCAAACAAGTACTTTACAAGCATTACCACCGGTGTCAGTCCACAAACCTCATAGACACTCAAACACACAATCAACCCACAAATCAACACTAGGACAAAAACAAGAGGCAGTCCACAGACTGTACTCAAACCAAACCAATTGTAAATACACAATCAAACATATCTTGTCAACTCTTTCTCTGAAACAGACACTGCTCAACATACTGAATCTTCTTAAAATCAAATGACTCATTTACTGACCATCGTAAATCAGGATCCTTTTGCGTATATTTGTTCCACAGTGTACTATACATTATGGAAGAAATACCATATTTGATATACATAAACCTATTAAGTGTCCCCTCTAGGGAGCCGGCTGATTACTTTCTAGATCCATATTGGTACCTCCAAGACAGCAACACATTCTACGAAGTGTGCTAGGAGCAGGCATGCCAAAAATATTATAATAAAATATAATATTATAATCAAATAGTATTTATCCCAAGTATAAAAAGTAGAGACAAAACATCTCCTCATTACCTGCCTTTGTTTATTGCAATAGACAAATCAAACAAAACCAGAATCTTGGCCAAGCAAATCCAAAACAAGAGTGTCGCGTCAGCGACCTTACCAAAGAAGACAGGCTCTAGCCCCAGACCTTTTCCAAAATACGCCGAATTACCAGTTGGTCTGGGAGAGTGTTCGTAAACACTCTGTGTCTTTACCAAATCATAAGGCATGCCTATTACAGGGGTCTGCAGACCCATCCAAAACAAGATAGGGTAAAACCCCCAAGCCTTTGCAAGTAGAGACTGAATTACCAAGTGGCCTGGCGGAACACTCAAGAGCGCTCCGTAGCTCTACTTACAAATTTTACTAAATGACAAAAGTCTCCAGCCTCCACCTGCCAAGCTCTGGGTTGACCTAATGGTCACTGCAATACTTACGCCAAAAGAGATCTCAGTCAGGCACCGGCCACCACCCGGAGGGTCAGATTAGGAAAACCGGAAAACACGTCGGTCTGCAAAGACAAAGGGTCTCCTCGTACAGGGTACCTCCTCAGTAGATTCCATTCCTCCGAAAGACCACTCCTTCGGTCAGCCGCGCCTCCGATGAGTCCCACGTTGGGCGCCAATTTGTGGAAATGAGCCTTTTGAGGGGCTCATCGGTGCAGGGGTTCACCCTTATCTGTCCACTGGTCCTTAAACCAACAAAATAGAGATTGGCACGGAAGCTGGAATATAAAATAACAAGTTTATTAATCACTCATGAGTGGGACTACATCAATACAACACCCTCGGGCACTGTATGAGGTAGTACATGGAATACAGAAACCAAGGGTCTTATATACCCAGTTTGTTGCACAGTAAGCATGGAGACTCAAATAGAAGGTACAGGCACACAGGAATAGCTATCGACTAACATGGACAGATAGAAACCACTTTGTCAGCAGAGTGGGAGGAGAAACAGAACTGCTTACATCAGTTGGAATAGCCTGACAGTTACATTCTAAAACAGGTGCATTCTAGCAACTACATGCCTTTCTGAGCTTACACAGTGCTCTGGCTCAGTACTGAAGGAGTTAACTACAATTGATGACTCAAGCAGAATAGAAAGGCAGGCAACAGTGAAGACAGCAGAATCACATGGATAACACATGGCTAATGCAAATGGATGCCACAAACAAAATGGCTTCAGCTTATGCTAACGGTAATTTCTGCGATTTCCACACCTGAAGGAGGGATGTTTGAGGATACGCTAGAAAATGTGAAGGAGATTCAGAGTGAGGTAACAGTTGAGGAATTGGCAACGTGGCAGGAGAGTACGGGACGCTTAGATGAGGAGGGGTGCTGGACCTATAAATCGGAAAAGCAAATATGGATGTTGCCAGATGCATATGTATTCCCTGTAGTCACAATGGTGCATGGTCCAGCCCACATTAGTGCAAAAGGGATATGTAAGTTATTGGATCCCGTATGGCAGAATGATAACATCCCTAAGGTAGCGGCCCATTTGGTGAGGAATTGCATGGTTTGTCTGATACATAATCCTGGGAAAGGTACCCCTGCACCTCCCGGTAATTTTGCACCTCCCTCTTTCCCTTTCGAGGTTCTCCAAATGGATTACATCGAAATGGAACGAGTTAACAACTTGAAGTACGTGCTGGTGGTCGTTTGTGCATTCAGTAAATGGATTGAGGCTTACCCCACTAAAGAGAACACAGCCATGGCGACGGTGAAGGCTATTTTGAAAGAGTTCTTCCCGCGTTTCAGCTTGCCCCGTTTGATTTGGAGTGACAACGGAAGTCACTTTAATGCGAAGGTGATTCAGTTGGTATGCAACGGTCTGCATATCAAGCAGAAGTTTCATGCAGCAAACCACTCCCAGTCGGCTGGTTTAGTGGAAAAGTACAATGCTACTCTCAAGTTGAAAATGGCAAAGATCAGGGAGAGCACAGGGTTGCAATGGCCGGACGCACTACCCTTTGCCCTATTGTCCATTAGAGTGACAGCACATTCCAGAACAGGGTTATCCCCACACGTGGTGGTTTTTGGGCGTCCCGCAAGTGTGTGGGGCGTCCCCCGCCAATGCCATTTCTCTGATATTGAATACCCGTTGCTTGTGGATTACCTTTATGAATTGACTAAAAATTTGCATTCTATTCATCAACAGATCCACGAGGCACTGCTGCCAGTACTTGAGGGGCCGGGGCACAGTATCCAGCCCGGCGATTTTGTTTTGGTGTGAAACTACCAGAGACGAGCGTGCTTGGAGCCGAGGTGGAGGGGGCCCCTGTTGGTCCTCCTCGCAATGAGGACCGCTGTGAAGGTGGAGGGACGGAAGAACTGGATCCATTCATCCCAATGCAAACGGATCCCGCTTCCTCTCCCCTATGACAAGTGGGTTCGAGGGGGAATCAGGGACCACGAGACGGAGAAGGTCCCTCGCTTTGTCCCTTTTTCTGATGCCCGACTGACCTGGGCACAGGCGGAAGAGGAGAATGATGCTGTTTTGAACGAGTCAGTCCCCCCAGAAATAATGGCTGCCCAGGTTTCTCCTCCATCTGATTCACAGGAACAGGAGTCTCAGTCCACTGATCCCCCTGAGTTTAAGGTTCTTTTCCGAGACGAGTCAGTGCCTGGAGTGGCTAGGTACAATTTGTGTCCCCGGCAGAGGGACAGTGCACCCAAGGGACAGTCAGGTTAGCAGGGATGGACTTCTGAATGAAGAATAGGGCCAGCGTACCCTGCCTATGGTACCAATAATAGTTTAGGGAAAGGGAGATTGGTGCATTTTCTGAGATATTGGACAGGATAAGTGGGGGGTGCTTTCCAAGGAGATAAGTTGCCCTATCCTGAGTGAAGAGACAGCAAGGGTTGTGATCGTGCAGCCCCACCGCGACGTGCTCGTTAGCACCACCGTTGAGAGACACTAAGAGACTATTTTTCTTTCCTTTTTTGAAGTGCTCGTTAGCACCATCGTTAATAGACACTAAGAGACTATTTTTCTTCCTTTTTCCCCGTATACCTGGCTCCATAGCACGGACTCTCCTCTGGTAGTTTGATAGATGAAAATGTATCCCTTTGGTCGTATGGTTATGGAAGAGGAACAGCCATTACAGGGACGACGTCCTGACCAACATAGCCCCATTTGGTCGAGCTGGCCCACTAAGACTAAGATAGTGTTCCTCGTAATAGTTTTTGTAGTATTAATGGCAGTGTTAGGCATCCTGTGGTTTTTGGAAGAAAGGCATCCTGTACACTCCCTGATTGCAACCACCACAGCTCCCACCGAGCATGTCTTTGTCACCCTGGCTCCGCATAAGGAAAGGTATAGGCAGACCTATGTAGATAATGTCTTTGTGCAAATTCTCCACCAGGCCCATCATACCACCAATGTCACCGACTGTTGGGTTTGTGGTTTACTCCCCTCAGTGATGCATAAAAATAACCTGTTGCTGTGCTTGCCCCTCTCCTATTTAGCTAGCTGCGAAGCCTAGTTTCAGTTGTTCACCATGGTGTATATCCATTATCATTCAGATGTGATGACTATGACGTACCTTGATTATGAGACTGTACTGGGTTATATAGCAACTCACCAAGGATATACTCCGGGGAAGAATGGGGCTGCTGACACACTTCATCCTGAAGCCTGCATGAATGTGTACGAAAGGAAGAAAAATGTAACATGGCTTCTAGATGAGATGACAGATTTTCAAGACTTTAATGTCACTGAATATTTCAGGTCCTTTCAGTTACGTAATATTTCTCAGGATAGGGCAATCCCGGTACCGGTGATTAATTCCACCACTAGTTTTTGTGTTCGAGGCTTTGGAAAGGTTCCGGTAGGAGAGAGTATTTGCAACTACACCTATGATTTGAATACCACCAGTAGCCCCCCCATTGCTTCCGCCCCACAATGTGTACTTCGTTTGCGGGTCCCAGGCTTACATATGGCTTCCTAGGGGGTGGTCTGGTGTGTGCTATGTGTCCTTTCTCTTGCCACCTGTGTACATTGCACCCTCCAACTATCATAGAGACCACAGGTTGCCGCGCAGGAGTGCGCACCTGTCCCGAGTAAGGCGGGTTCTTGACACGAATGAAATCGATCAGACTGACACTACCTTGCAGCAATTTACAGATGCCATGAAGGGTATTTTGCCATTTTGGGGCCCTATGCATAACAGCCGTAGTATACGCCGACTCACAAGGGTTGTAGAGGGCGTCATTAACACCACCGCGGGAATATTGACCAACATCACAGCTGAGCTTCAGGCCACGAGACTTGTTGCCCTTCAAAACAGGATGGTGTTAGACGTCATCCTTGCTGATAGGGGTGGGGCCTGTCGCGTCATTGGCAGTAGTTGCTGTGTGTACATACCAGACCACGCCCCGAATGTATATGCAGCCATACAAAAGTTACACAGATTAGCATCTGACATCCACCAGGAAAACGGCACGTGGGCTCTGTCTGGGTGGTTTTGGGGTCTGTTAGCAACATGGGGCTGGAAAATACTCCTATTCTTAGTAGCTATTGCAGGTGTGATATTCACCTGTTGCCTGAGCATCAATTGCCTCCCTGCCTGTTGTTCTTATTGTGTGCAAAAATTAACACCCAAGCCCAGAGTTCAAGAACAAAATGCAAAGAATTCTATCATGATGGTACAGGCTGTTCAAGATTTAATGTCCATCGATGAGGGCATTTTTGAATATTGATATGTGTACCTGTCTCATGTTGCGGATGATTGCCCCAATAGTTTGCTGATATATATACAACGTTATGTTTCCCCTCCCATTAGAATTGTAAAGACCCTAACCTGATAGCACCAATAAAGACTTAGCAATGAATACTAAAAGGAGGGTCTGTTAGAATCGAAAATGTCTCATCCCCCGTCCTCCATGATGTATGCTGTGTTATGTTAGCATTCATGTAGCTAGGTCATATAATCGTGATTGCAAATGTGTATGTACCCATCTTCTGTATGGTAGTGTAGGCCTAAGTTAGCATCTGGGACGCCATTTTCCCCTCCTTGAGTCTTCATGTTCTGCTGTGAGCAATCCCCAGCCTCTGTGCCCCCGCTCTCTCCTACTGATTCAGCAGAAGCTGCTGTTTAGAAAGTTCCCATATCTCGTCCAAGGTCGGGACTCAGATGCAACAAGAGAATGGTTTATTCAGCTCTGCATTCCTATCATTGGACATAGCCATGCTCCCATACCAGAGAGAGCTGAGACCAAGTAGATGGCCTTGGGAGCCTGATAACGTGTACCCATTACGCAGGTGGTAGCTCATCCTCAGTGCCTCCTTTGTCTGTCTTTCTGCCAAGCAGTATTTTTCCATCAGGGGCGGGGTTTCGAGAGATGTTGGGAGGTTTATTCGGTGCTACCAAATGTTTGTTAGTTAGTCCCCTCGGTAGCATCTAAGGAGGCTAGTCAGACTGGACTCCGCTGCAGCGTATTTTACAATAAACTAACTTGGTTTGTATTCTCTACTGCGTCACCGACTCTTCATTTCTGGGAAGGCTAAGAGGAGGTCGCTGTGAGAAGTTGGCCTGGCATATGCTGTCCACTAGTTATAGTGGGCACCTTGCACCAGTCCAAACGACCCTTATTGATGATAGGTTTAAAGACAACCTTTATTGAAAGTTATCCTAGTGGTAGCTATGGAGAGCAGCCTTCAGGCTAAGTCTTGAAAGAGTGTAAAGCAGCTTGGTTTACCAGATTATAACCTCTTGAATAACTAAATGAAAGGAGAACCACACAAGATATATATAAAATATATGTATTTATTTCTAAACACTAACTACTAATCTCTTTATGAGATTAGAGTTGAAGATACACAGTATCACAGTATTAAAACGACAGTAAATAGCACAATACACAGTGGGCTCCAGGGGGAGACCAAACCATATACTAAGAAAGTGGTATAAGAACCACGACTTGACTAGACACAGTGCCTAGAGCACGTAGAATCGCTGGGACCCCAAGGAACCACCCAAGGTAGTGACACAGGAGACCCACGGGGGACGTGTGCAGTGTGAGAACACAGCCGCGAGCGCCGTAGGATTCAATGCGGAAAGTCGCGGTTGGAATTTTAAAGCAAAAGGACACTTAGGAGAGGACTTTGAGCAAACCCCTTTAGACTTAAGGGGTTCTAGGGCCAACACCCACGGGAGCACCGGAGTACTCGAGTTACCTCATCCAGGGAAGCCGGGTGCATAGGTATCAAAAGGTGTCGGGAATCATCGTCGTTTTCAATGGCTATCTGCTACAAAGTGCTGCTGCCGTGAAGAAGAAAAGTGTCCGGTGTGATCCAAGCCTGGATCGAAGTTGTGAAGAACCTGAAAACAGAGGGGACAGAGTCTGGGTCACTAGCCAGTGACCAGGAGCGGAGCAATCGAATGCCCACCGATGTCAGGTGCTTCAGGTGCGAAGAGGTGAAGCTTGACTCTGCAGCCACGGGGTCCTGGAGATGTCGACGACAACCAGGAGCCGAATTCGAGGGGTCCCACAAAGGATGTCGAGTGCTGGGGTGTCAGTGATCGGATTGACTACAACAAGCCTTGGCAACAGCAACCCACGCAGGAAGAGGAAAGATGCTTCTGTGCGGACCAGCAAGGTCCTGGGGACTCACCAAGTGATGGAGAGTCAGGACACGTCTGGAGCAACCAGGGAAGCCCAATAAAAGTTAGAGTTGCCTTCTTGGGGACCCACTGGTCAACGGACCTGGGATCTCGAAGGGACCTCAAGAGGAATCACAAAATGGCGGCCCACGGAACACTCGTTGAGTGTAGGCCAACAATCTTCAGTGCAATTACTGCTCGGGGTCAGGGCTATAAGTAACCCAAAGCTCAGCCTCAGGGGTTGCCGGAAAGCTGATGCTTCTGCAAATGGTTGTGTTGTCCAGGAGTTCGTGTTGCATGGTCTCCACGAGGGATACGGGCCTCAGACTTGCTGTGGGCACCTATAAACCTCAGAGACCTAGGAAAACCCACCTCCTGCATGGCAATATTCTTCAGAGTCCATCGGAGCTCGGAGATGCCAACTGGTCAGTTGCGTTAAAGGTGCCTGCCTTGCAGGGGAGTAACTCCTTTACTCCAAGGGAGATTCTTCAGTCGTCCAGCGTTGTGCAGATCATCGAAGTACTTGGTTTCTGGGATCAGAGTTTAGTCCAGGTGTAATCTAAAGTCCTGTAGTCAGGGTTTCCTACTTTATACCCAAGGAAGGGGTTGGACAAACTCTGGGGACCCACCTATGGGAGGGTCAGGAAAGAGGGTGGCTACACCCATTTCCTTTGTCCAGCTTCGCGCCAGAGCAGGGGCTGTGTGCCCCTGCAACCGGTTTGAGCTGGACTATGCACAGGGACACCAAATGTGCCCCCAGTGCAGACTTCAAAGCACTCTGAGAGTGCACCCACCCAGCCCCAATACACTAAAGCCTGTCTGAGAGGTGGTCACACCTCCCTGTGACAGGAAACCTATTGTCCAGGCCTCCCCTGCCGGAGTTTCATCCAGCAGCAGGAGGGCAGACTCGTGTCTGTGGCTGCTGCATCCATTTTGTGATGCCAGGGCTCTGTTAGCTGATACCGGGTATACCGGTGCTGTCATGTCTCTCCCTCTAGAAGGGTGGGATCATTCTCCCACACCAGTTACTGGTGTGTCTCCGTGGGGGTATGATTCCAAGGTGTTTGACACCAAACACAACAGTTTTCCATGCAGCCACTCCAAAGTTAGCATTTACCGTTTGGTTATAATGCACTTAAGAGTATATGGTCTGGCTGCATCACAAACAACCCCGGAATGAAGATTCCGAAAGCTGCAGAGGGGCTCTGCTCATGCATGGGCACCCTCTCACATGAAACCCAGCACCCTGCCTTCAGGATTGTTAAGGCCTGCCATAGGGGTGACTGATAGGTTTACATGTGCAGTGATATGGAGAGATATAGGGAACCTATATCTCAGTAAGGGTGGATACACCACCTTACACAGGCTGCTGTAGCAGACCTGTTGTGTCATTTTAAAAGGCTTCCCAGGGGTGGCACAATACATGCTGCAGCCCCTGGTAGGCCTCTGGGGTACCTATGCCCTGGGTACATAGTATACCATATACTAGGGACTCACAAGGGTACCCCAGAATCCAATCTGGAGTGTACCTAAAGTACATACAATCAATTTAAGGGGATAGCAGATATGCTGGGGTCCTGAATAGCAGGATCCCAGCCAAACTAAGTCGAAAACCAGCAAAACACCAGGAAAAAAGTGGGGGCAACCATGCAGTCAGATTCCACCTTCCTACATAACCCCCCCCCAAACGAAAGGAGATAAGGCTAACCTTGTCCAGTTGAGCCTTTATTGACTAAGTGGCCATATAAGGAAGAACCTGCACTAGCATGGTTACCCCCTGTCTTATGGTCCACTAAGCAATTCCTAACCCCAAGGGTATTGGATGATCTCCACCATTTGGAATTACTACCTGTGGTGTGTTTTGGCAAAGTAAAAGGCTGGTGGGGTGTCTGAGTAAAGAAGTGAGGCCCTAATAAAGTTGGTCTCAGCTTCCTCAGATCACTGGTCACCATGGAGGCCTTTCTTTCCTTGACTGAGTTGTATCTGGCCCTAAGGGTCAACCTCTGGCTGCCTACAGCTGGGGGTTGGGTCCCTTTGGTTGGAACACTGGAGGGACATGGTAGGTTTGGAACCACTTGGTCCCTGGTTTGCCTTTGCCCAGCAGAATCCATCTGGGGGAGGTCCCTACCCAATGGTAAGAGGGATCCCTCAGTGTGCTGAGGAGTTTTCACCTGGCTAGGGCTACTAGACTGGGTGCCCCTAATCTGTGGATGAGGGGGTTCCTCTGGACAGGGAGCCCTTAGGGGTCTACTGACCCTCCCTGACCTCTGCAGCCCTGGGCTGACAGAGGGAGGGTAGAGAGGGGCAGGTTACCTGCTCCAGACTGGGTACCACCTTGGAAGGGTCCCCTGCCATCAGGGGTGTTGCCAGGCCAGGCCTGACCACCTCTGGGGCAGTTCCTTCACTAGGGGTAGGATCAGTTCTCTGAGGAAGCTGACCCTTACCTATAGTCTGGGGGAAGAAGACTTCTCTTCAACCCTTCTGCTCTCTTGGGGAGTAGAGTGGGCCATTCTTTCAGGCTCCACTTCTCCAAAATTTCCCTGGGATGGGGCTGAGGCCCTAACAGCCCCACCAACCTTCTCAGAGAGGCCCAACATTTTTAAATGGGCCTGGTATTCAACTTCAGCCCAGGCTGAAACCTCCAGATCATTGCCCAACAGGCAATCTACAGGCAAGTTTGGGGACACTGCCACTCTCTTTGGGCCAGTGACCCCTCCCCAGCTGAGATTGACTATGGCCATGGGATGATCTGTTCTGATACCATCAATGTTGGTCACCTGGTACTCGAACTCAGGTAAAAGCTGTTGAGGGGGGACTAGTTCCCCTGTCACCATGGTGACACTAGCCCCTGTGTCCCTGAAGGCCACAGCTTTCTGACCATTTATTAAGGGCTCCTGTCTGTACTTGCCCAAGGTATTGGGACTCATAGTAAAAGTGGCAAATCCCATGCCACCATCACAGACTAAGGAGGCCTGTGAGGAGGACCTTGATAGACTGGGGTCCACCTCAGTTCCCCTGAAAATGCACCTAACTTTTGGGTGCATTACTACCACCTGGGGGATTACTACTTGTAGTACCAGGAGGAGTGGTAGTATTGCTGGGAGGAACATTTTCCTTATTGCCAGCCTGGGAGCAGCTGGGGTCATTTTTCCAGTGGCCAGGCTTCTTACAGTTATGGCAATAGGGTTTCTTTTCAGGGGAGGAAGGAGTTTGAGACCCAACCCCCAGGAGAAGTCTTTTGGGGCCCTGTAGTGGATTTATCCTTGGATTTATCCCCACCTTTCTCTTGGGACTTGGTAGAATCTTTCTTCTGGTCACCACCCTGATTATTTGGCTTTACTCTGGTTCTGACCCATTTGTCTGCCTTCTTTCCCAATTCTTGGGGAGAGGTCAGATCAGAGTCCACCAGGTACTGGTGTAAAAGCTGGTTTTGACAATTATTAAGGATCTGCTCCCTCATAATCAAATTGTACAATCCTAAAAAGTCATGCACCTTGCTGCCATGTATCCAACCTTCCAGAGCCTTAGTAGCACAATCTACAAAGTCAACCCAGTCCTGAGTCTGTGCCTTTTGGGTGTCTCTGAACTTTAACCTGTATTGGTCAGTGGTTAGGCCAAACCCATCAATCAGAGCACTCTTCAGGACTTTATAATTATCAGCATCCTCTTCTCTTACAGTGAGGAGCTTGTCTCTACCTTTGTCTGCAAAGGAGAGCCACAAGATTGCTGCCCACTGCTCCTGAGGGACCCTCTGTACTTTACAGGCCCTCTCCAGTGCAGTTATCCATTTGTGGATGTCATCCCCACTCTGGTAGGGAGGGACAATCTTGTTCAGGTTCCTATGGGGATGAGTCTCTTCTCTACTCCTAGGGACACTGTTGCTGCCACCATGGGGCTCTAGCCCCAACTTTTGTGAAGCTTTCTGAAGCTCCAGGGATGCCCTGTCTAAGGCCAATTGCTCTCTCTTGATTCTGAGCTTAGCTCTCTCAAACTCAAGCAGTTGGCACTTCTTCTCATAAGAGGATGCCCTTTTATGAGAAGCAGAGGACCCTATAGAAGTACCAGAATGATTAGATTCCTGAGAAGGAGATCTTGATCTTCTTGGTAGCCTATTAACCCTTCCAGGTGGGGTAAAGAGAACCCCCCTGGGGTCTCCTTCCTCACCTTCAGGAAGAATTGGATTTTCCAGGTGGAAATCATTTTGATCCCCCTGGCCAGCATCAGAGTCTGGGTCATAGTAGTTTTCACTACCTGGCCTTTCCTCCTCTACTGCCCCACCCAACCTGCCTGCCTCATCAGACCCTGGTGTCTTTCTGAGGTCATCTAACAGCAAAGCCTCTTTGAGGCGTTGAGTGCTTGCATGTCTCCCTGTTTTCAGTCTCCTAGAGGTACACATGTTTCTCAATTCCTGGAATGAGAGATGGTCATACCTAGTGGGCAATGAGTCACTTACTTCAGGCCTTGCAGACATTCTAGTGTGGTGTGGTGTATGCACCTACCTACTCTAGTGGGTACTGAAACTCTCTTGAGTTGTAGAAAGGGTGTGCTAGACCCTTGACACACAACTCTAAGTTCAGTAGAACTTACTGTATTCTAAACTTGATTTATATGTACCTATGTACCTATAGTGGTTTTCAGTTAGTCACTTCAAAGAGATTATCTGGTAAAGCAATAGCAAGCTTGAATCCAACCGCTGCACACCAATGTGAGAAGTTGGCCTGGCATATGCTGTCCACTAGTTATAGTGGGCACCTTGCACCAGTCCAAACGACCCTTATTGATGATAGGTTTAAAGACAACCTTTATTGAAAGCTATCCTAGTGGTAGCTATGGAGAGCAGCCTTCAGGCTAAGTCTTGAAGGAGTGTAAAGCAGCTTGGTTTACCAGATTATGACCTCTTGAATAACTAAATGAAAGGAGAACCACACAAGATATATATAAAATATATGTATTTATTTCTAAACACTAACTACTAATCTCTTTATGAGATTAGAGTTGAAGATACACAGTATCACAGTATTAAAACGACAGTAAATAGCACAATACACAGTGGGCTCCAGGGGGAGACCAAACCATATACTAAGAAAGTGGTATAAGAACCACGACTTGACTAGACACAGTGCCTAGAGCACGTAGAATCACTGGGACCCCAAGGAACCACCCAAAGTAGTGACACAGGAGACCCACGGGGGACGTGTGCAGTGTGACAACACAGCCGCGAGCGCCGTAGGAATCAATGCAGAAAGTCGCGGTTGGAATTTTAAAGCAAAAGGACAATTAGGAGAGGACTTTGAGCAAACCCCTTTAGACTTAAGGGGTTCTAGGGCCAACACCCACGGGAGCACTGGAGTACTCGAGTTACCTCACCCAGGGAAGCCGGGTGCATAGGTGTCAAAAGGTGTCGGGAATCGTCGTCGTTTTCAATGGCGATCTGCTACAAAGTGCTGCTGCCGTGAAGAGGAAAAGTGTCCGGTGTGATCCAAGCCTGGATCGAAGATGTGAAGAACCTGAAAACAGAGGGGACAGAGTCTGGGTCACTAGCCAGTGACCAGGAGCGGAGCAATCGAAAGCCCACCGATGTCAGGTGCTTCAGGTGCGAAGAGGTGAAGCTTGACTCTGCAGCCACGGGGTCCTGGAGATGTCGACGACAACCAAGAGCTGAATTCGAGGGGTCCCACAAAGGATGTCGAGTGCTGGGGTGTCGGTGATCGGATTGACCACAACAAGCCTTGGCAACAGCAACCCACGCAGGAAGAGGAAAGATGCTTCTGTGCGGACCAGCAAGGTCCTGGGGACTCACCAAGCGATGGAGAGTCAGGACACGTCTGGAGCAACCAGGGAAGCCCAATAAAAGTTAGAGTTGCCTTCTTGGGGACCCAGTGGTCAACGGACCTGGGATCTCGAAGGGACCTCAAGAGGAATCACAAAATGGTGGCCCACGGAACACTCGTTGAGTGTAGGCCAACAATCTTCAGTGCAATTACTGCTCGGGGTCAGGGCTACAAGTAACCCAAAGCTCAGCCTCAGGGGTTGCCGGAAAGCTGATGCTTCTGCAAATGGTTGTGTTGTCCAGGGGTTCGGGTTGCACGGTCTCCACGAGGGATACGGGCCTCAGACTTGCTGTGGGCACCTATAAACCTCAGAGACCTAGGAAAACCCACCTCCTGCATGGCAATATTCTTCAGAGTCCATCGGAGCTCGGAGATGCCAACCGGTCAGTTGCGTTAAAGGTGCCTGCCTTGCAGGGGAGTAACTCCTTTACTCCAAGGGAGATTGTTCAGTCGTCCAGCGTCGTGCAGATCATCGAAGTACTTGGTTTCTGGGATCAGAGTTTAGTCCAGGTGTAATCTAAAGTCCTGTAGTCAGGGTTTCCTACTTTATACCCAAGGAAGGGGTTGGACAAACTCTGGGGACCCACCTATGGGAGGGTCAGGAAAGAGGGGTGCCTACACCCATTTCCTTTGTCCAGCTTCGCGCCAGAGCATGGGCTGTGTGCCCCTGCAACGGTTTGAGCTGGACTATGCACAGGGACACCAAATGTGCCCCCAGTGCAGACTTCAAAGCACTCTGAGAGTGCACCCACCCAGCCCCAATACACTAAAGCCTGTCTGGGAGGTGGTCACACCTCCCTGTGACAGGAAACCTATTGTCCAGGCCTCCCCTGCTGGAGTTTCATCCAGCAGCAGGAGGGCAGACTCGTGTCTGTGGCTGCTGCATCCATTTTGTGATGCCAGGGCTCTGTTAGCTGATACCGGGTATACCGGTGCTGTCATGTCTCTCCCTCTAGAAGGGTGGGATCATTCTCCCACACCTATTACTGGTGTGTCTCCCACACCAGTTACTGGTGTGGGGGTATGATTCCAAGGTGTTTGACACCAAACACAACAGTTTTCAATGCAGCCACTCCAAAGTTAGCATTTACCGTTTGGGTTATAATGCACTTAAGAGTATATGGTCTGGCTGCATCACAAACAACCCCGGAATGAAGATTCCGAAAGCTGCAGAGGGGCTCTGCTCATGCATGGGCACTCCTCTCACATGAAACCCAGCACCCTGCCTTCAGGATTGTTAAGGCCTGCCATAGGGGTGACTGATAGGTTTACATGTGCAGTGATATGGAGAGATATAGGGAACCTATATCTCAGTAAGGGGTGGATACACCACCTTACACAGGCTGCTGTAGCAGACCTGTTGTGTCATTTTAAAAGGCTTCCCAGGGGTGGCACAATACATGCTGCAGCCCCTGGTGAGGCCTCTGGGGTACCTATGCCCTGGGTACATAGTATACCATATACTAGGGACTCACAAGGGTACCCCAGAATCCAATCTGGAGTGTACCTAAAGTACATACAATCAATTTAAGGGGATAGCAGATATGCTGGGGTCCTGAATAGCAGGATCCCAGCCAAACTAAGTCGAAAACCAGCAAAACACCAGGAAAAAGTGGGGGCAACCATGCAGTCAGATTCCACCTTCCTACATAACCCCCCAAACGAAAGGAGATAAGGCTAACCTTGTCCAGTTGAGCCTTTATTGACTAAGTGGCCATATAAGGAAGAACCTGCACTAGCATGGTTACCCCCTGTCTTATGGTCCACTAAGCAATTCCTAACCCCAAGGGTATTGGATGATCTCCACCATTTGGAATTACTACCTGTGGTGTGTTTTGGCAAAGTAAAAGGCTGGTGGGGTGTCTGAGTAAAGAAGTGAGGCCCTAATAAAGTTGGTCTCAGCTTCCTCAGATCACTGGTCACCATGGAGGCCTTTCTTTCCTTGACTGAGTTGTATCTGGCCCTAAGGGTCAACCTCTGGCTGCCTACAGCTGGGGGTTGGGTCCCTTTGGTTGGAACACTGGAGGGACATGGTAGGTTTGGAACCACTTGGTCCCTGGTTTGCCTTTGCCCAGCAGAATCCATCTGGGGGAGGTCCCTACCCAATGGTAAGAGGGATCCCTCAGTGTGCTGAGGAGTTTTCACCTGGCTAGGGCTACTAGACTGGGTGCCCCTAATCTGTGGATGAGGGGGTTCCTCTGGACAGGGAGCCCTTAGGGGTCTACTGACCTCCCTGACCTCTGCAGCCCTGGGCTGACAGAGGGAGGGTAGAGAGGGGCAGGTTACCTGCTCCAGACTGGGTACCACCTTGGAAGGGTCCCCTGCCATCAGGGGTGTTGCCAGGCCAGGCCTGACCACCTCTGGGGCAGTTCCTTCACTAGGGGTAGGATCAGTTCTCTGAGGAAGCTGACCCTTACCTATAGTCTGGGGGAAGAAGACTTCTCTTCAACCCTTCTGCTCTCTTGGGGAGTAGAGTGGGCCATTCTTTCAGGCTCCACTTCTCCAAAATTTCCCTGGGATGGGGCTGAGGCCCTAACAGCCCCACCAACCTTCTCAGAGAGGCCCAACATTTTTAAATGGGCCTGATATTCAACTTCAGCCCAGGCTGAAACCTCCAGATCATTGCCCAACAGGCAATCTACAGGCAAGTTTGGGGACACTGCCACTCTCTTTGGGCCAGTGACCCCTCCCCAGCTGAGATTGACTATGGCCATGGGATGATCTGTTCTGATACCATCAATGTTGGTCACCTGGTACTCGAACTCAGGTAAAAGCTGTTGAGGGGGGACTAGTTCCCCTGTCACCATGGTGACACTAGCCCCTGTGTCCCTGAAGGCCACAGCTTTCTGACCATTTATTAAGGGCTCCTGTCTGTACTTGCCCAAGGTATTGGGACTCATAGTAAAAGTGGCAAATCCCATGCCACCATCACAGACTAAGGAGGCCTGTGAGGAGGACCTTGATAGACTGGGGTCCACCTCAGTTCCCCTTGAAAATGCACCTAACTTTTTGGGTGCATTACTACCACCTGGGGGATTACTACTTGTAGTACCAGGAGGAGTGGTAGTATTGCTGGGAGGAACATTTTCCTTATTGCCAGCCTGGGAGCAGCTGGGGTCATTTTTCCAGTGGCCAGGCTTCTTACAGTTATGGCAATAGGGTTTCTTTTCAGGGGAGGAAGGAGTTTGAGACCCAACCCCCAGGAGAAGTCTTTTGGGGCCCTGTAGTGGATTTATCCTTGGATTTATCCCCACCTTTCTCTTGGGACTTGGTAGAATCTTTCTTCTGGTCACCACCCTGATTATTTGGCTTTACTCTGGTTCTGACCCATTTGTCTGCCTTCTTTCCCAATTCTTGGGGAGAGGTCAGATCAGAGTCCACCAGGTACTGGTGTAAAAGCTGGTTTTGACAATTATTAAGGATCTGCTCCCTCATAATCAAATTGTACAATCCTAAAAAGTCATGCACCTTGCTGCCATGTATCCAACCTTCCAGAGCCTTAGTAGCACAATCTACAAAGTCAACCCAGTCCTGAGTCTGTGCCTTTTGGGTGTCTCTGAACTTTAACCTGTATTGGTCAGTGGTTAGGCCAAACCCATCAATCAGAGCACTCTTCAGGACTTTATAATTATCAGCATCCTCTTCTCTTACAGTGAGGAGCTTGTCTCTACCTTTGTCTGCAAAGGAGAGCCACAAGATTGCTGCCCACTGCTCCTGAGGGACCCTCTGTACTTTACAGGCCCTCTCCAGTGCAGTTATCCATTTGTGGATGTCATCCCCACTCTGGTAGGGAGGGACAACCTTGTTCAGGTTCCTATGGGGATGAGTCTCTTCTCTACTCCTAGGGACACTGTTGCTGCCACCATGGGGCTCTAGCCCCAACTTTTGTGAAGCTTTCTGAAGCTCCAGGGATGCCCTGTCTAAGGCCAATTGCTCTCTCTTGATTCTGAGCTTAGCTCTCTCAAACTCAAGCAGTTGGCACTTCTTCTCATAAGAGGATGCCCTTTTATGAGAAGCAGAGGACCCTATAGAAGTACCAGAATGATTAGATTCCTGAGAAGGAGATCTTGATCTTCTTGGTAGCCTATTAACCCTTCCAGGTGGGAGTAAAGAGAACCCCCTGGGGTCTCCTTCCTCACCTTCAGGAAGAATTGGATTTTCCAGGTGGAAATCATTTTGATCCCCCTGGCCAGCATCAGAGTCTGGGTCATAGTAGTTTTCACTACCTGGCCTTTCCTCTTCTACTGCCCCACCCAACCTGCCTGCCTCATCAGACCCTGGTGTCTTTCTGAGGTCATCTAACAGCAAAGCCTCTATGAGGCGTTGAGTGCTTGCATGTCTCCCTGTTTTCAGTCTCCTAGAGGTACACATGTTTCTCAATTCCTGGAATGAGAGATGGTCATACCTAGTGGGCAATGAGTCACTTACTTCAGGCCTTGCAGACATTCTAGTGTGGTGTGGTGTATGCACCTACCTACTCTAGTGGGTACTGAAACTCTCTTGAGTTGTAGAAAGGGTGTGCTAGACCCTTGACACACAACTCTAAGTTCAGTAGAACTTACTGTATTCTAAACTTGATTTATATGTACCTATGTACCTATAGTGGTTTTCAGTTAGTCACTTCAAAGAGATTATCTGGTAAAGCAATAGCAAGCTTGAATCCAACCGCTGCACACCAATGTGAGAAGTTGGCCTGGCATATGCTGTCCACTAGTTATAGTGGGCACCTTGCACCAGTCCAAACGACCCTTATTGATGATAGGTTTAAAGACAACCTTTATTGAAAGCTATCCTAGTGGTAGCTATGGAGAGCAGCCTTCAGGCTAAGTCTTGAAGGAGTGTAAAGCAGCTTGGTTTACCAGATTATGACCTCTTGAATAACTAAATGAAAGGAGAACCACACAAGATATATATAAAATATATGTATTTATTTCTAAACACTAACTACTAATCTCTTTATGAGATTAGAGTTGAAGATACACAGTATCACAGTATTAAAACGACAGTAAATAGCACAATACACAGTGGGCTCCAGGGGAGACCAAACCATATACTAAGAAAGTGGTATAAGAACCACGACTTGACTAGACACAGTGCCTAGAGCACGTAGAATCACTGGGACCCCAAGGAACCACCCAAGGTAGTGACACAGGAGACCCACGGGGGACGTGTGCAGTGTGAGAACACAGCCGCGAGCGCCG
Source organism: Calotriton arnoldi (assembly GCA_963921515.1). Taxonomy (NCBI): domain Eukaryota; kingdom Metazoa; phylum Chordata; class Amphibia; order Caudata; family Salamandridae; genus Calotriton; species Calotriton arnoldi. The sequence continues at coordinate 612,722 of CAWUFW010008989.1, read as the reverse complement.
TAGGAATCAATGCAGAAAGTCGCGGTTGGAATTTTAAAGCAAAAGGACACTTAGGAGAGGACTTTGAGCAAACCCCTTTAGACTTAAGGGGTTCTAGGGCCAACACCCACGGGAGCACCGGAGTACTCGAGTTACCTCACCCAGGGAAGCCGGGTGCATAGGTGTCAAAAGGTGTCGGGAATCGTCGTCGTTTTCAATGGCGATCTGCTACAAAGTGCTGCTGCCATGAAGAAGAAAAGTGTCCGGTGTGATCCAAGCCTGGATCGAAGATGTGAAGAACCTGAAAGCAGAGGGGACAGACCAGTGACCAGGAGCGGAGCAATCGAATGCCCACCGATGTCGGGTGCTTCAGGTGCGAAGAGGTGAAGCTTGACTCTGCAGCCACGGGGTCCTGGAGATGTCGACGACAACCAGGAGCCGGATTCGAGCTGTGCCACAAAGGATGTCGAGTGCTGGGGTGTCGGTGATCGGATTGACCACAACAAGCCTTGGCAACAGCAACCCATGCAGGAAAAGGAAAGATGCTTCTGTGCGGACCAGCAAGGTCCTGGGGACTCACCAAGCAATGGAGAGTCAGGGCACGTCTGGAGCAACCAGGGAAGCCCAATAAAAGTTAGAGTTGCCTTCTTGGGGACCCACAGGTCAACGGACCAGGGATCGCGAAGGGACCTCAAGAGGAATCACAAATGGTGGCCCACGGAACACCCGTTGAGTGTAGGCCAACAATCTTCAGTGCAATTGCTGCTCGGCGTCAGGGCTACAAGTAACCCAAAGCTCAGCCTCAGGGATTGCCGGAAAGCTGATGCTTCTGCAAATGGTCGCGGTGTCCAGGGGTTCAAGTTGCACAGTCTCCACGAGGGATACGGGCCTCAGACTTGCTGTGGGTACAGATAAACCTCAGAGACCTAGGAAAACCCACCTCCTGTGTGGCAATATTCTTCGGAGTCCGTCGGAGCTCGGAGATGCCAACCGGTCAGTTGCGTTAAAGGTGCCTGCCTTGCAGGGGAGTAACTCCTTTACTCCAAGGGAGATTCTTCAGTCGTCCAGCGTCGTGCAGATCGTCGAAGTACTTGGTTTCTGGGATCAGAGTTTAGTCCAGGTGTAATCTAAAGTCCTGTAGTCAGGGTTTCCTACTTTATACCCAAGGAAGGGGTTGGACAAACTCTGGGGACCCACCTATGGGAGGGTCAGGAAAGAGAGGTGGCTACACCCATTTCCTTTGTCTAGTTTCGCGCCAGAGCAGGGGCTGTGTACCCCTGCAACCGGTTTGAGCTGGACTATGCACAGGGACACCAAATGTGCCCCCAGTGCAGACTTCAAAGCACTCTGAGAGTGCACCCACCCAGCCCCAATACACTAAAGCCTGTCTGGGAGGTGGTCACACCTCCCTGTGACAGGAAACCTATTGTCCAGGCCTCCCTGCCGGAGTTTCGTCCAGCAGCAGGAGGGCAGACTCGTGTCTGTGGCTGCAGCATCCATTTTGTGATGCCAGGGCTCTGTTAGCTGGTACCGGGTATACCGGTGCTGTCATGTCTCTCCCTCTAGAAGGGTGGGATCATACTCCCACACCAGTTACTGGTGTGGGGGTATGATTCCAAGGTGTTTGACACCAAACACGAAAGTTTTCCATGCAGCCACTCCAAAGTTAGCATTTACCGTTTGGTTATAATGCACTTAAGAGTATATGGTCTGGCTGCATCACAAACAACCCCGGAATGAAGATTCCGAAAGCTGCAGAGGGGCTCTGCTCATTCATGGGCACCCTCTCACATGAAACCCAGCACCCTGCCTTCAGGATTGTTAAGGCCTGCCATGGGGTGACTGATAGGTTTACATGTGCAGTGATATGGAGAGATATAGGGAACCTATATCTCAGTAAGGGGTGGATACACCACCTTACACAGGCTGCTGTAGCAGACCTGTTGTGGCATTTTAAAAGGCTTCCCAGGGGTGGCACAATACATGCTGCAGCCCCTGGTAGGCCTCTGGGGTACCTATGCCCTGGGTACTTAGTATACCATATACTAGGGCCTCACAAGGGTACCCCAGAATCCAATCTGGAGTGTACCTAAAGTGCATACAATCAATGTAAGGGGATAGCAGATAGGCTGGGGTCCTGAATAGCAGGATCCCAGCCAAACTAAGTTGAAAACCAGCAAAAAACCAGGAAAAAAGTGGGGACAACCATGCAGTCAGATTCCACCTTCCTACAGTCGCGAGTGACCCGGGTGGCCCTAATCGGGTCACTTCCTTCAGGAGTGCGGTGCCCACAGGACGCTGTGCAAGCAGCGGCTCGTTGACGGAGTCGGTGAGACCAGGGTTGCGTTGCGAAGCGAGGCGTTGCTCTCGGCGGTGCTTTCATGACACAGAATCCTGCGACGGACTCGATGATAGAGTCAGTTACCCTTTTCTTCTGCGGAAACGATCAGAAATGGTGCCCACAGTCACGGTGAGGTCTTTGCTGTTCCTGAGACCTCTAGAACAGGGGGCAAGCTCAGTTCAAACCCTTGGAGATCTTCTCTTCAAGCAGGGGGGACAAAGCAAGCAGCAAAGTCCTTTCTCCTTTCCTTGGCAGCAAGTAGCCACTGCAGGCCAACCCCAGACGGCAAACAGCACAGGGGCAGTATTCCTCCTCAGCTTCTCCGGCTCTTCTCCTTGGCAAAGGCTCCTCTTGATTTCCCAGAAGTGATCTAAAAGTCTGGTGTCTGGACCCCTCTTTTTTTTTACACAAAAATCCTTTGTTCTCTGAAGGCAGAGAGTGTCTGTACCCAGTCAAAACCTGTTCTGTGGGGCACTTTGCACATGCACAACAACCTCCATTGTCAGTGTGAGCCCTGGCTCCAGACACACCACAGGGGGGCGAAGCCATCATTGTGGAAGGCAGGCTCAGCCCTATTCAGGTGCAGGTGCTACTCCTCCCACCACTCCAAATGCAGACCAGGCCTATTCAGCCCAGCCCTGACTCATCAGGCTCTCTGGAATCACTGCCCCTCTCCAGCCCCTGTCATCCAAAAGCCAGACATGCAATACACAAACCTAGCAGAGGCACACTGGATGGTTAGGCAAGAAAATACCTAATTTCTAAAAGTGGTATTTTCAAACACAGAATGTAAAAATCACCCTCACTAAAAGATGCATTTTAACATTCTGAGTTCAGGCATACTAAACTTTATTTTTCTACCTTGTTCCCAGGGCCAGTTATGTTTATAAGATGTTATAAACAAACTCCCCATTCTGCCCTATGGGAACAGGTAGCCTTGCAATAGTGAAAAACGAAATTGGCAGTATTTCACTATCAGGATATGCACCACACATCAGGGCATGTCCTACCTTTCACATTCAATGCACCCTGCCCACAGGGGTACCTTGGGCCTACCTTAGGGGTGACTAATATGTAGAAAAGGGAAGGTTTAGGGACTGGCAAGTGGGTGCACTTGCCAAGTCAACATGGCAGTTCCAGACTGCACACAGGCTCTGCGATGGCAGGCCACAGTTACATTTTACAGGCTGCTTCTGTGGGTGGCACAACCAGGGCTGCAGCCCACTAGCAGTATTTGATTTACAGGCCCTGGGCACACACAGTGCACTATACTAGGGTCTGACAAGTAAATCAAATATGCCAATCATGGAATCACTAATCCATAACAACAATTTACAAAGGGAGCACCTGCACTTTGGCACTGGACAGCAGTGGCAAAGTGCCCAAAGCATCTAGATCAGCAAAACGGAGTCAAACACAGCAAAAACACAGGAGGCAAAGGCAAAAAATGCAGGGGAGACCCACGCCAATGGTGTCAGGTCTAACAATCACCATTATCCACCAAGCTTTCACAATAAGCTCTTCAGGTATCAGACGCCATTAGGCTTACTTACTGTATTCCCATGGCACTGCTTAATGGTTACTTTTTTGCCCAGCAGAGGACAATCAAAGGGAAACACACATTAGAGGTTCATGCCAAACAGGGACCAGTAAAGTATACAAAACAAAAAATTATGGATGGAATGCTTGAATTAATCACAGACACTGGTAATTACTCGGGCCGCATCCCAGACCATTGTTATTTTGCACATCATGCCACCTCAGTTTGGACCCAGTCATATGCAAATCAGTCTTGATCCTGCTCTAGTGGCAACAGTCCAGCCCGAACTGCCATGCCAGGCCCTTCTTGAACTGGAACACAAGCAACCGAGGACCGGTTTCCCATTGGGTATGGGCTCATCAGGAGGGTAAAGGCTGATTTGCATATGGCTGGGTCCAAACTGAGGTGGTATGGTGGGCGGAAAAATGATTGAAGGGGATGCAGCCCTGAGGGATTCCCAGTGGCTGAGATTAATTCAAGCATTCCATCCATCACTTTGTTTTTGATGCAAGCAGGGATCACAGCACGTCCTAGACCCCTTGTCTAAGAAGAGACCAGAAAAATATAGGAATGTCAAGCCTATTATAGCGGCAGCTGGGTAGGAGGGGCTTGCATTTGTAGCATTTTCTGGATTTTCGCTCTCAAAGTGGATTCCACCACCTGAAAAATATTGCCTAGGACGAGGACAAGCGGATGTAGAGGTGATGTCCCTGTATATGTTGAAAGAGCCAGGCAAATTACAGGGTGTCCAGTAAAAACACAAGGGCATCAGGCAGAGTAATGGACTCCTGCAAGAGTAGAGGGTTCACGGCAAGAGAGCGGGTCTCAACTCAGAGTGCAGGGGACCATTAAGGGCCTGATTAAGAGTTTAGGTGCTATTTATCGCACCTGAAAAATAACAATACCACGGGATACGTTATTTATCGGGTGTGATAAACAACACTTATTACGAGTTTGTGTGGAATAACATGCAGATTTTGGTGTTTAACGCACCGTATCTGAATTGTATGGTAGATACTGTATGACTTTTCCAAGTTACATTTTGGCAGGTTTGGCCTGCCGATATTTAATGACAGTTGAGGTATTTAATGCACCCGATAATTGTTGGATGCGTTAAATATAGCCAAACTCGCAATTCCGACTTGTGCATAAACAGGGGTTTGCACACTGATCAGAATTAACCGACCCACTCATAATTAGACCCTAAGAGTGCAGGGTTCACAATAATAGTGCAGGTCTCGATGAAGAGTGCAGTGAACACAACAGTAGTGCAGGTCTCTGAGAAGAGAGGTGGCGTCGCAACAATAGTGCATCTCCCTGAGAAGAGTGCATGGGTCACAACAATAGTGAAGGTCTCGATGAAAAGTGCAGGAGCCCCAGTAAGAGAGATGGCCTTCAGTAAGAGTGCATGGACCCAAGGAACAGTACAGGACTCCATCTAGAGAGTAATGGTCACATCAACAGTGCAGGTCACCAGCAAGCTTGTATGGGTCCCCTTAATAGTAAAGCAAACATCCAGGGGCAGACTGAGTACAGGTCAGCAGCAAAAGTGCAAGCCCCACAGTAAGAGTCGAGGGGTCCCAGCAAGAGTATAGTGAAACCAGTAGTGCTTAATTTGAGCCAGTCGTTTCCGCTGGGGTTCACTGGCACTCATTTTTGGGTACCGGCACTTATTTTTCCTCAACATACTTTGATCCAGAGCAAACAAAAAGCAGAAAAGGGGGCAAAGGAAGAAGACAAACCAGGAAATGAGTGGCAAAGAAAGAAAGCGTGGATAAAAACAACTGGGGCAGGGAGTGTCTGGTGCTGGATGAAAGAGGCATGGGGTGAGATCAAGACTAGGCATTCGGCATCCACGACATTCTGAGAAGAACTTTGGGTCCTGGCACTTATTCTTTTACAAATTAGGCACTAGAAACCAGCAACTGTAAAAGCCACTTGCAAGGGTACAAGGACATCTATGACACCAGAAGAGGCCACAGCAAGAGTATAGATGCCACAATAACACTGCAGGGGCTTAAGCAAGAATCCAGCAGTGCAAGTGTACAGCGGCCCAAGCAAGAGTACCAGAGCTGTGGCAAGAGTACAGCGAGCACGCAAGAGTACTCGGAACCAAGCAAAGGTAAAGGAGTCCCAGCATGAGTACAGAACAGGGGAACCTGCAAATGTGGCCACTAAGCAAACAAGCACATGCTTTGAAGACATTTTCTCGAGAGTGACCCATTCCAGGGAGTGGCCAGCATGACCCCCTAGTGTGTCTGCAGCCGGTTCCTCCAAGGCTAAGCCTGCTTCACTGACCGCAGCCAGTTTCTCCTAGAGAAACTTCATACCGTGGCTCACTGCAGTGTGTGCCCAGCACGTCTTTAACCTTCAGACATGCTCCAGTGAGTGACCACTGGAATATGTGCCCCATGAGCCCACCCAGGCATGTTCCATTCAGTGTCCATTCCCAGTGGGTGCCCAGTCAGTCCATTCAGACATACTCCATTCAGTGACTATTCCTAGTGTGCCCAGTCAGTCCATCCAGACAAGCTCCATTCAGTAACTCGGCCCAGTGTGTGCCGAGTCAGTCCATCCAGGCATGCTCCAGTCAGTGACTCGGCCCAGTGTGTGCCCAGTCAGTCCATTCAGACATACTCCATTCAGTGACTATTCCTAGTGTGCCCAGTCAGTCCATCCAGACAAGCTCCATTCAGTGACTCGGCCCAGTGTGTGTCCAGTCAGTCCATTCAGACATACTCCATTCAGTGACTATTCCTAGTGTGCCCAGTCAGTCCATTCAGACATGCTCCATTCAGTGACTCGGCCCTGTGTGTGCCCAGTCAGTCCATCCAGGCATGCTCCATTCAGTGACTCGGCCCAGTGTGTGCCCAGTCAATCCATTCAGACATACTCCATTCAGTGACTATTCCTAGTGTGCCCAGTCAGTCCATCCAGACAAGCTCCATTCAGTGACGCGTCTCAGTGTGCCCAGTCAGTCCATTCAGACATGCTCCATTCAGTGACTCGGCCCAGTGTGTGCCCAGTCAGTCCATCCAGGCATGCTCCATTCAGTGACTCGTCTCAGTGTGCCCAGTCAGTCCATTCAGACATGCTCCATTCAGTGACTCGTCTCAGTGTGCCCAGTCAGTCCATTCAGACATGCTCCATTCAGTGACTCGTCTCAGTGTGCCCAGTCAGTCCATTCAGACATGCTCCATTCAGTGACTCGGCCCAGTGTGTGCCCAGTCAGTCCATCCAGGCATGCTCCATTCAGTGACTCGGCCCAGTGTGTGCCCAGTCAGTCCATCCAGGCATGCTCCATTCAGTGACTCATCCCAGTGCGTGCCCTGTCAGTCCATCCAGACATGCGCCATTCAGTGTCCCAGCCCAGTTTTTAATCAGCTAGTACCTCAGACATGCTGCATCCAGTGAGCAACCCCTGTGTGTGGCAAGTCAGCCTCATCCAGGCTTGCTCCCTAGAGTTACATTCTTGTCCCCAGCCTGGTCCCTCCTTGGAAAGCTAAAAACACTGTGACTGATAAGCCAGGTGCTGCTCTAAATGCAGACGTGGTCCTGCATTACATATCTTCCACACATCACATCAGCTCCACCATTAAGAGAGAACCCAGTCTCCTCCCAACAGCAGAAAGTCCACGGCTGCTCCAAACCTTCACACTGGTTGAGGCAGGCGTTGCCTCCAGTTCACGGATGCTGCTGTGTACAAATGATGGCCACGGTTCTCTCAGCTTCCTTGACTCTCCAGGGGTACCTGTGGTCGAGCAGTCAAGGGCTACTCTAGGGGTTTGGGCTCACATAATATAGAACACAATATCTACTACTGTAAATAAGGATAAACGCAGAGCCAGACACATTTCTCTGAAAGGAAATACATTTTAATAAAACAGAAAAATACAACGTTATCGCAGAGCACAGTGGAGAAACCAGAAGAGTTCAGCCCGGGTGACTAACGAGAAATGACACTTTACAAACACGCATCAGTTAAGGGTAGTCAGAGACAGAAACGACTACCCCTCTTCTTATCATTTGGTACCTCTGTCACCGCCGTGCTAGGCCTGACGAGCAGTTTGGTACCACTGGCACAACCAGTGCTTGCGGAGACTGGCAGCTTGGTACCCTTGGCATCACTCTTGCTCTCTCTGGGTTACCGTTTAGTACCCCAGGCACTGCCCCAGGCACTACCCAATACTAATGCGAGCATTGAGTCATTAGAGCAGCAGAAACTGAAAGTGAGCACCTTTCTAAGGGCCATCTTTGCCTACTGTAGTTTCTGCTCCAAGCCTTTCCTCCAGCTCCCCATCAGCAAAGAGAAGGCTCTCACGGGACTGAGGCTGGCAAAAGGGGTAAACCCTGTGATGTCATCAAGGGTCAAAGGGTGCCAGATGTCACTACTGTTACCAGGGCATTTTGGTGAGTAAGTGTCCATGCCACGAAGAGCTTGGTTATGTTTCAGAAAACTTTATTTACACAGTGGCCAGACACACTAGTCTAATCAATCACACCAGTATTTACAGAGCAGCTCAGCAGAGCTCCTGCTGCAAATCATGTTACAAACTTTCTACTAAAGTCTACCAACGGAAAAAGTCAAATTTGGTGAGGGAATTGGGCAATTTTGGTAAAGTATTGTAGTCAGCCTTTTCAGAAAGGTTCAAGAACGCTCCACTGCATCCTTTCCCTTATGGTTAATGTTTTTTGGCTACCATATGAACTTTAAGGGGCAATAGCTTGAAACTGGTTAATGACTTACTTTTTCAAGTGCCCTCAGGATATCATGTAGCAGGTCACTTGCCGTTTAAATATGTGGGCGCCTGGGGATCAAGGAGTCCCAGTTATGATAATTTGTTTTTAGGTCGAGCCTAGCGGCAGCGCGCATGCGCTGTTCGCTCTGCGAGGCATGCAGTAGTCGAGTATGCTGTAGAAGCCTCGCCCACTCTCCGCCCATACTTTTCATTGGCTGGTGTCATTGTCCTTGGTAAATGCTGGCTTCCGATTCATTATGAGGCTTGTTAGTCCCTCCTTGTTACCGCCTTGTCGCCATTTGTTACCGCCCATGGCGACTGGACCTTTTACTTGGCTCGTTACACTGTCAGCTTTAACTAGGGGGTCAGCACTATTTTGTTTATGGGCACTTATGGGGACAATGGCGGATGCTATTTTATTGTATTTGTATCCTCAGCGCGGCGCCCTCTTTAGGGACATTGCGCTCAGTTTATTTATATGTAACTTTTATGTTGAGCGCGGCGTCCACTTCTGGGACACCGCGCTCTGTTTATTTTTTATTTATTTTTAACTTTAATAATGAGCGCAGTGCCCACTTCAGGGAGCACGCGTTCGGTTTCTTTTTTGTTTTTTAACTTTAAAACTGAGCGCGGCGCCGCTTCAAGGACACCGCGCTCGGTTTCTTTTTTCAACTTTATCACTGAGCGCGGCGCCCGCTTCCAGGACACGGGTGTGAGCCGGAGCAGGGCAGGCGGGCGGGCGGGTGGGCCGGTCTAGGAGTGTAAAGCACACTCTAAAGTGGGCATGACGGTATAGCCGGCACAAGAGGGCCTGTCAAACCGTCATGCGCACTTTGCATCTTCCCCACCAGGCTGCATTACATAGCCTGATGAGGAACATGCAAAGCCTGCAAGCCCCTGTCTGAGCGCCGATACGCGGCACTCAGACCAATCACAACGCTGTTTAAGACAGCGTTGTGATTGGACAGGGGATTCTGGGAGGCTGGCAGCTTCCTGTTGAGGCGTGGAGGAGACGGGCCAGAGGCGACAGCACCCACCAGCATCCAGGTAAGTCTGTTTAATTTTTTTTTTGTATTCCCTGGATCTGCACCCCCGCCCCCCCTTGCCGCACCACCCGCGCTTAGTAGCAGCCGCTACTGCTTGAAAACTTAATATCTCAAGAACAACCGGTCACACTAACAAATAATTTCACTGGTGGGTCACTTCAGGTTTAAGGGCACACTTCTGGATGGGCTAGGGGGTTCTCAGGGAAGGGAAATACTGATATATCAAAAGGGGTATCTGAAGTCTGTAGTTCAGGGTCCAACGGGAGTCACCACTCTATAACCTTCTCTCTCTTGAAGGTCGATTGGGAGCTCTTGATGTCTCAGGACACACCCCTGCAAGGGAGGATCTCAACTCCAAGGCTGATGTCCAGCAGCGACAGAGACAGTCTGAGGACTGTGACAATCCCTTTGCTGAAAAAACACAAAGGACTGTTAAACAGAGCAGGAGAGTAAGCCCACCAGGCATGATCAATACTCCTGCGCTGCTCTCCTGCCCTTGGGTCAGTTGTCATTGAGGGTCTTTTTGAAACACTGCATTGGCTCTTTGTCAGAGGGGAACTTTGGTCACTGTCTGCAGCTCTATTGCAAGTAGGCTGGCAACCAATCTGCTTGAGCAGAACCTTGTTTCATCTTTTTTACCAGCTGGAGGTAGACAGGTCACAAATAGTTCCACGTCTCACGTCCCACCAGCACAAATCCCATTAGCCAAGCTTGAGGTCCAGGACTTCCCGAATGTAGGAAATGAGAAGGACACTTTACTCAGCATGCATTTCCAACGCATGCCATTACCCAGCGTTTTTTACCCCGCAAAATTACAACGCATTGTCCATTACAACGCAATTTACTATTCTAACTCCACCGGGGCGTTGTAATGGGGAATGCATTGTAATGGTTTGTGGTGTAAAGCCCTGCGTTGTAAAAGTTTTTGCGGAGTAAAAAATGCGGGGTAATGACATGCGTTGTAACATATGCGTTGTAAAGGATGTTTCCCGTAGGAAATCTATCTTTCCTCCAACTGCCCTGAAAATGTTTACTTTTTTTACTCCGTGCAAGTGGAGTTTTAACCTCGGGGACACCCAGGAACAAAACTGCTTCTCCCCTTTTCTAAGCATGGAAACTGTTTTTACAATTACAATGTCACATTCGCCTTTTAAATGTCAGCTGTAATCCAAAAGGTCAGCCAAAAAGTCAAATCCAAATGTGAGCATGCAGGGAAAGTTGTCACCACTCACATTTGAAGCAAAACCTGCCACATGAGATTAGAAATAGCCAATCTGCAGCCAAGTGACACCATGGTGTCAGAAGTGAAAACAAAGTTGTTTTTGGACTTAAATTACAAGTTTAACAGTTTACCAAGTTAACCATAAATGTGCGCTAAATAATTAGCAGAGCTGGTGAACGCTAAACTCTGGAAAGTAAAATGTTATATCTGCTTTCATGCAAAGGGCTAACAAGGGCTTGATATCCATGCTTTTTGCTAGAAATAGCTTTTAAATTGCATTTTTGGTTTATGGTTTAATTCTTTTATTGCACACTGCAAAAAGGCAAGTTCACAGAAGCTGGGCTACATGGTCCAACCACAATACTGTTCAGTGCATTTTTACATCATAAACAACAGATAAAGAGAAGAATAACAAATACAAATACAATCCCGCCCACCTCCCTAAGAGACAGAAAAGAGAAAAGGAAAAGAACTTAGAAAGAGCCACCCCCCACCCTCCCCGGTCCTTATTAACAAAGTTGTGCCATGCCCAGCGAATCAGTAGTCTCGCAGGCAAGCCAGCCTATGCAGGGGTATCTGGTGCCGTAAGGAGTAACAGGCGAAGGTATCTCGGGCAGTAAAGCTCCCGGAATTCCTGCGCGAGTAGTGAGAGAAACGACTGCCACAGGTCGCTAAAGGAGGAACCTTTCCCGGCTAGTGTGAGGGAAATCTTTTCCATACCTAATACGTGCCATAGTCGTTGGTACCATCCGGAGTGTGCGGGTATGCGGGGGGTTCTCCAGTGAATTAGTATATTCTGAACTGCTGTGCCCAATGCTATAGCTATCTGTTTCCCACGTCTAGATTTCAGTGGATAAGTGAGTGGATTAGGCACCCCCAGGAGAACATAAGCGGGAAGTCTAGGAATTTCAGTGTCGAGGTGTTTGTCCACGTCATCAAGAATGTGCTTCCAATAGTCCTGAAGATATTCGCAGTCCCATAATAAATGAATCAATGTGCCTCTCTTCCCACAACCCCGCCAACAGTCAGGACTTTGCGTCGGGTCAAATTGGTGGAGCCTCACCGGGGTGTAATACCAGTCATAAACCAGCTTGGTGAGAGTCTCGGTGAGACCGATGTGTGTTGCGGTGTGGCGCGCTCGGTAGCAAGCACCCTCCCATTCCGCCAGACTAAGGGGGCGATTCAGGTCTCCCTCCCAACGCGCACGACCCGCGTGGTAAGTATGGGTGTATCTGGATAGAAGCATCTTGTAAAGGTCTGAGATTAACCTCCTATCGGAGGTCCGCGTGATGAGCCACCGTTCGAATGTGGTAAGGAGTCTAGTGGCCTGGGATCGGTTGTCAGAATGCATAGCCCAGTGTCTGACTTGTAAGTAGTGCATGCGTTCGGATTCCGGTAGGCCGTAGTCTGCCCGGAGCTGTGGGAAGGGGATGATGTCACCCTTAGCAAACAAAAGACCTAATGCCCGACAACCGGCTTCCCGCCACAGGCGGTAGGGCTGTTGGCCCATCCCGGGGACAAAATCAGGATTGTCCACCAATGATGTGAGCGGAGATGGGAAAGTTGTAAGATTATGACGTGTATTGGTCCGGTCCCAGACTGTGAGAAGTGAACGAGTCACTTCGGAGGCGTAAAGATTGGGGGGCGGTGAGTCTTTGGTAGGAAGGGAATCTTCATGAGTGACGTGCCGGCTACGGCTCTGTCTTGAAAGAGCCAATGTTTTCCAGATTCAGCCCGGCTCCACTCCACCAAGTAGCGGAGCTGTGTGGCGTAAAAGTAAAGCGTGAGGTCCGGGATTCCTAGGCCCCCTTCGTGGGGTGGGAGAAATCCGATCATCCGTTTGAGTCGTGGTTTG
>CAWUFW010008988.1:600000-829611 GCA_963921515.1 Calotriton arnoldi | reverse complement strand
CATAGTCCCCTGGTGCACACTGTTAAAAGTACAACCAAGCAGTGCATAGTTGCTGCCACGACTGTAATTTTACTTGCTCAAACTGCGGAATCTTCAGAGAGAGCAAAACCCTCTCCGTCTCCCTTCGCCGCGAGAAGCCAAATTCTCACCTCGGAAATCCAATGGCTGGCACGAAGTCGCAGCGGGTCATGCCCCTCCGTACAATGCTCTGCGAGAAAGCTCCGCTTTGCCGGGGCCCCCAACTCCTGCAGGGGCGGGCTCTGTAAACAGGAGCGTCGAGGATCCTGTAAGCATGGGTATTTCACCCAGAACAAGCAGAGCCCAATCCCGACTTCCATTTAAAGCTGACTTTATTCGTGAAACGCGGGCAGCAATGACATCACTCATTTAATCCTAACATGTTTCAGCTAATTGCCTTGTTCACAGGTGAGAGTGTGTATTTTCAGTCCAAGTGCTCACATGGCCGTTCACAAGTTCCTATCGGGCCCCAAAATGCACCACAATGATGGTATCATGACGTGACATGGTGCAAAAATTCATTTGTGCTGAATAGCGTTATTTTCAAAACATCAATGTCACAAAAATTACTGCCATAGTCCCCTGGTGCCACACTGTTAAAAGTATAATTTGCAAAGTGCATAGTTGCTGCCATGCTGTAGTTCTTACTTGCTCAAACTGGGCGGAATCTTCAGAGAGAGCAAAACCCCTCTCTGCCTTCCCCCTTTCGCTCGCAGTGCCAGCTCTCAACCTCGGAAATCCAATGGCTGGCACGCAGTCGAGCAGGGTCATGCCCCCTCCATACAATGTTTCAGAAAAGCTCCTGCTTTTGGCGCGGGCCCTAACCCTGCAGGGCGGGCTCTGTAAACAGGAGCAGAGGATCCTGTAAGCATGAGTTTCACCAGAACAAGCAGAGCCCAATTCCGACTTCCATTTAAAGCTGACTTTTTATTCGTCAAAACGTGGCAGCAATGACATCACTCATTTAATCCTAACATGTTTCCAGCTAATTGCCTTGTTAACAGGTGAGTTTGTATTTTCAATCCAAGTGGTCACATGGCCGTTCACAAGTTCCTACCGGCCCCAGAATGCACCACAATGATGGTATCATGACGTGACATGGTGCAAAATTCAATTTGTGCTTAATAGCGTTATTTTCAAAACATCAATGTCACAAAAATTACTGCCATAGTCCCCTAGTGCACACTGTTAAAATTATATAATTTGCAAAGTGCATAGTTGCTGCCACGCTGTAATTTTACTTGCTCAAACTGCGGAATCTTCAGAGAGAGCTAAAACCTCTCTTGTCTCCCCTTCTCTCTCGCAGTGCCAAAATTCACCTCGGAAATCCAATGGCTGGCATGCAGTCGAGCGGGTCATGCCCTCCGCACAATGTTTCAGAAAAGCTCCGTTTTGCCGGCGGCCCCCAACCCTGCAGGGCGGGCTCTGTAAACAGGAGCGGAGGATCCTGTAAGCATGGGTTTCACCAGAACAAGCAGAGCCCAATTCCGACTTCCATTTAAAGCTGACTTTTTATTCGTCAAGAACGTGGCAGCAATGACATCACTCATTTAATCCTAACATGTTTCAGCTAATTGCCTTGTTCACAGGTGAGTGTGTATTTTCAATCCAAGTGGTCACATGGCCGTTCACAAGTTCCTACCGGCCCCAGAATGCACCGCAATGATGGTATCATGACGTGACATGGTGCAAAATTCATTTGAGCTTAATAGCGTTATTTTCAAAACATCAATGTCACAAAAATTACTGCCATAGTCCCTGGTGCACACTGTTAAAAATATAATTCGCAAAGTGCATAGTTGCTGCCACGCTGTAATTTTACTTGCTCAAACTGCGGAATCTTCAGAGAGAGCGAAACCTGTCTCGTCTCCCTCTCGCTTGCAGTGCCAAAATTCACCTCGGAAATCCAATGGCTGGCACGCAGTCGAGCGGGTCATGCCCCCTCCGTACAATGTTTCAGAAAAGCTCCGTTTTGCCGGGGCCCCCAACCCTGCAGGGCGGGCTCTGTAAACAGGAGCGGAGGATCCTGTAAGCATGGGTTTCACCAGAACAAGCAGAGCCCAATTCCGACTTCCATTTAAAGCTGACTTTTTATTCGTCAAAACGTGGCAGCAATGACATCACTCATTTAATCCTAACATGTTTCAGCTAATTGCCTTGTTCACAGGTGAGTGTGTATTTTCAATCCAAGTGGTCACATGGCCGTTCACAAGTTCCTACCGGCCCCAGAATGCACCACAATGATGGTATCATGACGTGACATGGTGCAAAATTCATTTGTGCTTAATAGCGTTATTTTCAAAACATCAATGTCACAAAAATTACTGCCATAGTCCCCTGGTGCACACTGTTAAAAATATAATTCGCAAAGTGCATAGTTGCTGCCACGCTGTAATTTTACTTGCTCAAACTGCGGAATCTTCAGAGAGAGCGAAACCTCTCTCGTCTCCCTTTCTCGCTCGCAGTGCCAAAATTCACCTCGGAAATCCAATGGCTGGCACGCAGTCGAGCGGGTCATGCCCCCTCCGTACAATGTTTCAGAAAAGCTCCGTTTTGCCGGGGCCCCCAACCCTGCAGGGCGGGCTCTGTAAACAGGAGCGGAGGATCCTGTAAGCATGGGTTTCACCAGAACAAGCAGAGCCCAATTCCGACTTCCATTTAAAGCTGACTTTTTATTCGTCAAAACGTGGCAGCAATGACATCACTCATTTAATCCTAACATGTTTCAGCTAATTGCCTTGTTCACAGGTGAGTGTGTATTTTCAATCCAAGTGGTCACATGGCCGTTCACAAGTTCCTACCGGCCCCAGAATGCACCACAATGATGGTATCATGACGTGACATGGTGCAAAATTCATTTGTGCTTAATAGCGTTATTTTCAAAACATCAATGTCACAAAAATTACTGCCATAGTCCCCTGGTGCACACTGTTAAAAATATAATTCGCAAAGTGCATAGTTGCTGCCACGCTGTAATTTTACTTGCTCAAACTGCGGAATCTTCAGAGAGAGCGAAACCTCTCTCGTCTCCCTTTCTCGCTCGCAGTGCCAAAATTCACCTCGGAAATCCAATGGCTGGCACGCAGTCGAGCGGGTCATGCCCCCTCCGTACAATGTTTCAGAAAAGCTCTGTTTTGCCGGGGCCCCCAACCCTGCAGGGCGGGCTCTGTAAACAGGAGCGGAGGATCCTGTAAGCATGGGTTTCACCAGAACAAGCAGAGCCCAATTCCGACTTCCATTTAAAGCTGACTTTTTATTCGTCAAAACGTGGCAGCAATGACATCACTCATTTAATCCTAACATGTTTCAGCTAATTGCCTTGTTCACAGGTGAGTGTGTATTTTCAATCCAAGTGGTCACATGGCCGTTCACAAGTTCCTACCGGCCCCAGAATGCACCACAATGATGGTATCATGACGTGACATGGTGCAAAATTCATTTGTGCTTAATAGCGTTATTTTCAAAACATCAATGTCACAAAAATTACTGCCATAGTCCCCTGGTGCACACTGTTAAAAATATAATTCGCAAAGTGCATAGTTGCTGCCACGCTGTAATTTTACTTGCTCAAACTGCGGAATCTTCAGAGAGAGCGAAACCTCTCTCGTCTCCATTTCTCGCTCGCAGTGCCAAAATTCACCTCGGAAATCCAATGGCTGGCACGCAGTCGAGCGGGTCATGCCCCCTCCGTACAATGTTTCAGAAAAGCTCTGTTTTGCCGGGGGCCCCCAACCCTGCAGGGCGGGCTCTGTAAACAGGAGCGGAGGATCCTGTAAGCATGGGTTTCACCAGAACAAGCAGAGCCCAATTCCGACTTCCATTTAAAGCTGACTTTTATTCGTCAAAACGTGGCAGCAATGACATCACTCATTTAATCCTAACATGTTTCAGCTAATTGCCTTGTTCACAGGTGAGTGTGTATTTTCAATCCAAGTGGTCACATGGCCGTTCACAAGTTCCTACCGGCCCCAGAATGCACCACAATGATGGTATCATGACGTGACATGGTGCAAAATTCATTTGTGCTTAATAGCGTTATTTTCAAAACATCAATGTCACAAAAATTACTGCCATAGTCCCCTGGTGCACACTGTTAAAAATATAATTCGCAAAGTGCATAGTTGCTGCCACGCTGTAATTTTACTTGCTCAAACTGCGGAATCTTCAGAGAGAGCGAAACCTCTCTCGTCTCCCTTTCTCGCTTGCAGTTCCAAAATTCACCTCGGAAATCCAATGGCTGGCACGCAGTCGAGCGGGTCATGCCCCCCCGTACAATGTTTCAGAAAAGCTCTGTTTTGCCGGGGGCCCCCAACCCTGCAGGGCGGGCTCTGTAAACAGGAGCGGAGGATCCTGTAAGCATGGGTTTCACCAGAACAAGCAGAGCCCAATTCCGACTTCCATTTAAAGCTGACTTTTTATTCGTCAAAACGTGGCAGCAATGACATCACTCATTTAATCCTAACATGTTTCAGCTAATTGCCTTGTTCACAGGTGAGTGTGTATTTTCAATCCAAGTGGTCACATGGCCGTTCACAAGTTCCTACCGGCCCCAGAATGCACCACAATGATGGTATCATGACGTGACATGGTGCAAAATTCATTTGTGCTTAATAGCGTTATTTTCAAAACATCAATGTCACAAAAATTACTGCCATAGTCCCCTGGTGCACACTGTTAAAAATATAATTCGCAAAGTGCATAGTTGCTGCCACGCTGTAATTTTACTTGCTCAAACTGCGGAATCTTCAGAGAGAGCGAAACCTCTCTCGTCTCCCTTTCTCGCTTGCAGTGCCAAAATTCACCTCGGAAATCCAATGGCTGGCACGCAGTCGAGCGGGTCATGCCCCCTCCGTACAATGTTTCAGAAAAGCTCTGTTTTGCCGGGGGCCCCCAACCCTGCAGGGCGGGCTCTGTAAACAGGAGCGGAGGATCCTGTAAGCATGGGTTTCACCAGAACAAGCAGAGCCCAATTACGACTTCCATTTAAAGCTGACTTTTTATTCGTCAAAACGTGGCAGCAATGACATCACTCATTTAATCCTAACATGTTTCAGCTAATTGCCTTGTTCACAGGTGAGTGTGTATTTTCAATCCAAGTGGTCACATGGCCGTTCACAAGTTCCTACCGGCCCCAGAATGCACCACAATGATGGTATCATGACGTGACATGGTGCAAAATTCATTTGTGCTTAATAGCGTTATTTTCAAAACATCAATGTCACAAAAATTACTGCCATAGTCCCCTGGTGCACACTGTTAAAAATATAATTCGCAAAGTGCATAGTTGCTGCCACGCTGTAATTTTACTTGCTCAAACTGCGGAATCTTCAGAGAGAGCGAAACCTCTCTCGTCTCCCTTTCTCGCTTGCAGTGCCAAAATTCACCTCGGAAATCCAATGGCTGGCACGCAGTCGAGCGGGTCATGCCACCTCCGTACAATGTTTCAGAAAAGCTCAGTTTTGCCTGAGGCCCCCAACCCTGCAGGGCGGGCTCTGTAAACAAGAGCGGAGGATCCTGTAAGCATGGGTTTCACCAGAACAAGCAGAGCCCAATTACGACTTACATTTAAAGCTGACTTTTTATTCGTCAAAACGTGGCAGCAATGACATCACTCATTTAATCCTAACATGTTTCAGCTAATTGCCTTGTTCACAGGTGAGTGTGTATTTTCAATCCAAGTGGTCACATGGCCGTTCACAAGTTCCTACCGGCCCCAGAATGCACCACAATGATGGTATCATGACGTGACATGGTGCAAAATTCATTTGTGCTTAATAGCGTTATTTTCAAAACATCAATGTCACAAAAATTACTGCCATAGTCCCCTGGTGCACACTGTTAAAAATATAATTCGCAAAGTGCATAGTTGCTGCCACGCTGTAATTTTACTTGCTCAAACTGCGGAATCTTCAGAGAGAGCGAAACCTCTCTCGTCTCCCTTTCTCGCTTGCAGTGCCAAAATTCACCTCGGAAATCCAATGGCTGGCACGCAGTCGAGCGGGTCATGCCCCCTCCGTACAATGTTTCAGAAAAGCTCTGTTTTGCCTGGGGCCCCCAACCCTGCAGGGCGGGCTCTGTAAACAGGAGCGGAGGATCCTGTAAGCATGGGTTTCACCAGAACAAGCAGAGCCCAATTACGACTTCCATTTAAAGCTGACTTTTTATTCGTCAAAACGTGGCAGCAATGACATCACTCATTTAATCCTAACATGTTTCAGCTAATTGCCTTGTTCACAGGTGAGTGTGTATTTTCAATCCAAGTGGTCACATGGCCGTTCACAAGTTCCTACCGGCCCCAGAATGCACCACAATGATGGTATCATGACGTGACATGGTGCAAAATTCATTTGTGCTTAATAGCGTTATTTTCAAAACATCAATGTCACAAAAATTACTGCCATAGTCCCCTGGTGCACACTGTTAAAAATATAATTCGCAAAGTGCATAGTTGCTGCCACGCTGTAATTTTACTTGCTCAAACTGCGGAATCTTCAGAGAGAGCGAAACCTCTCTCGTCTCCCTTTCTCGCTTGCAGTGCCAAAATTCACCTCGGAAATCCAATGGCTGGCACGCAGTCGAGCAGGGTCATGCCCCCTCCGTACAATGTTTCAGAAAAGCTCTGTTTTGCCTGGGGCCCCCAACCCTGCAGGGCGGGCTCTGTAAACAGGAGCGGAGGATCCTGTAAGCATGGGTTTCACCAGAACAAGCAGAGCCCAATTACGACTTCCATTTAAAGCTGACTTTTTATTCGTCAAAACGTGGCAGCAATGACATCACTCATTTAATCCTAACATGTTTCAGCTAATTGCCTTGTTCACAGGTGAGTGTGTATTTTCAATCCAAGTGGTCACATGGCCGTTCACAAGTTCCTACCGGCCCCAGAATGCACCACAATGATGGTATCATGACGTGACATGGTGCAAAATTCATTTGTGCTTAATAGCGTTATTTTCAAAACATCAATGTCACAAAAATTACTGCCATAGTCCCCTGGTGCACACTGTTAAAAATATAATTCGCAAAGTGCATAGTTGCTGCCACGCTGTAATTTTACTTGCTCAAACTGCGGAATCTTCAGAGAGAGCGAAACCTCTCTCGTCTCCCTTTCTCGCTTGCAGTGCCAAAATTCACCTCGGAAATCCAATGGCTGGCACGCAGTCGAGCGGGTCATGCCCCCTCCGTACAATGTTTCAGAAAAGCTCTGTTTTGCCTGGGGCCCCCAACCCTGCAGGGCGGGCTCTGTAAACAGGAGCGGAGGATCCTGTAAGCATGGGTTTCACCAGAACAAGCAGAGCCCAATTACGACTTCCATTTAAAGCTGACTTTTTATTCGTCAAAACGTGGCAGCAATGACATCACTCATTTAATCCTAACATGTTTCAGCTAATTGCCTTGTTCACAGGTGAGTGTGTATTTTCAATCCAAGTGGTCACATGGCCGTTCACAAGTTCCTACCGGCCCCAGAATGCACCACAATGATGGTATCATGACGTGACATGGTGCAAAATTCATTTGTGCTTAATAGCGTTATTTTCAAAACATCAATGTCACAAAAATTACTGCCATAGTCCCCTGGTGCACACTGTTAAAAATATAATTCGCAAAGTGCATAGTTGCTGCCACGCTGTAATTTTACTTGCTCAAACTGCGGAATCTTCAGAGAAGCGAAACCTCTCTCGTCTCCCTTTCTCGCTTGCAGTGCCAAAATTCACCTCGGAAATCCAATGGCTGGCACGCAGTCGAGCGGGTCATGCCCCCTCCGTACAATGTTTCAGAAAAGCTCTGTTTTGCCGGGGGCCCCCAACCCTGCAGGGCGGGCTCTGTAAACAGGAGCGGAGGATCCTGTAAGCATGGGTTTCACCAGAACAAGCAGAGCCCAATTACGACTTCCATTTAAAGCTGACTTTTTATTCGTCAAAACGTGGCAGCAATGACATCACTCATTTAATCCTAACATGTTTCAGCTAATTGCCTTGTTCACAGGTGAGTGTGTATTTTCAATCCAAGTGGTCACATGGCCGTTCACAAGTTCCTACCGGCCCCAGAATGCACCACAATGATGGTATCATGACGTGACATGGTGCAAAATTCATTTGTGCTTAATAGCGTTATTTTCAAAACATCAATGTCACAAAAATTACTGCCATAGTCCCCTGGTGCACACTGTTAAAAATATAATTCGCAAAGTGCATAGTTGCTGCCACGCTGTAATTTTACTTGCTCAAACTGCGGAATCTTCAGAGAGAGCGAAACCTCTCTCGTCTCCCTTTCTCGCTTGCAGTGCCAAAATTCACCTCGGAAATCCAATGGCTGGCACGCAGTCGAGCGGGTCATGCCCCCTCCGTACAATGTTTCAGAAAAGCTCCGTTTTGCCGGGGGCCCCCAACCCTGCAGGGCGGGCTCTGTAAACAGGAGCGGAGGATCCTGTAAGCATGGGTTTCACCAGAACAAGCAGAGCCCAATTACGACTTCCATTTAAAGCTGACTTTTTATTCGTCAAAACGTGGCAGCAATGACATCACTCATTTAATCCTAACATGTTTCAGCTAATTGCCTTGTTCACAGGTGAGTGTGTATTTTCAATCCAAGTGGTCACATGGCCGTTCACAAGTTCCTACCGGCCCCAGAATGCACCACAATGATGGTATCATGACGTGACATGGTGCAAAATTCATTTGTGCTTAATAGCGTTATTTTCAAAACATCAATGTCACAAAAATTACTGCCATAGTCCCCTGGTGCACACTGTTAAAAATATAATTCGCAAAGTGCATAGTTGCTGCCACGCTGTAATTTTACTTGCTCAAACTGCGGAATCTTCAGAGAGAGCGAAACCTCTCTCGTCTCCCTTTCTCGCTTGCAGTGCCAAAATTCACCTCGGAAATCCAATGGCTGGCACGCAGTCGAGAGGGTCATACCCCCTTAGTACAATGTTTCAGAAAAGCTCTGTTTTGACGGGGCCCCCAACCCTGCAGGGCGGGCTCTGTAAACAGGAGCGGAGGATCCTGTAAGCATGGGTTTCACCAGAACAAGCAGAGCCCAATTACGACTTCCATTTAAAGCTGACTTTTTATTCGTCAAAACGTGGCAGCAATGACATCACTCATTTAATCCTAACATGTTTCAGCTAATTGCCTTGTTCACAGGTGAGTGTGTATTTTCAATCCAAGTGGTCACATGGCCGTTCACAAGTTCCTACCGGCCCCAGAATGCACCGCAATGATGGTATCATGACGTGACATGGTGCAAAATTCATTTGTGCTTAATAGCGTTATTTTCAAAACATCAATGTCACAAAAATTACTGCCATAGTCCCCTGGTGCACACTGTTAAAAATATAATTCGCAAAGTGCATAGTTGCTGCCACGCTGTAATTTTACTTGCTCAAACTGCGGAATCTTCAGAGAGAGCGAAACCTCTCTCGTCTCCCTTTCTCGCTTGCAGTGCCAAAATTCACCTCGGAAATCCAATGGCTGGCACGCAGTCGAGCGGGTCATGCCCCCTCCGTACAATGTTTCAGAAAAGCTCCGTTTTGCCGGGGCCCCCAACCCTGCAGGGCGGGCTCTGTAAACAGGAGCGGAGGATCCTGTAAGCATGGGTTTCACCAGAACAAGCAGAGCCCAATTCCGACTTCCATTTAAAGCTGACTTTTTATTCGTCAAAACGTGGCAGCAATGACATCACTCATTTAATCCTAACATGTTTCAGCTAATTGCCTTGTTCACAGGTGAGTGTGTATTTTCAATCCAAGTGGTCACATGGCCGTTCACAAGTTCCTACCGGCCCCAGAATGCACCACAATGATGGTATCATGACGTGACATGGTGCAAAATTCATTTGTGCTTAATAGCGTTATTTTCAAAACATCAATGTCACAAAAATTACTGCCATAGTCCCCTGGTGCACACTGTTAAAAATATAATTCGCAAAGTGCATAGTTGCTGCCACGCTGTAATTTTACTTGCTCAAACTGCGGAATCTTCAGAGAGAGCGAAACCTCTCTCGTCTCCCTTTCTCGCTTGCAGTGCCAAAATTCACCTCGGAAATCCAATGGCTGGCACGCAGTCGAGCGGGTCATGCCCCCTCCGTACAATGTTTCAGAAAAGCTCTGTTTTGCCGGGGCCCCCAACCCTGCAGGGCGGGCTCTGTAAACAGGAGCGGAGGATCCTGTAAGCATGGGTTTCACCAGAACAAGCAGAGCCCAATTCCGACTTCCATTTAAAGCTGACTTTTTATTCGTCAAAACGTGGCAGCAATGACATCACTCATTTAATCCTAACATGTTTCAGCTAATTGCCTTGTTCACAGGTGAGTGTGTATTTTCAATCCAAGTGGTCACATGGCCGTTCACAAGTTCC
Organism: Calotriton arnoldi; assembly: GCA_963921515.1. NCBI lineage: Eukaryota > Metazoa > Chordata > Amphibia > Caudata > Salamandridae > Calotriton > Calotriton arnoldi. Next base: position 819,235 of record CAWUFW010008988.1, on the reverse strand, counting down.
TACCGGCCCCAGAATGCACCACAATGATGGTATCATGACGTGACATGGTGCAAAATTCATTTGTGCTTAATAGCGTTATTTTCAAAACATCAATGTCACAAAAATTACTGCCATAGTCCCCTGGTGCACACTGTTAAAAATATAATTCGCAAAGTGCATAGTTGCTGCCACGCTGTAATTTTACTTGCTCAAACTGCGGAATCTTCAGAGAGAGCGAAACCTCTCTCGTCTCCCTTTCTCGCTTGCAGTGCCAAAATTCACCTCGGAAATCCAATGGCTGGCACGCAGTCGAGCGGGTCATGCCCCCTCCGTACAATGTTTCAGAAAAGCTCTGTTTTGCCGGGGCCCCCAACCCTGCAGGGCGGGCTCTGTAAACAGGAGCGGAGGATCCTGTAAGCATGGGTTTCACCAGAACAAGCAGAGCCCAATTACGACTTCCATTTAAAGCTGACTTTTTATTCGTCAAAACGTGGCAGCAATGACATCACTCATTTAATCCTAACATGTTTCAGCTAATTGCCTTGTTCACAGGTGAGTGTGTATTTTCAATCCAAGTGGTCACATGGCCGTTCACAAGTTCCTACCGGCCCCAGAATGCACCACAATGATGGTATCATGACGTGACATGGTGCAAAATTCATTTGTGCTTAATAGCGTTATTTTCAAAACATCAATGTCACAAAAATTACTGCCATAGTCCCCTGGTGCACACTGTTAAAAATATAATTCGCAAAGTGCATAGTTGCTGCCACGCTGTAATTTTACTTGCTCAAACTGCGGAATCTTCAGAGAGAGCGAAACCTCTCTCGTCTCCCTTTCTCGCTTGCAGTGCCAAAATTCACCTCGGAAATCCAATGGCTGGCACGCAGTCGAGCGGGTCATGCCCCCTCCGTACAATGTTTCAGAAAAGCTCTGTTTTGCCGGGGCCCCCAACCCTGCAGGGCGGGCTCTGTAAACAGGAGCGGAGGATCCTGTAAGCATGGGTTTCACCAGAACAAGCAGAGCCCAATTCCGACTTCCATTTAAAGCTGACTTTTTATTCGTCAAAACGTGGCAGCAATGACATCACTCATTTAATCCTAACATGTTTCAGCTAATTGCCTTGTTCACAGGTGAGTGTGTATTTTCAATCCAAGTGGTCACATGGCCGTTCACAAGTTCCTACCGGCCCCAGAATGCACCACAATGATGGTATCATGACGTGACATGGTGCAAAATTCATTTGTGCTTAATAGCGTTATTTTCAAAACATCAATGTCACAAAAATTACTGCCATAGTCCCCTGGTGCACACTGTTAAAAATATAATTCGCAAAGTGCATAGTTGCTGCCACGCTGTAATTTTACTTGCTCAAACTGCGGAATCTTCAGAGAGAGCGAAACCTCTCTCGTCTCCCTTTCTCGCTCGCAGTGCCAAAATTCACCTCGGAAATCCAATGGCTGGCACGCAGTCGAGCGGGTCATGCCCCCTCCGTACAATGTTTCAGAAAAGCTCCGTTTTGCCGGGGCCCCCAACCCTGCAGGGCGGGCTCTGTAAACAGGAGCGGAGGATCCTGTAAGCATGGGTTTCACCAGAACAAGCAGAGCCCAATTCCGACTTCCATTTAAAGCTGACTTTTTATTCGTCAAAACGTGGCAGCAATGACATCACTCATTTAATCCTAACATGTTTCAGCTAATTGCCTTGTTCACAGGTGAGTGTGTATTTTCAATCCAAGTGGTCACATGGCCGTTCACAAGTTCCTACCGGCCCCAGAATGCACCACAATGATGGTATCATGACGTGACATGGTGCAAAATTCATTTGTGCTTAATAGCGTTATTTTCAAAACATCAATGTCACAAAAATTACTGCCATAGTCCCCTGGTGCACACTGTTAAAAATATAATTCGCAAAGTGCATAGTTGCTGCCACGCTGTAATTTTACTTGCTCAAACTGCGGAATCTTCAGAGAGAGCGAAACCTCTCTCGTCTCCCTTTCTCGCTTGCAGTGCCAAAATTCACCTCGGAAATCCAATGGCTGGCACGCAGTCGAGCGGGTCATGCCCCCTCCGTACAATGTTTCAGAAAAGCTCTGTTTTGCCGGGGGCCCCCAACCCTGCAGGGCGGGCTCTGTAAACAGGAGCGGAGGATCCTGTAAGCATGGGTTTCACCAGAACAAGCAGAGCCCAATTCCGACTTCCATTTAAAGCTGACTTTTTATTCGTCAAAACGTGGCAGCAATGACATCACTCATTTAATCCTAACATGTTTCAGCTAATTGCCTTGTTCACAGGTGAGTGTGTATTTTCAATCCAAGTGGTCACATGGCCGTTCACAAGTTCCTACCGGCCCCAGAATGCACCACAATGATGGTATCATGACGTGACATGGTGCAAAATTCATTTGTGCTTAATAGCGTTATTTTCAAAACATCAATGTCACAAAAATTACTGCCATAGTCCCCTGGTGCACACTGTTAAAAATATAATTCGCAAAGTGCATAGTTGCTGCCACGCTGTAATTTTACTTGCTCAAACTGCGGAATCTTCAGAGAGAGCGAAACCTCTCTCGTCTCCCTTTCTCGCTCGCAGTGCCAAAATTCACCTCGGAAATCCAATGGCTGGCACGCAGTCGAGCGGGTCATGCCCCCTCCGTACAATGTTTCAGAAAAGCTCCGTTTTGCCGGGGGCCCCCAACCCTGCAGGGCGGGCTCTGTAAACAGGAGCGGAGGATCCTGTAAGCATGGGTTTCACCAGAACAAGCAGAGCCCAATTCCGACTTCCATTTAAAGCTGACTTTTTATTCGTCAAAACGTGGCAGCAATGACATCACTCATTTAATCCTAACATGTTTCAGCTAATTGCCTTGTTCACAGGTGAGTGTGTATTTTCAATCCAAGTGGTCACATGGCCGTTCACAAGTTCCTACCGGCCCCAGAATGCACCACAATGATGGTATCATGACGTGACATGGTGCAAAATTCATTTGTGCTTAATAGCGTTATTTTCAAAACATCAATGTCACAAAAATTACTGCCATAGTCCCCTGGTGCACACTGTTAAAAATATAATTCGCAAAGTGCATAGTTGCTGCCACGCTGTAATTTTACTTGCTCAAACTGCGGAATCTTCAGAGAGAGCGAAACCTCTCTCGTCTCCCTTTCTCGCTCGCAGTGCCAAAATTCACCTCGGAAATCCAATGGCTGGCACGCAGTCGAGCGGGTCATGCCCCCTCCGTACAATGTTTCAGAAAAGCTCCGTTTTGCCGGGGGCCCCCAACCCTGCAGGGCGGGCTCTGTAAACAGGAGCGGAGGATCCTGTAAGCATGGGTTTCACCAGAACAAGCAGAGCCCAATTCCGACTTCCATTTAAAGCTGACTTTTTATTCGTCAAAACGTGGCAGCAATGACATCACTCATTTAATCCTAACATGTTTCAGCTAATTGCCTTGTTCACAGGTGAGTGTGTATTTTCAATCCAAGTGGTCACATGGCCGTTCACAAGTTCCTACCGGCCCCAGAATGCACCACAATGATGGTATCATGACGTGACATGGTGCAAAATTCATTTGTGCTTAATAGCGTTATTTTCAAAACATCAATGTCACAAAAATTACTGCCATAGTCCCCTGGTGCACACTGTTAAAAATATAATTCGCAAAGTGCATAGTTGCTGCCACGCTGTAATTTTACTTGCTCAAACTGCGGAATCTTCAGAGAGAGCGAAACCTCTCTCGTCTCCCTTTCTCGCTTGCAGTGCCAAAATTCACCTCGGAAATCCAATGGCTGGCACGCAGTCGAGCGGGTCATGCCCCCTCCGTACAATGTTTCAGAAAAGCTCCGTTTTGCCGGGGCCCCCAACCCTGCAGGGCGGGCTCTGTAAACAGGAGCGGAGGATCCTGTAAGCATGGGTTTCACCAGAACAAGCAGAGCCCAATTCCGACTTCCATTTAAAGCTGACTTTTTATTCGTCAAAACGTGGCAGCAATGACATCACTCATTTAATCCTAACATGTTTCAGCTAATTGCCTTGTTCACAGGTGAGTGTGTATTTTCAATCCAAGTGGTCACATGGCCGTTCACAAGTTCCTACCGGCCCCAGAATGCACCACAATGATGGTATCATGACGTGACATGGTGCAAAATTCATTTGTGCTTAATAGCGTTATTTTCAAAACATCAATGTCACAAAAATTACTGCCATAGTCCCCTGGTGCACACTGTTAAAAATATAATTCGCAAAGTGCATAGTTGCTGCCACGCTGTAATTTTACTTGCTCAAACTGCGGAATCTTCAGAGAGAGCGAAACCTCTCTCGTCTCCCTTTCTCGCTTGCAGTGCCAAAATTCACCTCGGAAATCCAATGGCTGGCACGCAGTCGAGCGGGTCATGCCCCCTCCGTACAATGTTTCAGAAAAGCTCTGTTTTGCCGGGGGCCCCCAACCCTGCAGGGCGGGCTCTGTAAACAGGAGCGGAGGATCCTGTAAGCATGGGTTTCACCAGAACAAGCAGAGCCCAATTCCGACTTCCATTTAAAGCTGACTTTTATTCGTCAAAACGTGGCAGCAATGACATCACTCATTTAATCCTAACATGTTTCAGCTAATTGCCTTGTTCACAGGTGAGTGTGTATTTTCAATCCAAGTGGTCACATGGCCGTTCACAAGTTCCTACCGGCCCCAGAATGCACCACAATGATGGTATCATGACGTGACATGGTGCAAAATTCATTTGTGCTTAATAGCGTTATTTTCAAAACATCAATGTCACAAAAATTACTGCCATAGTCCCCTGGTGCACACTGTTAAAAATATAATTCGCAAAGTGCATAGTTGCTGCCACGCTGTAATTTTACTTGCTCAAACTGCGGAATCTTCAGAGAGAGCGAAACCTCTCTCGTCTCCCTTTCTCGCTCGCAGTGCCAAAATTCACCTCGGAAATCCAATGGCTGGCACGCAGTCGAGCGGGTCATGCCCCCTCCGTACAATGTTTCAGAAAAGCTCCGTTTTGCCGGGGCCCCCAACCCTGCAGGGCGGGCTCTGTAAACAGGAGCGGAGGATCCTGTAAGCATGGGTTTCACCAGAACAAGCAGAGCCCAATTCCGACTTCCATTTAAAGCTGACTTTTTATTCGTCAAAACGTGGCAGCAATGACATCACTCATTTAATCCTAACATGTTTCAGCTAATTGCCTTGTTCACAGGTGAGTGTGTATTTTCAATCCAAGTGCTCTTATGGCCGTTCACAAGTTCCTATCGGCCCCAGAATGCACCACAATGATGGTATCATGACGTGACATGGTGCAAAATTCATTTGTGCTTAATAGCGTTATTTTCAAAACATCAATGTCACAAAAATTACTGCCATAGTCCCCTGGTGCACACTGTTAAAAATATAATTCGCAAAGTGCATAGTTGCTGCCACGCTGTAATTTTACTTGCTCAAACTGCGGAATCTTCAGAGAGAGCGAAACCTCTCTCGTCTCCCTTTCTCGCTCGCAGTGCCAAAATTCACCTCGGAAATCCAATGGCTGGCACGCAGTCGAGCGGGTCATGCCCCCTCCGTACAATGTTTCAGAAAAGCTCCGTTTTGCCGGGGGCCCCCAACCCTGCAGGGCGGGCCCTGTAAACAGGAGCGGAGGATCCTGTAAGCATGGGTTTCACCAGAACAAGCAGAGCCCAATTCCGACTTCCATTTAAAGCTGACTTTTTATTCGTCAAAACGTGGCAGCAATGACATCACTCATTTAATCCTAACATGTTTCAGCTAATTGCCTTGTTCACAGGTGAGTGTGTATTTTCAATCCAAGTGGTCACATGGCCGTTCACAAGTTCCTACCGGCCCCAGAATGCACCACAATGATGGTATCATGACGTGACATGGTGCAAAATTCATTTGTGCTTAATAGCGTTATTTTCAAAACATCAATGTCACAAAAATTACTGCCATAGTCCCCTGGTGCACACTGTTAAAAATATAATTCGCAAAGTGCATAGTTGCTGCCACGCTGTAATTTTACTTGCTCAAACTGCGGAATCTTCAGAGAGAGCGAAAACCTCTCTCGTCTCCCTTTCTCGCTCGCAGTGCCAAAATTCACCTCGGAAATCCAATGGCTGGCACGCAGTCGAGCGGGTCATGCCCCCTCCGTACAATGTTTCAGAAAAGCTCCGTTTTGCCGGGGGCCCCCAACCCTGCAGGGCGGGCTCTGTAAACAGGAGCGGAGGATCCTGTAAGCATGGGTTTCACCAGAACAAGCAGAGCCCAATTCCGACTTCCATTTAAAGCTGACTTTTTATTCGTCAAAACGTGGCAGCAATGACATCACTCATTTAATCCTAACATGTTTCAGCTAATTGCCTTGTTCACAGGTGAGTGTGTATTTTCAATCCAAGTGGTCACATGGCCGTTCACAAGTTCCTACCGGCCCCAGAATGCACCACAATGATGGTATCATGACGTGACATGGTGCAAAATTCATTTGTGCTTAATAGCGTTATTTTCAAAACATCAATGTCACAAAAATTACTGCCATAGTCCCCTGGTGCACACTGTTAAAAATATAATTCGCAAAGTGCATAGTTGCTGCCACGCTGTAATTTTACTTGCTCAAACTGCGGAATCTTCAGAGAGAGCGAAACCTCTCTCGTCTCCCTTTCTCGCTCGCAGTGCCAAAATTCACCTCGGAAATCCAATGGCTGGCACGCAGTCGAGCGGGTCATGCCCCCTCCGTACAATGTTTCAGAAAAGCTCCGTTTTGCCGGGGGCCCCCAACCCTGCAGGGCGGGCTCTGTAAACAGGAGCGGAGGATCCTGTAAGCATGGGTTTCACCAGAACAAGCAGAGCCCAATTCCGACTTCCATTTAAAGCTGACTTTTTATTCGTCAAAACGTGGCAGCAATGACATCACTCATTTAATCCTAACATGTTTCAGCTAATTGCCTTGTTCACAGGTGAGTGTGTATTTTCAATCCAAGTGGTCACATGGCCGTTCACAAGTTCCTACCGGCCCCAGAATGCACCACAATGATGGTATCATGACGTGACATGGTGCAAAATTCATTTGTGCTTAATAGCGTTATTTTCAAAACATCAATGTCACAAAAATTACTGCCATAGTCCCCTGGTGCACACTGTTAAAAATATAATTCGCAAAGTGCATAGTTGCTGCCACGCTGTAATTTTACTTGCTCAAACTGCGGAATCTTCAGAGAGAGCGAAACCTCTCTCGTCTCCCTTTCTCGCTCGCAGTGCCAAAATTCACCTCGGAAATCCAATGGCTGGCACGCAGTCGAGCGGGTCATGCCCCCTCCGTACAATGTTTCAGAAAAGCTCCGTTTTGCCGGGGGCCCCCAACCCTGCAGGGCGGGCTCTGTAAACAGGAGCGGAGGATCCTGTAAGCATGGGTTTCACCAGAACAAGCAGAGCCCAATTCCGACTTCCATTTAAAGCTGACTTTTTATTCGTCAAAACGTGGCAGCAATGACATCACTCATTTAATCCTAACATGTTTCAGCTAATTGCCTTGTTCACAGGTGAGTGTGTATTTTCAATCCAAGTGGTCACATGGCCGTTCACAAGTTCCTACCGGCCCCAGAATGCACCACAATGATGGTATCATGACGTGACATGGTGCAAAATTCATTTGTGCTTAATAGCGTTATTTTCAAAACATCAATGTCACAAAAATTACTGCCATAGTCCCCTGGTGCACACTGTTAAAAATATAATTCGCAAAGTGCATAGTTGCTGCCACGCTGTAATTTTACTTGCTCAAACTGCGGAATCTTCAGAGAGAGCGAAACCTCTCTCGTCTCCCTTTCTCGCTCGCAGTGCCAAAATTCACCTCGGAAATCCAATGGCTGGCACGCAGTCGAGCGGGTCATGCCCCCTCCGTACAATGTTTCAGAAAAGCTCCGTTTTGCCGGGGGCCCCCAACCCTGCAGGGCGGGCTCTGTAAACAGGAGCGGAGGATCCTGTAAGCATGGGTTTCACCAGAACAAGCAGAGCCCAATTCCGACTTCCATTTAAAGCTGACTTTTTATTCGTCAAAACGTGGCAGCAATGACATCACTCATTTAATCCTAACATGTTTCAGCTAATTGCCTTGTTCACAGGTGAGTGTGTATTTTCAATCCAAGTGGTCACATGGCCGTTCACAAGTTCCTACCGGCCCCAGAATGCACCACAATGATGGTATCATGACGTGACATGGTGCAAAATTCATTTGTGCTTAATAGCGTTATTTTCAAAACATCAATGTCACAAAAATTACTGCCATAGTCCCCTGGTGCACACTGTTAAAAATATAATTCGCAAAGTGCATAGTTGCTGCCACGCTGTAATTTTACTTGCTCAAACTGCGGAATCTTCAGAGAGAGCGAAACCTCTCTCGTCTCCCTTTCTCGCTCGCAGTGCCAAAATTCACCTCGGAAATCCAATGGCTGGCACGCAGTCGAGCGGGTCATGCCCCCTCCGTACAATGTTTCAGAAAAGCTCCGTTTTGCCGGGGGCCCCCAACCCTGCAGGGCGGGCTCTGTAAACAGGAGCGGAGGATCCTGTAAGCATGGGTTTCACCAGAACAAGCAGAGCCCAATTCCGACTTCCATTTAAAGCTGACTTTTTATTCGTCAAAACGTGGCAGCAATGACATCACTCATTTAATCCTAACATGTTTCAGCTAATTGCCTTGTTCACAGGTGAGTGTGTATTTTCAATCCAAGTGGTCACATGGCCGTTCACAAGTTCCTACCGGCCCCAGAATGCACCACAATGATGGTATCATGACGTGACATGGTGCAAAATTCATTTGTGCTTAATAGCGTTATTTTCAAAACATCAATGTCACAAAAATTACTGCCATAGTCCCCTGGTGCACACTGTTAAAATTATATAATTCGCAAAGTGCATAGTTGCTGCCACGCTGTAATTTTACTTGCTCAAACTGCGGAATCTTCAGAGAGAGCGAAACCTCTCTCGTCTCCCTTTCTCGCTTGCAGTGCCAAAATTCACCTCGGAAATCCAATGGCTGGCACGCAGTCGAGCGGGTCATGCCCCCTCCGTACAATGTTTCAGAAAAGCTCTGTTTTGCCGGGGGCCCCCAACCCTGCAGGGCGGGCTCTGTAAACAGGAGCGGAGGATCCTGTAAGCATGGGTTTCACCAGAACAAGCAGAGCCCAATTCCGACTTCCATTTAAAGCTGACTTTTTATTCGTCAAAACGTGGCAGCAATGACATCACTCATTTAATCCTAACATGTTTCAGCTAATTGCCTTGTTCACAGGTGAGTGTGTATTTTCAATCCAAGTGGTCACATGGCCGTTCACAAGTTCCTACCGGCCCCAGAATGCACCACAATGATGGTATCATGACGTGACATGGTGCAAAATTCATTTGTGCTTAATAGCGTTATTTTCAAAACATCAATGTCACAAAAATTACTGCCATAGTCCCCTGGTGCACACTGTTAAAAATATAATTCGCAAAGTGCATAGTTGCTGCCACGCTGTAATTTTACTTGCTCAAACTGCGGAATCTTCAGAGAGAGCGAAACCTCTCTCGTCTCCCTTTCTCGCTTGCAGTGCCAAAATTCACCTCGGAAATCCAATGGCTGGCACGCAGTCGAGCGGGTCATGCCCCCTCCGTACAATGTTTCAGAAAAGCTCCGTTTTGCCGGGGGCCCCCAACCCTGCAGGGCGGGCTCTGTAAACAGGAGCGGAGGATCCTGTAAGCATGGGTTTCACCAGAACAAGCAGAGCCCAATTCCGACTTCCATTTAAAGCTGACTTTTTATTCGTCAAAACGTGGCAGCAATGACATCACTCATTTAATCCTAACATGTTTCAGCTAATTGCCTTGTTCACAGGTGAGTGTGTATTTTCAATCCAAGTGGTCACATGGCCGTTCACAAGTTCCTACCGGCCCCAGAATGCACCACAATGATGGTATCATGACGTGACATGGTGCAAAATTCATTTGTGCTTAATAGCGTTATTTTCAAAACATCAATGTCACAAAAATTACTGCCATAGTCCCCTGGTGCACACTGTTAAAATTATATAATTCGCAAAGTGCATAGTTGCTGCCACGCTGTAATTTTACTTGCTCAAACTGCGGAATCTTCAGAGAGAGCGAAACCTCTCTCGTCTCCCTTTCTCGCTCGCAGTGCCAAAATTCACCTCGGACATCCAATGGCTGGCATGCAGTCGAGCGGGTCATGCCCCCTCCGTACAATGTTTCAGAAAAGCTCCGTTTTGCCGGGGGCCCCCAACCCTGCAGGGCGGGCTCTGTAAACAGGAGCGGAGGATCCTGTAAGCATGAGTTTCACCAGAACAAGCAGAGCCCAATTCCGACTTCCATTTAAAGCTGACTTTTTATTCGTCAAAACGTGGCAGCAATGACATCACTCATTTAATCCTAACATGTTTCAGCTAATTGCCTTGTTCACAGGTGAGTGTGTATTTTCAATCCAAGTGGTCACATGGCCGTTCACAAGTTCCTACCGGCCCCAGAATGCACCACAATGATGGTATCATGACGTGACATGGTGCAAAATTCATTTGTGCTTAATAGCGTTATTTTCAAAACATCAATGTCACAACAAATTACTGCCATAGTCCCCTGGTGCACACTGTTAAAAATATAATTCGCAAAGTGCATAGTTGCTGCCACGCTGTAATTTTACTTGCTCAAACTGCGGAATCTTCAGAGAGAGCGAAACCTCTCTCGTCTCCCTTTCTCGCTTGCAGTGCCAAAATTCACCTCGGAAATCCAATGGCTGGCACGCAGTCGAGCGGGTCATGCCCCCTCCGTACAATGTTTCAGAAAAGCTCCGTTTTGCCGGGGGCCCCCAACCCTGCAGGGCGGGCTCTGTAAACAGGAGCGGAGGATCCTGTAAGCATGAGTTTCACCAGAACAAGCAGAGCCCAATTCCGACTTCCATTTAAAGCTGACTTTTTATTCGTCAAAACGTGGCAGCAATGACATCACTCATTTAATCCTAACATGTTTCAGCTAATTGCCTTGTTCACAGGTGAGTGTGTATTTTCAATCCAAGTGGTCACATGGCCGTTCACAAGTTCCTACCGGCCCCAGAATGCACCACAATGATGGTATCATGACGTGACATGGTGCAAAATTCATTTGTGCTTAATAGCGTTATTTTCAAAACATCAATGTCACAACAAATTACTGCCATAGTCCCCTGGTGCACACTGTTAAAAATATAATTCGCAAAGTGCATAGTTGCTGCCACGCTGTAATTTTACTTGCTCAAACTGCGGAATCTTCAGAGAGAGCGAAACCTCTCTCGTCTCCCTTTCTCGCTTGCAGTGCCAAAATTCACCTCGGAAATCCAATGGCTGGCACGCAGTCGAGCGGGTCATGCCCCCTCCGTACAATGTTTCAGAAAAGCTCCGTTTTGCCGGGGGCCCCCAACCCTGCAGGGCGGGCTCTGTAAACAGGAGCGGAGGATCCTGTAAGCATGGGTTTCACCAGAACAAGCAGAGCCCAATTCCGACTTCCATTTAAAGCTGACTTTTTATTCGTCAAAACGTGGCAGCAATGACATCACTCATTTAATCCTAACATGTTTCAGCTAATTGCCTTGTTCACAGGTGAGTGTGTATTTTCAATCCAAGTGGTCACATGGCCGTTCACAAGTTCCTACCGGCCCCAGAATGCACCACAATGATGGTATCATGACGTGACATGGTGCAAAATTCATTTGTGCTTAATAGCGTTATTTTCAAAACATCAATGTCACAAAAATTACTGCCATAGTCCCCTGGTGCACACTGTTAAAAATATAATTCGCAAAGTGCATAGTTGCTGCCACGCTGTAATTTTACTTGCTCAAACTGCGGAATCTTCAGAGAGAGCGAAACCTCTCTCGTCTCCCTTTCTCGCTTGCAGTGCCAAAATTCACCTCGGAAATCCAATGGCTGGCACGCAGTCGAGCGGGTCATGCCCCCTCCGTACAATGTTTCAGAAAAGCTCTGTTTTGCCGGGGGCCCCCAACCCTGCAGGGCGGGCTCTGTAAACAGGAGCGGAGGATCCTGTAAGCATGGGTTTCACCAGAACAAGCAGAGCCCAATTCCGACTTCCATTTAAAGCTGACTTTTTATTCGTCAAAACGTGGCAGCAATGACATCACTCATTTAATCCTAACATGTTTCAGCTAATTGCCTTGTTCACAGGTGAGTGTGTATTTTCAATCCAAGTGGTCACATGGCCGTTCACAAGTTCCTACCGGCCCCAGAATGCACCACAATGATGGTATCATGACGTGACATGGTGCAAAATTCATTTGTGCTTAATAGCGTTATTTTCAAAACATCAATGTCACAAAAATTACTGCCATAGTCCCCTGGTGCACACTGTTAAAAATATAATTCGCAAAGTGCATAGTTGCTGCCACGCTGTAATTTTACTTGCTCAAACTGCGGAATCTTCAGAGAGAGCGAAACCTCTCTCGTCTCCCTTTCTCGCTCGCAGTGCCAAAATTCACCTCGGAAATCCAATGGCTGGCACGCAGTCGAGCGGGTCATGCCCCCTCCGTACAATGTTTCAGAAAAGCTCTGTTTTGCCGGGGGCCCCCAACCCTGCAGGGCGGGCTCTGTAAACAGGAGCGGAGGATCCTGTAAGCATGGGTTTCACCAGAACAAGCAGAGCCCAATTCCGACTTCCATTTAAAGCTGACTTTTTATTCGTCAAAACGTGGCAGCAATGACATCACTCATTTAATCCTAACATGTTTCAGCTAATTGCCTTGTTCACAGGTGAGTGTGTATTTTCAATCCAAGTGGTCACATGGCCGTTCACAAGTTCCTACCGGCCCCAGAATGCACCACAATGATGGTATCATGACGTGACATGGTGCAAAATTCATTTGTGCTTAATAGCGTTATTTTCAAAACATCAATGTCACAAAAATTACTGCCATAGTCCCCTGGTGCACACTGTTAAAAATATAATTCGCAAAGTGCATAGTTGCTGCCACGCTGTAATTTTACTTGCTCAAACTGCGGAATCTTCAGAGAGAGCGAAACCTCTCTCGTCTCCCTTTCTCGCTTGCAGTGCCAAAATTCACCTCGGAAATCCAATGGCTGGCACGCAGTCGAGCGGGTCATGCCCCCTCCGTACAATGTTTCAGAAAAGCTCTGTTTTGCCGGGGGCCCCCAACCCTGCAGGGCGGGCTCTGTAAACAGGAGCGGAGGATCCTGTAAGCATGGGTTTCACCAGAACAAGCAGAGCCCAATTCCGACTTCCATTTAAAGCTGACTTTTTATTCGTCAAAACGTGGCAGCAATGACATCACTCATTTAATCCTAACATGTTTCAGCTAATTGCCTTGTTCACAGGTGAGTGTGTATTTTCAATCCAAGTGGTCACATGGCCGTTCACAAGTTCCTACCGGCCCCAGAATGCACCACAATGATGGTATCATGACGTGACATGGTGCAAAATTCATTTGTGCTTAATAGCGTTATTTTCAAAACATCAATGTCACAAAAATTACTGCCATAGTCCCCTGGTGCACACTGTTAAAAATATAATTCGCAAAGTGCATAGTTGCTGCCACGCTGTAATTTTACTTGCTCAAACTGCGGAATCTTCAGAGAGAGCGAAACCTCTCTCGTCTCCCTTTCTCGCTTGCAGTGCCAAAATTCACCTCGGAAATCCAATGGCTGGCACGCAGTCGAGCGGGTCATGCCCCCTCCGTACAATGTTTCAGAAAAGCTCTGTTTTGCCGGGGGCCCCCAACCCTGCAGGGCGGGCTCTGTAAACAGGAGCGGAGGATCCTGTAAGCATGGGTTTCACCAGAACAAGCAGAGCCCAATTCCGACTTCCATTTAAAGCTGACTTTTTATTCGTCAAAACGTGGCAGCAATGACATCACTCATTTAATCCTAACATGTTTCAGCTAATTGCCTTGTTCACAGGTGAGTGTGTATTTTCAATCCAAGTGGTCACATGGCCGTTCACAAGTTCCTACCGGCCCCAGAATGCACCGCAATGATGGTATCATGACGTGACATGGTGCAAAATTCATTTGTGCTTAATAGCGTTATTTTCAAAACATCAATGTCACAAAAATTACTGCCATAGTCCCCTGGTGCACACTGTTAAAAATATAATTCGCAAAGTGCATAGTTGCTGCCACGCTGTAATTTTACTTGCTCAAACTGCGGAATCTTCAGAGAGAGCGAAACCTCTCTCGTCTCCCTTTCTCGCTTGCAGTGCCAAAATTCACCTCGGAAATCCAATGGCTGGCACGCAGTCGAGCGGGTCATGCCCCCTCCGTACAATGTTTCAGAAAAGCTCCGTTTTGCCGGGGGCCCCCAACCCTGCAGGGCGGGCTCTGTAAACAGGAGCGGAGGATCCTGTAAGCATGAGTTTCACCAGAACAAGCAGAGCCCAATTCCGACTTCCATTTAAAGCTGACTTTTTATTCGTCAAAACGTGGCAGCAATGACATCACTCATTTAATCCTAACATGTTTCAGCTAATTGCCTTGTTCACAGGTGAGTGTGTATTTTCAATCCAAGTGGTCACATGGCCGTTCACAAGTTCCTACCGGCCCCAGAATGCACCACAATGATGGTATCATGACGTGACATGGTGCAAAATTCATTTGTGCTTAATAGCGTTATTTTCAAAACATCAATGTCACAACAAATTACTGCCATAGTCCCCTGGTGCACACTGTTAAAAATATAATTCGCAAAGTGCATAGTTGCTGCCACGCTGTAATTTTACTTGCTCAAACTGCGGAATCTTCAGAGAGAGCGAAACCTCTCTCGTCTCCCTTTCTCGCTTGCAGTGCCAAAATTCACCTCGGAAATCCAATGGCTGGCACGCAGTCGAGCGGGTCATGCCCCCTCCGTACAATGTTTCAGAAAAGCTCCGTTTTGCCGGGGGCCCCCAACCCTGCAGGGCGGGCTCTGTAAACAGGAGCGGAGGATCCTGTAAGCATGGGTTTCACCAGAACAAGCAGAGCCCAATTCCGACTTCCATTTAAAGCTGACTTTTTATTCGTCAAAACGTGGCAGCAATGACATCACTCATTTAATCCTAACATGTTTCAGCTAATTGCCTTGTTCACAGGTGAGTGTGTATTTTCAATCCAAGTGGTCACATGGCCGTTCACAAGTTCCTACCGGCCCCAGAATGCACCACAATGATGGTATCATGACGTGACATGGTGCAAAATTCATTTGTGCTTAATAGCGTTATTTTCAAAACATCAATGTCACAACAAATTACTGCCATAGTCCCCTGGTGCACACTGTTAAAAATATAATTCGCAAAGTGCATAGTTGCTGCCACGCTGTAATTTTACTTGCTCAAACTGCGGAATCTTCAGAGAGAGCGAAACCTCTCTCGTCTCCCTTTCTCGCTTGCAGTGCCAAAATTCACCTCGGAAATCCAATGGCTGGCACGCAGTCGAGCGGGTCATGCCCCCTCCGTACAATGTTTCAGAAAAGCTCCGTTTTGCCGGGGGCCCCCAACCCTGCAGGGCGGGCTCTGTAAACAGGAGCGGAGGATCCTGTAAGCATGGGTTTCACCAGAACAAGCAGAGCCCAATTCCGACTTCCATTTAAAGCTGACTTTTTATTCGTCAAAACGTGGCAGCAATGACATCACTCATTTAATCCTAACATGTTTCAGCTAATTGCCTTGTTCACAGGTGAGTGTGTATTTTCAATCCAAGTGGTCACATGGCCGTTCACAAGTTCCTACCGGCCCCAGAATGCACCACAATGATGGTATCATGACGTGACATGGTGCAAAATTCATTTGTGCTTAATAGCGTTATTTTCAAAACATCAATGTCACAAAAATTACTGCCATAGTCCCCTGGTGCACACTGTTAAAAATATAATTCGCAAAGTGCATAGTTGCTGCCACGCTGTAATTTTACTTGCTCAAACTGCGGAATCTTCAGAGAGAGCGAAACCTCTCTCGTCTCCCTTTCTCGCTTGCAGTGCCAAAATTCACCTCGGAAATCCAATGGCTGGCACGCAGTCGAGCGGGTCATGCCCCCTCCGTACAATGTTTCAGAAAAGCTCTGTTTTGCCGGGGGCCCCCAACCCTGCAGGGCGGGCTCTGTAAACAGGAGCGGAGGATCCTGTAAGCATGGGTTTCACCAGAACAAGCAGAGCCCAATTCCGACTTCCATTTAAAGCTGACTTTTTATTCGTCAAAACGTGGCAGCAATGACATCACTCATTTAATCCTAACATGTTTCAGCTAATTGCCTTGTTCACAGGTGAGTGTGTATTTTCAATCCAAGTGGTCACATGGCCGTTCACAAGTTCCTACCGGCCCCAGAATGCACCACAATGATGGTATCATGACGTGACATGGTGCAAAATTCATTTGTGCTTAATAGCGTTATTTTCAAAACATCAATGTCACAACAAATTACTGCCATAGTCCCCTGGTGCACACTGTTAAAAATATAATTCGCAAAGTGCATAGTTGCTGCCACGCTGTAATTTTACTTGCTCAAACTGCGGAATCTTCAGAGAGAGCGAAACCTCTCTCGTCTCCCTTCCTCGCTCGCAGTGCCAAAATTCACCTCGGAAATCCAATGGCTGGCACGCAGTCGAGCGGGTCATGCCCCCTCCGTACAATGTTTCAGAAAAGCTCTGTTTTGCCGGGGGCCCCCAACCCTGCAGGGCGGGCTCTGTAAACAGGAGCGGAGGATCCTGTAAGCATGGGTTTCACCAGAACAAGCAGAGCCCAATTCCGACTTCCATTTAAAGCTGACTTTTTATTCGTCAAAACGTGGCAGCAATGACATCACTCATTTAATCCTAACATGTTTCAGCTAATTGCCTTGTTCACAGGTGAGTGTGTATTTTCAATCCAAGTGGTCACATGGCCGTTCACAAGTTCCTACCGGCCCCAGAATGCACCACAATGATGGTATCATGACGTGACATGGTGCAAAATTCATTTGTGCTTAATAGCGTTATTTTCAAAACATCAATGTCACAAAAATTACTGCCATAGTCCCCTGGTGCACACTGTTAAAAATATAATTCGCAAAGTGCATAGTTGCTGCCACGCTGTAATTTTACTTGCTCAAACTGCGGAATCTTCAGAGAGAGCGAAACCTCTCTCGTCTCCCTTTCTCGCTTGCAGTGCCAAAATTCACCTCGGAAATCCAATGGCTGGCACGCAGTCGAGCGGGTCATGCCCCCTCCGTACAATGTTTCAGAAAAGCTCTGTTTTGCCGGGGGCCCCCAACCCTGCAGGGCGGGCTCTGTAAACAGGAGCGGAGGATCCTGTAAGCATGGGTTTCACCAGAACAAGCAGAGCCCAATTCCGACTTCCATTTAAAGCTGACTTTTTATTCGTCAAAACGTGGCAGCAATGACATCACTCATTTAATCCTAACATGTTTCAGCTAATTGCCTTGTTCACAGGTGAGTGTGTATTTTCAATCCAAGTGGTCACATGGCCGTTCACAAGTTCCTACCGGCCCCAGAATGCACCACAATGATGGTATCATGACGTGACATGGTGCAAAATTCATTTGTGCTTAATAGCGTTATTTTCAAAACATCAATGTCACAAAAATTACTGCCATAGTCCCCTGGTGCACACTGTTAAAAATATAATTCGCAAAGTGCATAGTTGCTGCCACGCTGTAATTTTACTTGCTCAAACTGCGGAATCTTCAGAGAGAGCGAAACCTCTCTCGTCTCCCTTTCTCGCTTGCAGTGCCAAAATTCACCTCGGAAATCCAATGGCTGGCACGCAGTCGAGCGGGTCATGCCCCCTCCGTACAATGTTTCAGAAAAGCTCTGTTTTGCCGGGGGCCCCCAACCCTGCAGGGCGGGCTCTGTAAACAGGAGCGGAGGATCCTGTAAGCATGGGTTTCACCAGAACAAGCAGAGCCCAATTCCGACTTCCATTTAAAGCTGACTTTTTATTCGTCAAAACGTGGCAGCAATGACATCACTCATTTAATCCTAACATGTTTCAGCTAATTGCCTTGTTCACAGGTGAGTGTGTATTTTCAATCCAAGTGGTCACATGGCCGTTCACAAGTTCCTACCGGCCCCAGAATGCACCACAATGATGGTATCATGACGTGACATGGTGCAAAATTCATTTGTGCTTAATAGCGTTATTTTCAAAACATCAATGTCACAAAAATTACTGCCATAGTCCCCTGGTGCACACTGTTAAAAATATAATTCGCAAAGTGCATAGTTGCTGCCACGCTGTAATTTTACTTGCTCAAACTGCGGAATCTTCAGAGAGAGCGAAACCTCTCTCGTCTCCCTTTCTCGCTTGCAGTGCCAAAATTCACCTCGGAAATCCAATGGCTGGCACGCAGTCGAGCGGGTCATGCCCCCTCCGTACAATGTTTCAGAAAAGCTCTGTTTTGCCGGGGGCCCCCAACCCTGCAGGGCGGGCTCTGTAAACAGGAGCGGAGGATCCTGTAAGCATGGGTTTCACCAGAACAAGCAGAGCCCAATTCCGACTTCCATTTAAAGCTGACTTTTTATTCGTCAAAACGTGGCAGCAATGACATCACTCATTTAATCCTAACATGTTTCAGCTAATTGCCTTGTTCACAGGTGAGTGTGTATTTTCAATCCAAGTGGTCACATGGCCGTTCACAAGTTCCTACCGGCCCCAGAATGCACCACAATGATGGTATCATGACGTGACATGGTGCAAAATTCATTTGTGCTTAATAGCGTTATTTTCAAAACATCAATGTCACAAAAATTACTGCCATAGTCCCCTGGTGCACACTGTTAAAAATATAATTCGCAAAGTGCATAGTTGCTGCCACGCTGTAATTTTACTTGCTCAAACTGCGGAATCTTCAGAGAGAGCGAAACCTCTCTCGTCTCCCTTTCTCGCTTGCAGTGCCAAAATTCACCTCGGAAATCCAATGGCTGGCACGCAGTCGAGCGGGTCATGCCCCCTCCGTACAATGTTTCAGAAAAGCTCCGTTTTGCCGGGGGCCCCCAACCCTGCAGGGCGGGCTCTGTAAACAGGAGCGGAGGATCCTGTAAGCATGGGTTTCACCAGAACAAGCAGAGCCCAATTCCGACTTCCATTTAAAGCTGACTTTTTATTCGTCAAAACGTGGCAGCAATGACATCACTCATTTAATCCTAACATGTTTCAGCTAATTGCCTTGTTCACAGGTGAGTGTGTATTTTCAATCCAAGTGGTCACATGGCCGTTCACAAGTTCCTACCGGCCCCAGAATGCACCACAATGATGGTATCATGACGTGACATGGTGCAAAATTCATTTGTGCTTAATAGCGTTATTTTCAAAACATCAATGTCACAAAAATTACTGCCATAGTCCCCTGGTGCACACTGTTAAAAATATAATTCGCAAAGTGCATAGTTGCTGCCACGCTGTAATTTTACTTGCTCAAACTGCGGAATCTTCAGAGAGAGCGAAACCTCTCTCGTCTCCCTTTCTCGCTCGCAGTGCCAAAATTCACCTCGGAAATCCAATGGCTGGCACGCAGTCGAGCGGGTCATGCCCCCTCCGTACAATGTTTCAGAAAAGCTCCGTTTTGCCGGGGGCCCCCAACCCTGCAGGGCGGGCTCTGTAAACAGGAGCGGAGGATCCTGTAAGCATGGGTTTCACCAGAACAAGCAGAGCCCAATTCCGACTTCCATTTAAAGCTGACTTTTTATTCGTCAAAACGTGGCAGCAATGACATCACTCATTTAATCCTAACATGTTTCAGCTAATTGCCTTGTTCACAGGTGAGTGTGTATTTTCAATCCAAGTGGTCACATGGCCGTTCACAAGTTCCTACCGGCCCCAGAATGCACCACAATGATGGTATCATGACGTGACATGGTGCAAAATTCATTTGTGCTTAATAGCGTTATTTTCAAAACATCAATGTCACAAAAATTACTGCCATAGTCCCCTGGTGCACACTGTTAAAAATATAATTCGCAAAGTGCATAGTTGCTGCCACGCTGTAATTTTACTTGCTCAAACTGCGGAATCTTCAGAGAGAGCGAAACCTCTCTCGTCTCCCTTTCTCGCTTGCAGTGCCAAAATTCACCTCGGAAATCCAATGGCTGGCACGCAGTCGAGCGGGTCATGCCCCCTCCGTACAATGTTTCAGAAAAGCTCTGTTTTGCCGGGGGCCCCCAACCCTGCAGGGCGGGCTCTGTAAACAGGAGCGGAGGATCCTGTAAGCATGGGTTTCACCAGAACAAGCAGAGCCCAATTCCGACTTCCATTTAAAGCTGACTTTTTATTCGTCAAAACGTGGCAGCAATGACATCACTCATTTAATCCTAACATGTTTCAGCTAATTGCCTTGTTCACAGGTGAGTGTGTATTTTCAATCCAAGTGGTCACATGGCCGTTCACAAGTTCCTACCGGCCCCAGAATGCACCACAATGATGGTATCATGACGTGACATGGTGCAAAATTCATTTGTGCTTAATAGCGTTATTTTCAAAACATCAATGTCACAAAAATTACTGCCATAGTCCCCTGGTGCACACTGTTAAAAATATAATTCGCAAAGTGCATAGTTGCTGCCACGCTGTAATTTTACTTGCTCAAACTGCGGAATCTTCAGAGAGAGCGAAACCTCTCTCGTCTCCCTTTCTCGCTCGCAGTGCCAAAATTCACCTCGGAAATCCAATGGCTGGCACGCAGTCGAGCGGGTCATGCCCCCTCCGTACAATGTTTCAGAAAAGCTCTGTTTTGCCGGGGGCCCCCAACCCTGCAGGGCGGGCTCTGTAAACAGGAGCGGAGGATCCTGTAAGCATGGGTTTCACCAGAACAAGCAGAGCCCAATTCCGACTTCCATTTAAAGCTGACTTTTTATTCGTCAAAACGTGGCAGCAATGACATCACTCATTTAATCCTAACATGTTTCAGCTAATTGCCTTGTTCACAGGTGAGTGTGTATTTTCAATCCAAGTGGTCACATGGCCGTTCACAAGTTCCTACCGGCCCCAGAATGCACCACAATGATGGTATCATGACGTGACATGGTGCAAAATTCATTTGTGCTTAATAGCGTTATTTTCAAAACATCAATGTCACAAAAATTACTGCCATAGTCCCCTGGTGCACACTGTTAAAAATATAATTCGCAAAGTGCATAGTTGCTGCCACGCTGTAATTTTACTTGCTCAAACTGCGGAATCTTCAGAGAGAGCGAAACCTCTCTCGTCTCCCTTTCTCGCTCGCAGTGCCAAAATTCACCTCGGAAATCCAATGGCTGGCACGCAGTCGAGCGGGTCATGCCCCCTCCGTACAATGTTTCAGAAAAGCTCTGTTTTGCCGGGGGCCCCCAACCCTGCAGGGCGGGCTCTGTAAACAGGAGCGGAGGATCCTGTAAGCATGGGTTTCACCAGAACAAGCAGAGCCCAATTCCGACTTCCATTTAAAGCTGACTTTTTATTCGTCAAAACGTGGCAGCAATGACATCACTCATTTAATCCTAACATGTTTCAGCTAATTGCCTTGTTCACAGGTGAGTGTGTATTTTCAATCCAAGTGGTCACATGGCCGTTCACAAGTTCCTACCGGCCCCAGAATGCACCACAATGATGGTATCATGACGTGACATGGTGCAAAATTCATTTGTGCTTAATAGCGTTATTTTCAAAACATCAATGTCACAAAAATTACTGCCATAGTCCCCTGGTGCACACTGTTAAAAATATAATTCGCAAAGTGCATAGTTGCTGCCACGCTGTAATTTTACTTGCTCAAACTGCGGAATCTTCAGAGAGAGCGAAACCTCTCTCGTCTCCCTTTCTCGCTTGCAGTGCCAAAATTCACCTCGGAAATCCAATGGCTGGCACGCAGTCGAGCGGGTCATGCCCCCTCCGTACAATGTTTCAGAAAAGCTCTGTTTTGCCGGGGGCCCCCAACCCTGCAGGGCGGGCTCTGTAAACAGGAGCGGAGGATCCTGTAAGCATGGGTTTCACCAGAACAAGCAGAGCCCAATTCCGACTTCCATTTAAAGCTGACTTTTTATTCGTCAAAACGTGGCAGCAATGACATCACTCATTTAATCCTAACATGTTTCAGCTAATTGCCTTGTTCACAGGTGAGTGTGTATTTTCAATCCAAGTGGTCACATGGCCGTTCACAAGTTCCTACCGGCCCCAGAATGCACCGCAATGATGGTATCATGACGTGACATGGTGCAAAATTCATTTGTGCTTAATAGCGTTATTTTCAAAACATCAATGTCACAAAAATTACTGCCATAGTCCCCTGGTGCACACTGTTAAAAATATAATTCGCAAAGTGCATAGTTGCTGCCACGCTGTAATTTTACTTGCTCAAACTGCGGAATCTTCAGAGAGAGCGAAACCTCTCTCGTCTCCCTTTCTCGCTTGCAGTGCCAAAATTCACCTCGGAAATCCAATGGCTGGCACGCAGTCGAGCGGGTCATGCCCCCTCCGTACAATGTTTCAGAAAAGCTCCGTTTTGCCGGGGGCCCCCAACCCTGCAGGGCGGGCTCTGTAAACAGGAGCGGAGGATCCTGTAAGCATGGGTTTCACCAGAACAAGCAGAGCCCAATTCCGACTTCCATTTAAAGCTGACTTTTTATTCGTCAAAACGTGGCAGCAATGACATCACTCATTTAATCCTAACATGTTTCAGCTAATTGCCTTGTTCACAGGTGAGTGTGTATTTTCAATCCAAGTGGTCACATGGCCGTTCACAAGTTCCTACCGGCCCCAGAATGCACCACAATGATGGTATCATGACGTGACATGGTGCAAAATTCATTTGTGCTTAATAGCGTTATTTTCAAAACATCAATGTCACAAAAATTACTGCCATAGTCCCCTGGTGCACACTGTTAAAAATATAATTCGCAAAGTGCATAGTTGCTGCCACGCTGTAATTTTACTTGCTCAAACTGCGGAATCTTCAGAGAGAGCGAAACCTCTCTCGTCTCCCTTTCTCGCTCGCAGTGCCAAAATTCACCTCGGAAATCCAATGGCTGGCACGCAGTCGAGCGGGTCATGCCCCCTCCGTACAATGTTTCAGAAAAGCTCCGTTTTGCCGGGGGCCCCCAACCCTGCAGGGCGGGCTCTGTAAACAGGAGCGGAGGATCCTGTAAGCATGGGTTTCACCAGAACAAGCAGAGCCCAATTCCGACTTCCATTTAAAGCTGACTTTTTATTCGTCAAAACGTGGCAGCAATGACATCACTCATTTAATCCTAACATGTTTCAGCTAATTGCCTTGTTCACAGGTGAGTGTGTATTTTCAATCCAAGTGGTCACATGGCCGTTCACAAGTTCCTACCGGCCCCAGAATGCACCACAATGATGGTATCATGACGTGACATGGTGCAAAATTCATTTGTGCTTAATAGCGTTATTTTCAAAACATCAATGTCACAAAAATTACTGCCATAGTCCCCTGGTGCACACTGTTAAAAATATAATTCGCAAAGTGCATAGTTGCTGCCACGCTGTAATTTTACTTGCTCAAACTGCGGAATCTTCAGAGAGAGCGAAACCTCTCTCGTCTCCCTTTCTCGCTCGCAGTGCCAAAATTCACCTCGGAAATCCAATGGCTGGCACGCAGTCGAGCGGGTCATGCCCCCTCCGTACAATGTTTCAGAAAAGCTCCGTTTTGCCGGGGGCCCCCAACCCTGCAGGGCGGGCTCTGTAAACAGGAGCGGAGGATCCTGTAAGCATGGGTTTCACCAGAACAAGCAGAGCCCAATTCCGACTTCCATTTAAAGCTGACTTTTTATTCGTCAAAACGTGGCAGCAATGACATCACTCATTTAATCCTAACATGTTTCAGCTAATTGCCTTGTTCACAGGTGAGTGTGTATTTTCAATCCAAGTGGTCACATGGCCGTTCACAAGTTCCTACCGGCCCCAGAATGCACCACAATGATGGTATCATGACGTGACATGGTGCAAAATTCATTTGTGCTTAATAGCGTTATTTTCAAAACATCAATGTCACAAAAATTACTGCCATAGTCCCCTGGTGCACACTGTTAAAAATATAATTCGCAAAGTGCATAGTTGCTGCCACGCTGTAATTTTACTTGCTCAAACTGCGGAATCTTCAGAGAGAGCGAAACCTCTCTCGTCTCCCTTTCTCGCTCGCAGTGCCAAAATTCACCTCGGAAATCCAATGGCTGGCACGCAGTCGAGCGGGTCATGCCCCCTCCGTACAATGTTTCAGAAAAGCTCTGTTTTGCCGGGGGCCCCCAACCCTGCAGGGCGGGCTCTGTAAACAGGAGCGGAGGATCCTGTAAGCATGGGTTTCACCAGAACAAGCAGAGCCCAATTCCGACTTCCATTTAAAGCTGACTTTTTATTCGTCAAAACGTGGCAGCAATGACATCACTCATTTAATCCTAACATGTTTCAGCTAATTGCCTTGTTCACAGGTGAGTGTGTATTTTCAATCCAAGTGGTCACATGGCCGTTCACAAGTTCCTACCGGCCCCAGAATGCACCACAATGATGGTATCATGACGTGACATGGTGCAAAATTCATTTGTGCTTAATAGCGTTATTTTCAAAACATCAATGTCACAAAAATTACTGCCATAGTCCCCTGGTGCACACTGTTAAAAATATAATTCGCAAAGTGCATAGTTGCTGCCACGCTGTAATTTTACTTGCTCAAACTGCGGAATCTTCAGAGAGAGCGAAACCTCTCTCGTCTCCCTTTCTCGCTCGCAGTGCCAAAATTCACCTCGGAAATCCAATGGCTGGCACGCAGTCGAGCGGGTCATGCCCCCTCCGTACAATGTTTCAGAAAAGCTCTGTTTTGCCGGGGGCCCCCAACCCTGCAGGGCGGGCTCTGTAAACAGGAGCGGAGGATCCTGTAAGCATGGGTTTCACCAGAACAAGCAGAGCCCAATTCCGACTTCCATTTAAAGCTGACTTTTTATTCGTCAAAACGTGGCAGCAATGACATCACTCATTTAATCCTAACATGTTTCAGCTAATTGCCTTGTTCACAGGTGAGTGTGTATTTTCAATCCAAGTGGTCACATGGCCGTTCACAAGTTCCTACCGGCCCCAGAATGCACCACAATGATGGTATCATGACGTGACATGGTGCAAAATTCATTTGTGCTTAATAGCGTTATTTTCAAAACATCAATGTCACAAAAATTACTGCCATAGTCCCCTGGTGCACACTGTTAAAAATATAATTCGCAAAGTGCATAGTTGCTGCCACGCTGTAATTTTACTTGCTCAAACTGCGGAATCTTCAGAGAGAGCGAAACCTCTCTCGTCTCCCTTTCTCGCTTGCAGTGCCAAAATTCACCTCGGAAATCCAATGGCTGGCACGCAGTCGAGCGGGTCATGCCCCCTCCGTACAATGTTTCAGAAAAGCTCTGTTTTGCCGGGGGCCCCCAACCCTGCAGGGCGGGCTCTGTAAACAGGAGCGGAGGATCCTGTAAGCATGGGTTTCACCAGAACAAGCAGAGCCCAATTCCGACTTCCATTTAAAGCTGACTTTTTATTCGTCAAAACGTGGCAGCAATGACATCACTCATTTAATCCTAACATGTTTCAGCTAATTGCCTTGTTCACAGGTGAGTGTGTATTTTCAATCCAAGTGGTCACATGGCCGTTCACAAGTTCCTACCGGCCCCAGAATGCACCACAATGATGGTATCATGACGTGACATGGTGCAAAATTCATTTGTGCTTAATAGCGTTATTTTCAAAACATCAATGTCACAAAAATTACTGCCATAGTCCCCTGGTGCACACTGTTAAAAATATAATTCGCAAAGTGCATAGTTGCTGCCACGCTGTAATTTTACTTGCTCAAACTGCGGAATCTTCAGAGAGAGCGAAACCTCTCTCGTCTCCCTTTCTCGCTTGCAGTGCCAAAATTCACCTCGGAAATCCAATGGCTGGCACGCAGTCGAGCGGGTCATGCCCCCTCCGTACAATGTTTCAGAAAAGCTCTGTTTTGCCGGGGGCCCCCAACCCTGCAGGGCGGGCTCTGTAAACAGGAGCGGAGGATCCTGTAAGCATGGGTTTCACCAGAACAAGCAGAGCCCAATTCCGACTTCCATTTAAAGCTGACTTTTTATTCGTCAAAACGTGGCAGCAATGACATCACTCATTTAATCCTAACATGTTTCAGCTAATTGCCTTGTTCACAGGTGAGTGTGTATTTTCAATCCAAGTGGTCACATGGCCGTTCACAAGTTCCTACCGGCCCCAGAATGCACCACAATGATGGTATCATGACGTGACATGGTGCAAAATTCATTTGTGCTTAATAGCGTTATTTTCAAAACATCAATGTCACAAAAATTACTGCCATAGTCCCCTGGTGCACACTGTTAAAAATATAATTCGCAAAGTGCATAGTTGCTGCCACGCTGTAATTTTACTTGCTCAAACTGCGGAATCTTCAGAGAGAGCGAAACCTCTCTCGTCTCCCTTTCTCGCTTGCAGTGCCAAAATTCACCTCGGAAATCCAATGGCTGGCACGCAGTCGAGCGGGTCATGCCCCCTCCGTACAATGTTTCAGAAAAGCTCAGTTTTGCCGGGGGCCCCCAACCCTGCAGGGCGGGCTCTGTAAACAGGAGCGGAGGATCCTGTAAGCATGGGTTTCACCAGAACAAGCAGAGCTCAATTCCGACTTCCATTTAAAGCTGACTTTTTATTCGTCAAAACGTGGCAGCAATGACATCACTCATTTAATCCTAACATGTTTCAGCTAATTGCCTTGTTCACAGGTGAGTGTGTATTTTCAATCCAAGTGGTCACATGGCCGTTCACAAGTTCCTACCGGCCCCAGAATGCACCACAATGATGGTATCATGACGTGACATGGTGCAAAATTCATTTGTGCTTAATAGCGTTATTTTCAAAACATCAATGTCACAAAAATTACTGCCATAGTCCCCTGGTGCACACTGTTAAAAATATAATTCGCAAAGTGCATAGTTGCTGCCACGCTGTAATTTTACTTGCTCAAACTGCGGAATCTTCAGAGAGAGCGAAACCTCTCTCGTCTCCCTTTCTCGCTTGCAGTGCCAAAATTCACCTCGGAAATCCAATGGCTGGCACGCAGTCGAGCGGGTCATGCCCCCTCCGTACAATGTTTCAGAAAAGCTCTGTTTTGCCGGGGGCCCCCAACCCTGCAGGGCGGGCTCTGTAAACAGGAGCGGAGGATCCTGTAAGCATGGGTTTCACCAGAACAAGCAGAGCCCAATTCCGACTTCCATTTAAAGCTGACTTTTTATTCGTCAAAACGTGGCAGCAATGACATCACTCATTTAATCCTAACATGTTTCAGCTAATTGCCTTGTTCACAGGTGAGTGTGTATTTTCAATCCAAGTGGTCACATGGCCGTTCACAAGTTCCTACCGGCCCCAGAATGCACCACAATGATGGTATCATGACGTGACATGGTGCAAAATTCATTTGTGCTTAATAGCGTTATTTTCAAAACATCAATGTCACAAAAATTACTGCCATAGTCCCCTGGTGCACACTGTTAAAAATATAATTCGCAAAGTGCATAGTTGCTGCCACGCTGTAATTTTACTTGCTCAAACTGCGGAATCTTCAGAGAGAGCGAAACCTCTCTCGTCTCCCTTTCTCGCTTGCAGTGCCAAAATTCACCTCGGAAATCCAATGGCTGGCACGCAGTCGAGCGGGTCATGCCCCCTCCGTACAATGTTTCAGAAAAGCTCTGTTTTGCCGGGGGCCCCCAACCCTGCAGGGCGGGCTCTGTAAACAGGAGCGGAGGATCCTGTAAGCATGGGTTTCACCAGAACAAGCAGAGCCCAATTCCGACTTCCATTTAAAGCTGACTTTTTATTCGTCAAAACGTGGCAGCAATGACATCACTCATTTAATCCTAACATGTTTCAGCTAATTGCCTTGTTCACAGGTGAGTGTGTATTTTCAATCCAAGTGGTCACATGGCCGTTCACAAGTTCCTACCGGCCCCAGAATGCACCACAATGATGGTATCATGACGTGACATGGTGCAAAATTCATTTGTGCTTAATAGCGTTATTTTCAAAACATCAATGTCACAAAAATTACTGCCATAGTCCCCTGGTGCACACTGTTAAAAATATAATTCGCAAAGTGCATAGTTGCTGCCACGCTGTAATTTTACTTGCTCAAACTGCGGAATCTTCAGAGAGAGCGAAACCTCTCTCGTCTCCCTTTCTCGCTTGCAGTGCCAAAATTCACCTCGGAAATCCAATGGCTGGCACGCAGTCGAGCGGGTCATGCCCCCTCCGTACAATGTTTCAGAAAAGCTCTGTTTTGCCGGGGGCCCCCAACCCTGCAGGGCGGGCTCTGTAAACAGGAGCGGAGGATCCTGTAAGCATGGGTTTCACCAGAACAAGCAGAGCCCAATTCCGACTTCCATTTAAAGCTGACTTTTTATTCGTCAAAACGTGGCAGCAATGACATCACTCATTTAATCCTAACATGTTTCAGCTAATTGCCTTGTTCACAGGTGAGTGTGTATTTTCAATCCAAGTGGTCACATGGCCGTTCACAAGTTCCTACCGGCCCCAGAATGCACCACAATGATGGTATCATGACGTGACATGGTGCAAAATTCATTTGTGCTTAATAGCGTTATTTTCAAAACATCAATGTCACAAAAATTACTGCCATAGTCCCCTGGTGCACACTGTTAAAAATATAATTCGCAAAGTGCATAGTTGCTGCCACGCTGTAATTTTACTTGCTCAAACTGCGGAATCTTCAGAGAGAGCGAAACCTCTCTCGTCTCCCTTTCTCGCTTGCAGTGCCAAAATTCACCTCGGAAATCCAATGGCTGGCACGCAGTCGAGCGGGTCATGCCCCCTCCGTACAATGTTTCAGAAAAGCTCTGTTTTGCCGGGGGCCCCCAACCCTGCAGGGCGGGCTCTGTAAACAGGAGCGGAGGATCCTGTAAGCATGGGTTTCACCAGAACAAGCAGAGCCCAATTCCGACTTCCATTTAAAGCTGACTTTTTATTCGTCAAAACGTGGCAGCAATGACATCACTCATTTAATCCTAACATGTTTCAGCTAATTGCCTTGTTCACAGGTGAGTGTGTATTTTCAATCCAAGTGGTCACATGGCCGTTCACAAGTTCCTACCGGCCCCAGAATGCACCACAATGATGGTATCATGACGTGACATGGTGCAAAATTCATTTGTGCTTAATAGCGTTATTTTCAAAACATCAATGTCACAAAAATTACTGCCATAGTCCCCTGGTGCACACTGTTAAAAATATAATTCGCAAAGTGCATAGTTGCTGCCACGCTGTAATTTTACTTGCTCAAACTGCGGAATCTTCAGAGAGAGCGAAACCTCTCTCGTCTCCCTTTCTCGCTTGCAGTGCCAAAATTCACCTCGGAAATCCAATGGCTGGCACGCAGTCGAGCGGGTCATGCCCCCTCCGTACAATGTTTCAGAAAAGCTCTGTTTTGCCGGGGGCCCCCAACCCTGCAGGGCGGGCTCTGTAAACAGGAGCGGAGGATCCTGTAAGCATGGGTTTCACCAGAACAAGCAGAGCCCAATTCCGACTTCCATTTAAAGCTGACTTTTTATTCGTCAAAACGTGGCAGCAATGACATCACTCATTTAATCCTAACATGTTTCAGCTAATTGCCTTGTTCACAGGTGAGTGTGTATTTTCAATCCAAGTGGTCACATGGCCGTTCACAAGTTCCTACCGGCCCCAGAATGCACCACAATGATGGTATCATGACGTGACATGGTGCAAAATTCATTTGTGCTTAATAGCGTTATTTTCAAAACATCAATGTCACAAAAATTACTGCCATAGTCCCCTGGTGCACACTGTTAAAAATATAATTCGCAAAGTGCATAGTTGCTGCCACGCTGTAATTTTACTTGCTCAAACTGCGGAATCTTCAGAGAGAGCGAAACCTCTCTCGTCTCCCTTTCTCGCTTGCAGTGCCAAAATTCACCTCGGAAATCCAATGGCTGGCACGCAGTCGAGCGGGTCATGCCCCCTCCGTACAATGTTTCAGAAAAGCTCTGTTTTGCCGGGGGCCCCCAACCCTGCAGGGCGGGCTCTGTAAACAGGAGCGGAGGATCCTGTAAGCATGGGTTTCACCAGAACAAGCAGAGCCCAATTCCGACTTCCATTTAAAGCTGACTTTTTATTCGTCAAAACGTGGCAGCAATGACATCACTCATTTAATCCTAACATGTTTCAGCTAATTGCCTTGTTCACAGGTGAGTGTGTATTTTCAATCCAAGTGGTCACATGGCCGTTCACAAGTTCCTACCGGCCCCAGAATGCACCACAATGATGGTATCATGACGTGACATGGTGCAAAATTCATTTGTGCTTAATAGCGTTATTTTCAAAACATCAATGTCACAAAAATTACTGCCATAGTCCCCTGGTGCACACTGTTAAAAATATAATTCGCAAAGTGCATAGTTGCTGCCACGCTGTAATTTTACTTGCTCAAACTGCGGAATCTTCAGAGAGAGCGAAACCTCTCTCGTCTCCCTTTCTCGCTTGCAGTGCCAAAATTCACCTCGGAAATCCAATGGCTGGCACGCAGTCGAGCGGGTCATGCCCCCTCCGTACAATGTTTCAGAAAAGCTCTGTTTTGCCGGGGGCCCCCAACCCTGCAGGGCGGGCTCTGTAAACAGGAGCGGAGGATCCTGTAAGCATGGGTTTCACCAGAACAAGCAGAGCCCAATTCCGACTTCCATTTAAAGCTGACTTTTTATTCGTCAAAACGTGGCAGCAATGACATCACTCATTTAATCCTAACATGTTTCAGCTAATTGCCTTGTTCACAGGTGAGTGTGTATTTTCAATCCAAGTGGTCACATGGCCGTTCACAAGTTCCTACCGGCCCCAGAATGCACCACAATGATGGTATCATGACGTGACATGGTGCAAAATTCATTTGTGCTTAATAGCGTTATTTTCAAAACATCAATGTCACAAAAATTACTGCCATAGTCCCCTGGTGCACACTGTTAAAAATATAATTCGCAAAGTGCATAGTTGCTGCCACGCTGTAATTTTACTTGCTCAAACTGCGGAATCTTCAGAGAGAGCGAAACCTCTCTCGTCTCCCTTTCTCGCTTGCAGTGCCAAAATTCACCTCGGAAATCCAATGGCTGGCACGCAGTCGAGCGGGTCATGCCCCCTCCGTACAATGTTTCAGAAAAGCTCTGTTTTGCCGGGGGCCCCCAACCCTGCAGGGCGGGCTCTGTAAACAGGAGCGGAGGATCCTGTAAGCATGGGTTTCACCAGAACAAGCAGAGCCCAATTCCGACTTCCATTTAAAGCTGACTTTTTATTCGTCAAAACGTGGCAGCAATGACATCACTCATTTAATCCTAACATGTTTCAGCTAATTGCCTTGTTCACAGGTGAGTGTGTATTTTCAATCCAAGTGGTCACATGGCCGTTCACAAGTTCCTACCGGCCCCAGAATGCACCACAATGATGGTATCATGACGTGACATGGTGCAAAATTCATTTGTGCTTAATAGCGTTATTTTCAAAACATCAATGTCACAAAAATTACTGCCATAGTCCCCTGGTGCACACTGTTAAAAATATAATTCGCAAAGTGCATAGTTGCTGCCACGCTGTAATTTTACTTGCTCAAACTGCGGAATCTTCAGAGAGAGCGAAACCTCTCTCGTCTCCCTTTCTCGCTTGCAGTGCCAAAATTCACCTCGGAAATCCAATGGCTGGCACGCAGTCGAGCGGGTCATGCCCCCTCCGTACAATGTTTCAGAAAAGCTCTGTTTTGCCGGGGGCCCCCAACCCTGCAGGGCGGGCTCTGTAAACAGGAGCGGAGGATCCTGTAAGCATGGGTTTCACCAGAACAAGCAGAGCCCAATTCCGACTTCCATTTAAAGCTGACTTTTTATTCGTCAAAACGTGGCAGCAATGACATCACTCATTTAATCCTAACATGTTTCAGCTAATTGCCTTGTTCACAGGTGAGTGTGTATTTTCAATCCAAGTGGTCACATGGCCGTTCACAAGTTCCTACCGGCCCCAGAATGCACCACAATGATGGTATCATGACGTGACATGGTGCAAAATTCATTTGTGCTTAATAGCGTTATTTTCAAAACATCAATGTCACAAAAATTACTGCCATAGTCCCCTGGTGCACACTGTTAAAAATATAATTCGCAAAGTGCATAGTTGCTGCCACGCTGTAATTTTACTTGCTCAAACTGCGGAATCTTCAGAGAGAGCGAAACCTCTCTCGTCTCCCTTTCTCGCTTGCAGTGCCAAAATTCACCTCGGAAATCCAATGGCTGGCACGCAGTCGAGCGGGTCATGCCCCCTCCGTACAATGTTTCAGAAAAGCTCTGTTTTGCCGGGGGCCCCCAACCCTGCAGGGCGGGCTCTGTAAACAGGAGCGGAGGATCCTGTAAGCATGGGTTTCACCAGAACAAGCAGAGCCCAATTCCGACTTCCATTTAAAGCTGACTTTTTATTCGTCAAAACGTGGCAGCAATGACATCACTCATTTAATCCTAACATGTTTCAGCTAATTGCCTTGTTCACAGGTGAGTGTGTATTTTCAATCCAAGTGGTCACATGGCCGTTCACAAGTTCCTACCGGCCCCAGAATGCACCACAATGATGGTATCATGACGTGACATGGTGCAAAATTCATTTGTGCTTAATAGCGTTATTTTCAAAACATCAATGTCACAAAAATTACTGCCATAGTCCCCTGGTGCACACTGTTAAAAATATAATTCGCAAAGTGCATAGTTGCTGCCACGCTGTAATTTTACTTGCTCAAACTGCGGAATCTTCAGAGAGAGCGAAACCTCTCTCGTCTCCCTTTCTCGCTTGCAGTGCCAAAATTCACCTCGGAAATCCAATGGCTGGCACGCAGTCGAGCGGGTCATGCCCCCTCCGTACAATGTTTCAGAAAAGCTCTGTTTTGCCGGGGGCCCCCAACCCTGCAGGGCGGGCTCTGTAAACAGGAGCGGAGGATCCTGTAAGCATGGGTTTCACCAGAACAAGCAGAGCCCAATTCCGACTTCCATTTAAAGCTGACTTTTTATTCGTCAAAACGTGGCAGCAATGACATCACTCATTTAATCCTAACATGTTTCAGCTAATTGCCTTGTTCACAGGTGAGTGTGTATTTTCAATCCAAGTGGTCACATGGCCGTTCACAAGTTCCTACCGGCCCCAGAATGCACCACAATGATGGTATCATGACGTGACATGGTGCAAAATTCATTTGTGCTTAATAGCGTTATTTTCAAAACATCAATGTCACAAAAATTACTGCCATAGTCCCCTGGTGCACACTGTTAAAAATATAATTCGCAAAGTGCATAGTTGCTGCCACGCTGTAATTTTACTTGCTCAAACTGCGGAATCTTCAGAGAGAGCGAAACCTCTCTCGTCTCCCTTTCTCGCTTGCAGTGCCAAAATTCACCTCGGAAATCCAATGGCTGGCACGCAGTCGAGCGGGTCATGCCCCCTCCGTACAATGTTTCAGAAAAGCTCATGTTTTGCCGGGGGCCCCCAACCCTGCAGGGCGGGCTCTGTAAACAGGAGCGGAGGATCCTGTAAGCATGGGTTTCACCAGAACAAGCAGAGCCCAATTCCGACTTCCATTTAAAGCTGACTTTTTATTCGTCAAAACGTGGCAGCAATGACATCACTCATTTAATCCTAACATGTTTCAGCTAATTGCCTTGTTCACAGGTGAGTGTGTATTTTCAATCCAAGTGGTCACATGGCCGTTCACAAGTTCCTACCGGCCCCAGAATGCACCACAATGATGGTATCATGACGTGACATGGTGCAAAATTCATTTGTGCTTAATAGCGTTATTTTCAAAACATCAATGTCACAAAAATTA
Organism: Calotriton arnoldi; assembly: GCA_963921515.1. Taxonomy (NCBI): domain Eukaryota; kingdom Metazoa; phylum Chordata; class Amphibia; order Caudata; family Salamandridae; genus Calotriton; species Calotriton arnoldi. The sequence goes on along the minus strand of CAWUFW010008988.1, from coordinate 785,367 downwards.
CTGCCATAGTCCCCTGGTGCACACTGTTAAAAATATAATTCGCAAAGTGCATAGTTGCTGCCACGCTGTAATTTTACTTGCTCAAACTGCGGAATCTTCAGAGAGAGCGAAACCTCTCTCGTCTCCCTTTCTCGCTTGCAGTGCCAAAATTCACCTCGGAAATCCAATGGCTGGCACGCAGTCGAGCGGGTCATGCCCCCTCCGTACAATGTTTCAGAAAAGCTCTGTTTTGCCGGGGGCCCCCAACCCTGCAGGGCGGGCTCTGTAAACAGGAGCGGAGGATCCTGTAAGCATGGGTTTCACCAGAACAAGCAGAGCCCAATTCCGACTTCCATTTAAAGCTGACTTTTTATTCGTCAAAACGTGGCAGCAATGACATCACTCATTTAATCCTAACATGTTTCAGCTAATTGCCTTGTTCACAGGTGAGTGTGTATTTTCAATCCAAGTGGTCACATGGCCGTTCACAAGTTCCTACCGGCCCCAGAATGCACCACAATGATGGTATCATGACGTGACATGGTGCAAAATTCATTTGTGCTTAATAGCGTTATTTTCAAAACATCAATGTCACAAAAATTACTGCCATAGTCCCCTGGTGCACACTGTTAAAAATATAATTCGCAAAGTGCATAGTTGCTGCCACGCTGTAATTTTACTTGCTCAAACTGCGGAATCTTCAGAGAGAGCGAAACCTCTCTCGTCTCCCTTTCTCGCTTGCAGTGCCAAAATTCACCTCGGAAATCCAATGGCTGGCACGCAGTCGAGCGGGTCATGCCCCCTCCGTACAATGTTTCAGAAAAGCTCATGTTTTGCCTGGGGCCCCCAACCCTGCAGGGCGGGCTCTGTAAACAGGAGCGGAGGATCCTGTAAGCATGGGTTTCACCAGAACAAGCAGAGCCCAATTCCGACTTCCATTTAAAGCTGACTTTTTATTCGTCAAAACGTGGCAGCAATGACATCACTCATTTAATCCTAACATGTTTCAGCTAATTGCCTTGTTCACAGGTGAGTGTGTATTTTCAATCCAAGTGGTCACATGGCCGTTCACAAGTTCCTACCGGCCCCAGAATGCACCACAATGATGGTATCATGACGTGACATGGTGCAAAATTCATTTGTGCTTAATAGCGTTATTTTCAAAACATCAATGTCACAAAAATTACTGCCATAGTCCCCTGGTGCACACTGTTAAAAATATAATTCGCAAAGTGCATAGTTGCTGCCACGCTGTAATTTTACTTGCTCAAACTGCGGAATCTTCAGAGAGAGCGAAACCTCTCTCGTCTCCCTTTCTCGCTTGCAGTGCCAAAATTCACCTCGGAAATCCAATGGCTGGCACGCAGTCGAGCGGGTCATGCCCCCTCCGTACAATGTTTCAGAAAAGCTCTGTTTTGCCGGGGGCCCCCAACCCTGCAGGGCGGGCTCTGTAAACAGGAGCGGAGGATCCTGTAAGCATGGGTTTCACCAGAACAAGCAGAGCCCAATTCCGACTTCCATTTAAAGCTGACTTTTTATTCGTCAAAACGTGGCAGCAATGACATCACTCATTTAATCCTAACATGTTTCAGCTAATTGCCTTGTTCACAGGTGAGTGTGTATTTTCAATCCAAGTGGTCACATGGCCGTTCACAAGTTCCTACCGGCCCCAGAATGCACCACAATGATGGTATCATGACGTGACATGGTGCAAAATTCATTTGTGCTTAATAGCGTTATTTTCAAAACATCAATGTCACAAAAATTACTGCCATAGTCCCCTGGTGCACACTGTTAAAAATATAATTCGCAAAGTGCATAGTTGCTGCCACGCTGTAATTTTACTTGCTCAAACTGCGGAATCTTCAGAGAGAGCGAAACCTCTCTCGTCTCCCTTTCTCGCTTGCAGTGCCAAAATTCACCTCGGAAATCCAATGGCTGGCACGCAGTCGAGCGGGTCATGCCCCCTCCGTACAATGTTTCAGAAAAGCTCTGTTTTGCCGGGGGCCCCCAACCCTGCAGGGCGGGCTCTGTAAACAGGAGCGGAGGATCCTGTAAGCATGGGTTTCACCAGAACAAGCAGAGCCCAATTCCGACTTCCATTTAAAGCTGACTTTTTATTCGTCAAAACGTGGCAGCAATGACATCACTCATTTAATCCTAACATGTTTCAGCTAATTGCCTTGTTCACAGGTGAGTGTGTATTTTCAATCCAAGTGGTCACATGGCCGTTCACAAGTTCCTACCGGCCCCAGAATGCACCACAATGATGGTATCATGACGTGACATGGTGCAAAATTCATTTGTGCTTAATAGCGTTATTTTCAAAACATCAATGTCACAAAAATTACTGCCATAGTCCCCTGGTGCACACTGTTAAAAATATAATTCGCAAAGTGCATAGTTGCTGCCACGCTGTAATTTTACTTGCTCAAACTGCGGAATCTTCAGAGAGAGCGAAACCTCTCTCGTCTCCCTTTCTCGCTTGCAGTGCCAAAATTCACCTCGGAAATCCAATGGCTGGCACGCAGTCGAGCGGGTCATGCCCCCTCCGTACAATGTTTCAGAAAAGCTCTGTTTTGCCGGGGGCCCCCAACCCTGCAGGGCGGGCTCTGTAAACAGGAGCGGAGGATCCTGTAAGCATGGGTTTCACCAGAACAAGCAGAGCCCAATTCCGACTTCCATTTAAAGCTGACTTTTTATTCGTCAAAACGTGGCAGCAATGACATCACTCATTTAATCCTAACATGTTTCAGCTAATTGCCTTGTTCACAGGTGAGTGTGTATTTTCAATCCAAGTGGTCACATGGCCGTTCACAAGTTCCTACCGGCCCCAGAATGCACCACAATGATGGTATCATGACGTGACATGGTGCAAAATTCATTTGTGCTTAATAGCGTTATTTTCAAAACATCAATGTCACAAAAATTACTGCCATAGTCCCCTGGTGCACACTGTTAAAAATATAATTCGCAAAGTGCATAGTTGCTGCCACGCTGTAATTTTACTTGCTCAAACTGCGGAATCTTCAGAGAGAGCGAAACCTCTCTCGTCTCCCTTTCTCGCTTGCAGTGCCAAAATTCACCTCGGAAATCCAATGGCTGGCACGCAGTCGAGCGGGTCATGCCCCCTCCGTACAATGTTTCAGAAAAGCTCTGTTTTGCCGGGGGCCCCCAACCCTGCAGGGCGGGCTCTGTAAACAGGAGCGGAGGATCCTGTAAGCATGGGTTTCACCAGAACAAGCAGAGCCCAATTCCGACTTCCATTTAAAGCTGACTTTTTATTCGTCAAAACGTGGCAGCAATGACATCACTCATTTAATCCTAACATGTTTCAGCTAATTGCCTTGTTCACAGGTGAGTGTGTATTTTCAATCCAAGTGGTCACATGGCCGTTCACAAGTTCCTACCGGCCCCAGAATGCACCACAATGATGGTATCATGACGTGACATGGTGCAAAATTCATTTGTGCTTAATAGCGTTATTTTCAAAACATCAATGTCACAAAAATTACTGCCATAGTCCCCTGGTGCACACTGTTAAAAATATAATTCGCAAAGTGCATAGTTGCTGCCACGCTGTAATTTTACTTGCTCAAACTGCGGAATCTTCAGAGAGAGCGAAACCTCTCTCGTCTCCCTTTCTCGCTTGCAGTGCCAAAATTCACCTCGGAAATCCAATGGCTGGCACGCAGTCGAGCGGGTCATGCCCCCTCCGTACAATGTTTCAGAAAAGCTCTGTTTTGCCGGGGGCCCCCAACCCTGCAGGGCGGGCTCTGTAAACAGGAGCGGAGGATCCTGTAAGCATGGGTTTCACCAGAACAAGCAGAGCCCAATTCCGACTTCCATTTAAAGCTGACTTTTTATTCGTCAAAACGTGGCAGCAATGACATCACTCATTTAATCCTAACATGTTTCAGCTAATTGCCTTGTTCACAGGTGAGTGTGTATTTTCAATCCAAGTGGTCACATGGCCGTTCACAAGTTCCTACCGGCCCCAGAATGCACCACAATGATGGTATCATGACGTGACATGGTGCAAAATTCATTTGTGCTTAATAGCGTTATTTTCAAAACATCAATGTCACAAAAATTACTGCCATAGTCCCCTGGTGCACACTGTTAAAAATATAATTCGCAAAGTGCATAGTTGCTGCCACGCTGTAATTTTACTTGCTCAAACTGCGGAATCTTCAGAGAGAGCGAAACCTCTCTCGTCTCCATTTCTCGCTTGCAGTGCCAAAATTCACCTCGGAAATCCAATGGCTGGCACGCAGTCGAGCGGGTCATGCCCCCTCCGTACAATGTTTCAGAAAAGCTCTGTTTTGCCGGGGGCCCCCAACCCTGCAGGGCGGGCTCTGTAAACAGGAGCGGAGGATCCTGTAAGCATGGGTTTCACCAGAACAAGCAGAGCCCAATTCCGACTTCCATTTAAAGCTGACTTTTTATTCGTCAAAACGTGGCAGCAATGACATCACTCATTTAATCCTAACATGTTTCAGCTAATTGCCTTGTTCACAGGTGAGTGTGTATTTTCAATCCAAGTGGTCACATGGCCGTTCACAAGTTCCTACCGGCCCCAGAATGCACCACAATGATGGTATCATGACGTGACATGGTGCAAAATTCATTTGTGCTTAATAGCGTTATTTTCAAAACATCAATGTCACAAAAATTACTGCCATAGTCCCCTGGTGCACACTGTTAAAAATATAATTCGCAAAGTGCATAGTTGCTGCCACGCTGTAATTTTACTTGCTCAAACTGCGGAATCTTCAGAGAGAGCGAAACCTCTCTCGTCTCCCTTTCTCGCTTGCAGTGCCAAAATTCACCTCGGAAATCCAATGGCTGGCACGCAGTCGAGCGGGTCATGCCCCCTCCGTACAATGTTTCAGAAAAGCTCTGTTTTGCCGGGGGCCCCCAACCCTGCAGGGCGGGCTCTGTAAACAGGAGCGGAGGATCCTGTAAGCATGGGTTTCACCAGAACAAGCAGAGCCCAATTCCGACTTCCATTTAAAGCTGACTTTTTATTCGTCAAAACGTGGCAGCAATGACATCACTCATTTAATCCTAACATGTTTCAGCTAATTGCCTTGTTCACAGGTGAGTGTGTATTTTCAATCCAAGTGGTCACATGGCCGTTCACAAGTTCCTACCGGCCCCAGAATGCACCACAATGATGGTATCATGACGTGACATGGTGCAAAATTCATTTGTGCTTAATAGCGTTATTTTCAAAACATCAATGTCACAAAAATTACTGCCATAGTCCCCTGGTGCACACTGTTAAAAATATAATTCGCAAAGTGCATAGTTGCTGCCACGCTGTAATTTTACTTGCTCAAACTGCGGAATCTTCAGAGAGAGCGAAACCTCTCTCGTCTCCATTTCTCGCTTGCAGTGCCAAAATTCACCTCGGAAATCCAATGGCTGGCACGCAGTCGAGCGGGTCATGCCCCCTCCGTACAATGTTTCAGAAAAGCTCTGTTTTGCCGGGGGCCCCCAACCCTGCAGGGCGGGCTCTGTAAACAGGAGCGGAGGATCCTGTAAGCATGGGTTTCACCAGAACAAGCAGAGCCCAATTCCGACTTCCATTTAAAGCTGACTTTTTATTCGTCAAAACGTGGCAGCAATGACATCACTCATTTAATCCTAACATGTTTCAGCTAATTGCCTTGTTCACAGGTGAGTGTGTATTTTCAATCCAAGTGGTCACATGGCCGTTCACAAGTTCCTACCGGCCCCAGAATGCACCACAATGATGGTATCATGACGTGACATGGTGCAAAATTCATTTGTGCTTAATAGCGTTATTTTCAAAACATCAATGTCACAAAAATTACTGCCATAGTCCCCTGGTGCACACTGTTAAAAATATAATTCGCAAAGTGCATAGTTGCTGCCACGCTGTAATTTTACTTGCTCAAACTGCGGAATCTTCAGAGAGAGCGAAACCTCTCTCGTCTCCCTTTCTCGCTTGCAGTGCCAAAATTCACCTCGGAAATCCAATGGCTGGCACGCAGTCGAGCGGGTCATGCCCCCTCCGTACAATGTTTCAGAAAAGCTCTGTTTTGCCGGGGGCCCCCAACCCTGCAGGGCGGGCTCTGTAAACAGGAGCGGAGGATCCTGTAAGCATGGGTTTCACCAGAACAAGCAGAGCCCAATTCCGACTTCCATTTAAAGCTGACTTTTTATTCGTCAAAACGTGGCAGCAATGACATCACTCATTTAATCCTAACATGTTTCAGCTAATTGCCTTGTTCACAGGTGAGTGTGTATTTTCAATCCAAGTGGTCACATGGCCGTTCACAAGTTCCTACCGGCCCCAGAATGCACCACAATGATGGTATCATGACGTGACATGGTGCAAAATTCATTTGTGCTTAATAGCGTTATTTTCAAAACATCAATGTCACAAAAATTACTGCCATAGTCCCCTGGTGCACACTGTTAAAAATATAATTCGCAAAGTGCATAGTTGCTGCCACGCTGTAATTTTACTTGCTCAAACTGCGGAATCTTCAGAGAGAGCGAAACCTCTCTCGTCTCCCTTTCTCGCTTGCAGTGCCAAAATTCACCTCGGAAATCCAATGGCTGGCACGCAGTCGAGCGGGTCATGCCCCCTCCGTACAATGTTTCAGAAAAGCTCTGTTTTGCCGGGGGCCCCCAACCCTGCAGGGCGGGCTCTGTAAACAGGAGCGGAGGATCCTGTAAGCATGGGTTTCACCAGAACAAGCAGAGCCCAATTCCGACTTCCATTTAAAGCTGACTTTTTATTCGTCAAAACGTGGCAGCAATGACATCACTCATTTAATCCTAACATGTTTCAGCTAATTGCCTTGTTCACAGGTGAGTGTGTATTTTCAATCCAAGTGGTCACATGGCCGTTCACAAGTTCCTACCGGCCCCAGAATGCACCGCAATGATGGTATCATGACGTGACATGGTGCAAAATTCATTTGTGCTTAATAGCGTTATTTTCAAAACATCAATGTCACAAAAATTACTGCCATAGTCCCCTGGTGCACACTGTTAAAAATATAATTCGCAAAGTGCATAGTTGCTGCCACGCTGTAATTTTACTTGCTCAAACTGCGGAATCTTCAGAGAGAGCGAAACCTCTCTCGTCTCCCTTTCTCGCTTGCAGTGCCAAAATTCACCTCGGAAATCCAATGGCTGGCACGCAGTCGAGCGGGTCATGCCCCCTCCGTACAATGTTTCAGAAAAGCTCTGTTTTGCCGGGGGCCCCCAACCCTGCAGGGCGGGCTCTGTAAACAGGAGCGGAGGATCCTGTAAGCATGGGTTTCACCAGAACAAGCAGAGCCCAATTCCGACTTCCATTTAAAGCTGACTTTTTATTCGTCAAAACGTGGCAGCAATGACATCACTCATTTAATCCTAACATGTTTCAGCTAATTGCCTTGTTCACAGGTGAGTGTGTATTTTCAATCCAAGTGGTCACATGGCCGTTCACAAGTTCCTACCGGCCCCAGAATGCACCGCAATGATGGTATCATGACGTGACATGGTGCAAAATTCATTTGTGCTTAATAGCGTTATTTTCAAAACATCAATGTCACAAAAATTACTGCCATAGTCCCCTGGTGCACACTGTTAAAAATATAATTCGCAAAGTGCATAGTTGCTGCCACGCTGTAATTTTACTTGCTCAAACTGCGGAATCTTCAGAGAGAGCGAAACCTCTCTCGTCTCCCTTTCTCGCTTGCAGTGCCAAAATTCACCTCGGAAATCCAATGGCTGGCACGCAGTCGAGCGGGTCATGCCCCCTCCGTACAATGTTTCAGAAAAGCTCATGTTTTGCCTGGGGCCCCCAACCCTGCAGGGCGGGCTCTGTAAACAGGAGCGGAGGATCCTGTAAGCATGGGTTTCACCAGAACAAGCAGAGCCCAATTCCGACTTCCATTTAAAGCTGACTTTTTATTCGTCAAAACGTGGCAGCAATGACATCACTCATTTAATCCTAACATGTTTCAGCTAATTGCCTTGTTCACAGGTGAGTGTGTATTTTCAATCCAAGTGGTCACATGGCCGTTCACAAGTTCCTACCGGCCCCAGAATGCACCACAATGATGGTATCATGACGTGACATGGTGCAAAATTCATTTGTGCTTAATAGCGTTATTTTCAAAACATCAATGTCACAAAAATTACTGCCATAGTCCCCTGGTGCACACTGTTAAAAATATAATTCGCAAAGTGCATAGTTGCTGCCACGCTGTAATTTTACTTGCTCAAACTGCGGAATCTTCAGAGAGAGCGAAACCTCTCTCGTCTCCCTTTCTCGCTTGCAGTGCCAAAATTCACCTCGGAAATCCAATGGCTGGCACGCAGTCGAGCGGGTCATGCCCCCTCCGTACAATGTTTCAGAAAAGCTCTGTTTTGCCGGGGGCCCCCAACCCTGCAGGGCGGGCTCTGTAAACAGGAGCGGAGGATCCTGTAAGCATGGGTTTCACCAGAACAAGCAGAGCCCAATTCCGACTTCCATTTAAAGCTGACTTTTTATTCGTCAAAACGTGGCAGCAATGACATCACTCATTTAATCCTAACATGTTTCAGCTAATTGCCTTGTTCACAGGTGAGTGTGTATTTTCAATCCAAGTGGTCACATGGCCGTTCACAAGTTCCTACCGGCCCCAGAATGCACCGCAATGATGGTATCATGACGTGACATGGTGCAAAATTCATTTGTGCTTAATAGCGTTATTTTCAAAACATCAATGTCACAAAAATTACTGCCATAGTCCCCTGGTGCACACTGTTAAAAATATAATTCGCAAAGTGCATAGTTGCTGCCACGCTGTAATTTTACTTGCTCAAACTGCGGAATCTTCAGAGAGAGCGAAACCTCTCTCGTCTCCCTTTCTCGCTTGCAGTGCCAAAATTCACCTCGGAAATCCAATGGCTGGCACGCAGTCGAGCGGGTCATGCCCCCTCCGTACAATGTTTCAGAAAAGCTCTGTTTTGCCGGGGGCCCCCAACCCTGCAGGGCGGGCTCTGTAAACAGGAGCGGAGGATCCTGTAAGCATGGGTTTCACCAGAACAAGCAGAGCCCAATTCCGACTTCCATTTAAAGCTGACTTTTTATTCGTCAAAACGTGGCAGCAATGACATCACTCATTTAATCCTAACATGTTTCAGCTAATTGCCTTGTTCACAGGTGAGTGTGTATTTTCAATCCAAGTGGTCACATGGCCGTTCACAAGTTCCTACCGGCCCCAGAATGCACCACAATGATGGTATCATGACGTGACATGGTGCAAAATTCATTTGTGCTTAATAGCGTTATTTTCAAAACATCAATGTCACAAAAATTACTGCCATAGTCCCCTGGTGCACACTGTTAAAAATATAATTCGCAAAGTGCATAGTTGCTGCCACGCTGTAATTTTACTTGCTCAAACTGCGGAATCTTCAGAGAGAGCGAAACCTCTCTCGTCTCCCTTTCTCGCTTGCAGTGCCAAAATTCACCTTGGAAATACAATGGCTGGCACGCAGTCAAGCGGGTCATGCCCCCCTCCGTACAATGTTTCAGAAAAGCTATGTTTTGCCTGGGGGCCCCCAACCCTGCAGGGCGGGCTCTGTAAACAGGAGCGGAGGATCCTGTAAGCATGGGTTTCACCAGAACAAGCAGAGCCCAATTCCGACTTCCATTTAAAGCTGACTTTTTATTCATCAAAACGTGGCAGCAATGACATCACTCATTTAATCCTAACATGTTTCAGCTAATTGCCTTGTTCACAGGTGAGTGTGTATTTTCAATCCAAGTGGTCACATGGCCGTTCACAAGTTCCTACCGGCCCCAGAATGCACCACAATGATGGTATCATGACGTGACATGGTGCAAAATTCATTTGTGCTTAATAGCGTTATTTTCAAAACATCAATGTCACAAAAATTACTGCCATAGTCCCCTGGTGCACACTGTTAAAAATATAATTCGCAAAGTGCATAGTTGCTGCCACGCTGTAATTTTACTTGCTCAAACTGCGGAATCTTCAGAGAGAGCGAAACCTCTCTCGTCTCCATTTCTCGCTTGCAGTGCCAAAATTCACCTCGGAAATCCAATGGCTGTCACGCAGTCGAGCGGGTCATGCCCCCTCCGTACAATGTTTCAGAAAAGCTCTGTTTTGCCGGGGGCCCCCAACCCTGCAGGGCGGGCTCTGTAAACAGGAGCGGAGGATCCTGTAAGCATGGGTTTCACCAGAACAAGCAGAGCCCAATTCCGACTTCCATTTAAAGCTGACTTTTTATTCGTCAAAACGTGGCAGCAATGACATCACTCATTTAATCCTAACATGTTTCAGCTAATTGCCTTGTTCACAGGTGAGTGTGTATTTTCAATCCAAGTGGTCACATGGCCGTTCACAAGTTCCTACCGGCCCCAGAATGCACCACAATGATGGTATCATGACGTGACATGGTGCAAAATTCATTTGTGCTTAATAGCGTTATTTTCAAAACATCATTGTCACAACAAATTACTGCCATAGTCCCCTGGTGCACACTGTTAAAAATATAATTCGCAAAGTGCATAGTTGCTGCCACGCTGTAATTTTACTTGCTCAAACTGCGGAATCTTCAGAGAGAGCGAAACCTCTCTCGTCTCCCTTTCTCGCTTGCAGTGCCAAAATTCACCTCGGAAATCCAATGGCTGGCACGCAGTCGAGCGGGTCATGCCCCCTCCGTACAATGTTTCAGAAAAGCTCATGTTTTGCCTGGGGGCCCCCAACCCTGCAGGGCGGGCTCTGTAAACAGGAGCAGAGGATCCTGTAAGCATGGGTTTCACCAGAACAAGCAGAGCCCAATTCCGACTTCCATTTAAAGCTGACTTTTAATTCATCAAAACGTGGCAGCAATGACATCACTCATTTAATCCTAACATGTTTCAGCTAATTGCCTTGTTCACAGGTGAGTGTGTATTTTCAATCCAAGTGGTCACATGGCCGTTCACAAGTTCCTACCGGCCCCAGAATGCACCACAATGATGGTATCATGACGTGACATGGTGCAAAATTCATTTGTGCTTAATAGCGTTATTTTCAAAACATCAATGTCACAAAAATTACTGCCATAGTCCCCTGGTGCACACTGTTAAAAATATAATTCGCAAAGTGCATAGTTGCTGCCACGCTGTAATTTTACTTGCTCAAACTGCGGAATCTTCAGAGAGAGCGAAACCTCTCTCGTCTCCATTTCTCGCTTGCAGTGCCAAAATTCACCTCGGAAATCCAATGGCTGTCACGCAGTCGAGCGGGTCATGCCCCCTCCGTACAATGTTTCAGAAAAGCTCTGTTTTGCCGGGGGCCCCCAACCCTGCAGGGCGGGCTCTGTAAACAGGAGCGGAGGATCCTGTAAGCATGGGTTTCACCAGAACAAGCAGAGCCCAATTCCGACTTCCATTTAAAGCTGACTTTTTATTCGTCAAAACGTGGCAGCAATGACATCACTCATTTAATCCTAACATGTTTCAGCTAATTGCCTTGTTCACAGGTGAGTGTGTATTTTCAATCCAAGTGGTCACATGGCCGTTCACAAGTTCCTACCGGCCCCAGAATGCACCGCAATGATGGTATCATGACGTGACATGGTGCAAAATTCATTTGTGCTTAATAGCGTTATTTTCAAAACATCAATGTCACAAAAACGACTGCCATAGTCCCCTGGTGCACACTGTTAAAAATATAATTCGCAAAGTGCATAGTTGCTGCCACGCTGTAATTTTACTTGCTCAAACTGCGGAATCTTCAGAGAGAGCGAAACCTCTCTCGTCTCCTTTTCTCGCTTGCAGTGCCAAAATTCACCTCGGAAATCCAATGGCTGGCACGCAGTCGAGCGGGTCATGCCCACTCTGTACAATGTTTCAGAAAAGCTCAGTTTTGCCTGAGGCCCCCAACCCTGCAGGGCGGGCTCTGTAAACAGGCAGCGGAGGATCCTGTAAGCATGAGTTTCACCAGAACAAGCAGAGCCCAATTCCGACTTCCATTTAAAGCAGACTTTTTATTCGTCAAAACGTGGCAGCAATGACATCACTCATTTAATCCTAACATGTTTCAGCTAATTGCCTTGTTCACAGGTGAGTGTGTATTTTCAATCCAAGTGGTCACATGGCCGTTCACAAGTTCCTACCGGCCCCAGAATGCACCACAATGATGGTATCATGATGTGACATGGTGCAAAATTCATTTGTGCTTAATAGCGTTATTTTCAAAACATCAATGTCACAAAAATTACTGCCATAGTCCCCTGGTGCACACTGTTAAAAATATAATTCGCAAAGTGTATAGTTGCTGCCACGCTGTAATTTTACTTGCTCAAACTGCGGAATCTTCAGAGAGAGCGAAACCTCTCTCGTCTCCCTTTCTCGCTCGCAGTGCCAAAATTCACCTCGGAAATCCAATGGCTGGCACGCAGTCGAGCGGGTCATGCCCCCTCCGTACAATGTTTCAGAAAAGCTCTGATTTTGCCGGGGGCCCCCAACCCTGCAGGGCGGGCTCTGTAAACAGGAGCGGAGGATCCTGTAAGCATGGGTTTCACCAGAACAAGCAGAGCCCAATTCCGACTTCCATTTAAAGCTGACTTTTTATTCGTCAAAACGTGGCAGCAATGACATCACTCATTTAATCCTAACATGTTTCAGCTAATTGCCTTGTTCACAGGTGAGTGTGTATTTTCAATCCAAGTGGTCACATGGCCGTTCACAAGTTCCTACCGGCCCCAGAATGCACCGCAATGATGGTATCATGACGTGACATGGTGCAAAATTCATTTGTGCTTAATAGCGTTATTTTCAAAACATCAATGTCCCAAAAATTACTGCCATAGTCCCCTGGTGCACACTGTTAAAAATATAATTCGCAAAGTGCATAGTTGCTGCCACGCTGTAATTTTACTTGCTCAAACCTGCGGAATCTTCAGAGAGAGCGAAACCTCTCTTGTATCCCTTTCTTGCTTGCAGTGCCAAAATTCACCTTGGAAATACAATGGCTGGCACGCAGTCGAGCGGGTCATGCCCCCTCTGTACAATGTTTCAGAAAAGCTCAGTTTTGCCTGGGGCCCCCAACCCTGCAGGGCGGGCTCTGTAAACAGGAGCGGAGGATCCTGTAAGCATGAGTTTCACCAGAACAAGCAGAGCCCAATTCCGACTTCCATTTAAAGCAGACTTTTTATTCGTCAAAACGTGGCAGCAATGACATCACTCATTTAATCCTAACATGTTTCAGCTAATTGCCTTGTTCACAGGTGAGTGTGTATTTTCAATCCAAGTGGTCACATGGCCGTTCACAAGTTCCTACCGGCCCCAGAATGCACCGCAATGATGGTATCATGATGTGACATGGTGCAAAATTCATTTGTGCTTAATAGCGTTATTTTCAAAACATCAATGTCACAAAAATTACTGCCATAGTCCCCTGGTGCACACTGTTAAAAATATAATTCGCAAAGTGCATAGTTGCTGCCACGCTGTAATTTTACTTGCTCAAACTGCGGAATCTTCAGAGAGAGCGAAACCTCTCTCGTCTCCATTTCTCGCTTGCAGTGCCAAAATTCACCTCGGAAATCCAATGGCTGGCACGCAGTCGAGCGGGTCATGCCCCCTCCGTACAATGTTTCAGAAAAGCTCTGTTTTGCCGGGGGCCCCCAACCCTGCAGGGCGGGCTCTGTAAACAGGAGCGGAGGATCCTGTAAGCATGGGTTTCACCAGAACAAGCAGAGCCCAATTCCGACTTCCATTTAAAGCTGACTTTTTATTCGTCAAAACGTGGCAGCAATGACATCACTCATTTAATCCTAACATGTTTCAGCTAATTGCCTTGTTCACAGGTGAGTGTGTATTTTCAATCCAAGTGGTCACATGGCCGTTCACAAGTTCCTACCGGCCCCAGAATGCACCACAATGATGGTATCATGACGTGACATGGTGCAAAATTCATTTGTGCTTAATAGCGTTATTTTCAAAACATCAATGTCACAAAAATTACTGCCATAGTCCCCTGGTGCACACTGTTAAAAATATAATTCGCAAAGTGCATAGTTGCTGCCACGCTGTAATTTTACTTGCTCAAACTGCGGAATCTTCAGAGAGAGCGAAACCTCTCTCGTCTCCTTTTCTCGCTTGCAGTGCCAAAATTCACCTCGGAAATCCAATGGCTGGCACGCAGTCGAGCGGGTCATGCCCCCTCCGTACAATGTTTCAGAAAAGCTCAGTTTTGCCTGAGGCCCCCAACCCTGCAGGGCGGGCTCTGTAAACAGGAGCGGAGGATCCTGTAAGCATGAGTTTCACCAGAACAAGCAGAGCCCAATTCCGACTTCCATTTAAAGCTGACTTTTTATTCGTCAAAACGTGGCAGCAATGACATCACTCATTTAATCCTAACATGTTTCAGCTAATTGCCTTGTTCACAGGTGAGTGTGTATTTTCAATCCAAGTGGTCACATGGCCGTTCACAAGTTCCTACCGGCCCCAGAATGCACCACAATGATGGTATCATGACGTGACATGGTGCAAAATTCATTTGTGCTTAATAGCGTTATTTTCAAAACATCAATGTCACAAAAATTACTGCCATAGTCCCCTGGTGCACACTGTTAAAAATATAATTCGCAAAGTGCATAGTTGCTGCCACGCTGTAATTTTACTTGCTCAAACTGCGGAATCTTCAGAGAGAGCGAAACCTCTCTCGTCTCCATTTCTCGCTTGCAGTGCCAAAATTCACCTCGGAAATCCAATGGCTGGTCACGCAGTCGAGCGGGTCATGCCCCCTCCGTACAATGTTTCAGAAAAGCTCTGTTTTGCCGGGGGCCCCCAACCCTGCAGGGCGGGCTCTGTAAACAGGAGCGGAGGATCCTGTAAGCATGGGTTTCACCAGAACAAGCAGAGCCCAATTCCGACTTCCATTTAAAGCTGACTTTTTATTCGTCAAAACGTGGCAGCAATGACATCACTCATTTAATCCTAACATGTTTCAGCTAATTGCCTTGTTCACAGGTGAGTGTGTATTTTCAATCCAAGTGGTCACATGGCCGTTCACAAGTTCCTACCGGCCCCAGAATGCACCACAATGATGGTATCATGACGTGACATGGTGCAAAATTCATTTGTGCTTAATAGCGTTATTTTCAAAACATCATTGTCACAACAAATTACTGCCATAGTCCCCTGGTGCACACTGTTAAAAATATAATTCGCAAAGTGCATAGTTGCTGCCACGCTGTAATTTTACTTGCTCAAACTGCGGAATCTTCAGAGAGAGCGAAACCTCTCTCGTCTCCCTTTCTCGCTTGCAGTGCCAAAATTCACCTCGGAAATCCAATGGCTGGCACGCAGTCGAGCGGGTCATGCCCCCTCCGTACAATGTTTCAGAAAAGCTCATGTTTTGCCGGGGGCCCCCAACCCTGCAGGGCGGGCTCTGTAAACAGGAGCAGAGGATCCTGTAAGCATGGGTTTCACCAGAACAAGCAGAGCCCAATTCCGACTTCCATTTAAAGCTGACTTTTTATTCATCAAAACGTGGCAGCAATGACATCACTCATTTAATCCTAACATGTTTCAGCTAATTGCCTTGTTCACAGGTGAGTGTGTATTTTCAATCCAAGTGGTCACATGGCCGTTCACAAGTTCCTACCGGCCCCAGAATGCACCACAATGATGGTATCATGACGTGACATGGTGCAAAATTCATTTGTGCTTAATAGCGTTATTTTCAAAACATCAATGTCACAAAAATTACTGCCATAGTCCCCTGGTGCACACTGTTAAAAATATAATTCGCAAAGTGCATAGTTGCTGCCACGCTGTAATTTTACTTGCTCAAACTGCGGAATCTTCAGAGAGAGCGAAACCTCTCTCGTCTCCATTTCTCGCTTGCAGTGCCAAAATTCACCTCGGAAATCCAATGGCTGGCTCGCAGTCGAGCGGGTCATGCCCCCTCCGTACAATGTTTCAGAAAAGCTCTGTTTTGCCGGGGGCCCCCAACCCTGCAGGGCGGGCTCTGTAAACAGGAGCGGAGGATCCTGTAAGCATGGGTTTCACCAGAACAAGCAGAGCCCAATTACGACTTCCATTTAAAGCTGACTTTTTATTCGTCAAAACGTGGCAGCAATGACATCACTCATTTAATGCTAACATGTTTCAGCTAATTGCCTTGTTCACAGGTGAGTGTGTATTTTCAATCCAAGTGGTCACATGGCCGTTCACAAGTTCCTACCGGCCCCAGAATGCACCGCAATGATGGTATCATGACGTGACATGGTGCAAAATTCATTTGTGCTTAATAGCGTTATTTTCAAAACATCAATGTCACAAAAATTACTGCCATAGTCCCCTGGTGCACACTGTTAAAAATATAATTCGCAAAGTGCATAGTTGCTGCCACGCTGTAATTTTACTTGCTCAAACTGCGGAATCTTCAGAGAGAGCGAAACCTCTCTCGTCTCCCTTTCTCGCTTGCAGTGCCAAAATTCACCTCGGAAATCCAATGGCTGGCACGCAGTCGAGCGGGTCATGCCCACTCTGTACAATGTTTCAGAAAAGCTCAGTTTTGCCTGAGGGCCCCCAACCCTGCAGGGCGGGCTCTGTAAACAGGCAGCGGAGGATCCTGTAAGCATGAGTTTCACCAGAACAAGCAGAGCCCAATTCCGACTTCCATTTAAAGCAGACTTTTTATTCGTCAAAACGTGGCAGCAATGACATCACTCATTTAATACTAACATGTTTCAGCTAATTGCCTTGTTCACAGGTGAGTGTGTATTTTCAATCCAAGTGGTCACATGGCCGTTCACAAGTTCCTACCGGCCCCAGAATGCACCACAATGATGGTATCATGATGTGACATGGTGCAAAATTCATTTGTGCTTAATAGCGTTATTTTCAAAACATCAATGTCACAAAAATTACTGCCATAGTCCCCTGGTGCACACTGTTAAAAATATAATTCGCAAAGTGTATAGTTGCTGCCACGCTGTAATTTTACTTGCTCAAATTGCAGAATCTTCAGAGAGAGCGAAACCTCTCACGTCTCCCTTTCTCGCTCGCAGTGCCAAATTTCACCTCGGAAATCCAATGGCTGGCACGCAGTCGAGCGGGTCATGCCCCCTCCGTAAAATGTTTCAGAAAGGCTCTGATTTTGCCGGGGGCCCCCAACCCTGCAGGGCGGGCTCTGTAAACAGGAGCGGAGGATCCTGTAAGCATGGGTTTCACCAGAACAAGCAGAGCCCAATTCCGACTTCCATTTAAAGCTGACTTTTTATTCGTCAAAACGTGGCAGCAATGACATCACTCATTTAATCCTAACATGTTTCAGCTAATTGCCTTGTTCACAGGTGAGTGTGTATTTTCAATCCAAGTGGTCACATGGCCGTTCACAAGTTCCTACCGGCCCCAGAATGCACCGCAATGATGGTATCATGACGTGACATGGTGCAAAATTCATTTGTGCTTAATAGCGTTATTTTCAAAACATCAATGTCCCAAAAATTACTGCCATAGTCCCCTGGTGCACACTGTTAAAAATATAATTCGCAAAGTGCATAGTTGCTGCCACGCTGTAATTTTACTTGCTCAAACCTCGGAATCTTCAGAGAGAGCGAAACCTCTCTCGTCTCCCTTTCTCGCTTGCAGTGCCAAAATTCACCACGGAAATAAAATGGCTGGCACGCAGTTGAGCGGGTCATGCCCCCTCTGTACAATGTTTCAGAAAAGCTCAGTTTTGCCTGAGGCCCCCAACCCTGCAGGGCGGGCTCTGTAAACAGGAGCGGAGGATCTTGTAAGCATGAGTTTCACCAGAACAAGCAGAGCCCAATTCCGACTTCCATTTAAAGCAGACTTTTTATTCGTCAAAACGTGGCAGCAATGACATCACTCATTTAATCCTAATATGTTTCAGCTAATTGCCTTGTTCACAGGTGAGTGTGTATTTTCAATCCAAGTGGTCACATGGCCGTTCACAAGTTCCTACATGGTATCATGATGTGACATGGTGCAAAATTCATTTGTGCTTAATAGCGTTATTTTCAAAACATCAATGTCACAAAAATTACTGCCATAGTCCCCTGGTGCACACTGTTAAAAATATAATTCGCAAAGTGCATAGTTGCTGCCACGCTGTAATTTTACTTGCTCAAACTGCGGAATCTTCAGAGAGAGCGAAACCTCTCTCGTCTCCATTTCTCGCTTGCAGTGCCAAAATTCACCTCGGAAATCCAATGGCTGTCACGCAGTCGAGCGGGTCATGCCCCCTCCGTACAATGTTTCAGAAAAGCTCTGTTTTGCCGGGGGCCCCCAACCCTGCAGGGCGGGCTCTGTAAACAGGAGCGGAGGATCCTGTAAGCATGGGTTTCACCAGAACAAGCAGAGCCCAATTCCGACTTCCATTTAAAGCTGACTTTTTATTCGTCAAAACGTGGCAGCAATGACATCACTCATTTAATCCTAACATGTTTCAGCTAATTGCCTTGTTCACAGGTGAGTGTGTATTTTCAATCCAAGTGGTCACATGGCCGTTCACAAGTTCCTACCGGCCCCAGAATGCACCGCAATGATGGTATCATGACGTGACATGGTGCAAAATTCATTTGTGCTTAATAGCGTTATTTTCAAAACATCAATGTCACAAAAATGACTGCCATAGTCCCCTGGTGC
Source organism: Calotriton arnoldi (assembly GCA_963921515.1). Taxonomy (NCBI): domain Eukaryota; kingdom Metazoa; phylum Chordata; class Amphibia; order Caudata; family Salamandridae; genus Calotriton; species Calotriton arnoldi. The sequence continues at coordinate 766,730 of CAWUFW010008988.1, read as the reverse complement.
ACACTGTTAAAAATATAATTTGCAAAGTGCATAGTTGCTGCCACGCTGTAATTTTACTTGCTCAAACTGCGGAATCTTCAGAGAGAGCGAAACCTCTCTCGTTTCCTTTTCTCGCTTGCAGTGCCAAAATTCACCTCGGAAATCCAATGGCTGGCACGCAGTCGAGCGGGTCATGCCCACTCTGTACAATGTTTCAGAAAAGCTCAGTTTTGCCTGAGGCCCCCAACCCTGCAGGGCGGGCTCTGTAAACAGGCACGGAGGATCCTGTAAGCATGAGTTTCACCAGAACAAGCAGAGCCCAATTCCGACTTCCATTTAAAGCAGACTTTTTATTCGTCAAAACGTGGCAGCAATGACATCACTCATTTAATACTAACATGTTTCAGCTAATTGCCTTGTTCACAGGTGAGTGTGTATTTTCAATCCAAGTGGTCACATGGCCGTTCACAAGTTCCTACCGGCCCCAGAATGCACCACAATGATGGTATCATGATGTGACATGGTGCAAAATTCATTTGTGCTTAATAGCGTTATTTTCAAAACATCAATGTCACAAAAATTACTGCCATAGTCCCCTGGTGCACACTGTTAAAAATATAATTCGCAAAGTGCATAGTTGCTGCCACGCTGTAATTTTACTTGCTCAAACTGCAGAATCTTCAGAGAGAGCGAAACCTCTCACGTCTCCCTTTCTCGCTCGCAGTGCCAAAATTCACCTCGGACATCCAATGGCTGGCATGCAGTCGAGCGGGTCATGCCCCCTCCGTAAAATGTTTCAGAAAGGCTCTGATTTTGCCGGGGGCCCCCAACCCTGCAGGGCGGGCTCTGTAAACAGGAGCGGAGGATCCTGTAAGCATGGGTTTCACCAGAACAAGCAGAGCCCAATTCCGACTTCCATTTAAAGCTGACTTTTTATTCGTCAAAACGTGGCAGCAATGACATCACTCATTTAATCCTAACATGTTTCAGCTAATTGCCTTGTTCACAGGTGAGTGTGTATTTTCAATCCAAGTGGTCACATGGCCGTTCACAAGTTCCTACCGGCCCCAGAATGCACCGCAATGATGGTATCATGACGTGACATGGTGCAAAATTCATTTGTGCTTAATAGCGTTATTTTCAAAACATCAATGTCCCAAAAATTACTGCCATAGTCCCCTGGTGCACACTGTTAAAAATATAATTCGCAAAGTGCATAGTTGCTGCCACGCTGTAATTTTACTTGCTCAAACCTGCGGAATCTTCAGAGAGAGCGAAACCTCTCTCGTCTCCCTTTCTCGCTTGCAGTGCCAAAATTCACCTCGGAAATCCAAAGGCTGGCACGCAGTCGAGCGGGTCATGCCCCCTCTGTACAATGTTTCAGAAAAGCTCAGTTTTGCCTGAGGCCCCCAACCCTGCAGGGCGGGCTCTGTAAACAGGAGCGGAGGATCTTGTAAGCATGAGTTTCACCAGAACAAGCAGAGCCCAATTCCGACTTCCATTTAAAGCAGACTTTTTATTCGTCAAAACGTGGCAGCAATGACATCACTCATTTAATCCTAATATGTTTCAGCTAATTGCCTTGTTCACAGGTGAGTGTGTATTTTCAATCCAAGTGGTCACATGGCCGTTCACAAGTTCCTACCGGCCCCAGAATGCATCACAATGATGTTATCATGACGTGACATGGTGCAAAATTCATTTGTGCTTAATAGCGTTATTTTCAAAACATCAATGTCAAAAAAATTACTGCCATAGTCCCCTGATGCACACTGTTATAAATATAATTCGCAAAGTGCATAGTTGCTGCCACGCTGTAATTTTACTTGCTCAAACTGCGGAATCTTCAGAGAGAGCGAAACCTCTCTCGTCTCCCTTTCTCGCTCGCAGTGCCAAATTTCACCTCGGAAATCCAATGGCTGGCACGCAGTCGAGCGGGTCATGCCCCCTCCGTAAAATGTTTCAGAAAGGCTCTGATTTTTCCGGGGGCCCCCAACCCTGCAGGGCGGGCTCTGTAAACAGGAGCGGAGGATCCTGTAAGCATGGGTTTCACCAGAACAAGCAGAGCCCAATTACGACTTCCATTTAAAGCTGACTTTTTATTCGTCAAAACGTGGCAGCAATGACATCACTCATTTAATCCTAACATGTTTCAGCTAATTGCCTTGTTCACAGGTGAGTGTGTATTTTCAATCCAAGTGGTCACATGGCCGTTCACAAGTTCCTACTGGCCCCAGAATGCACAGCAATGATGGTATCATGACGTGACATGGTGCAAAATTCATTTGTGCTTAATAGCGTTATTTTCAAAACATCAATGTCCCAAAAATTACTGCCATAGTCCCCTGGTGCACACTGTTAAAAATATAATTCGCAAAGTGCATAGTTGCTGCCACGCTGTAATTTTACTTGCTCAAACTGCGGAATCTTCAGAGAGAGCGAAACCTCTCTCGTCTCCCTTTCTCGCTTGCAGTGCCAAAATTCACCTCGGAAATACAATGGCTGGCACGCAGTTGAGCGGGTCATGCCCCCTCCGTACATTGTTTCAGAAAAGCTATGTTTTGCCGGGGGCCCCCAACCGTGCAGGGCGGGCTCTGTAAACAGGAGCGGAGGATCCTGTAAGCATGGGTTTCACCAGAACAAGCAGAGCCCTATTCCGACTTCCATTTAAAGCTGACTTTTTATTCGTCAAAACGTGGCAGCAATGACATCACTCATTTAATCCTAACATGTTTCAGCTAATTGCCTTGTTCACAGGTGAGTGTGTATTTTCAATCCAAGTGGTCACATGGCCGTTCACAAGTTCCTACCGGCCCCAGAATGCACCACAATGATGGTATCATGACGTGACATGGTGCAAAATTCATTTGTGCTTAATAGCGTTATTTTCAAAACATCAATGTCACAAAAATTACTGCCATAGTCCCCTGGTGCACACTGTTAAAAATATAATTCGCAAAGTGCATAGTTGCTGCCACGCTGTAATTTTACTTGCTCAAACTGCGGAATCTTCAGAGAGAGCGAAACCTCTCTCGTCTCCATTTCTCGCTTGCAGTGCCAAAATTCACCTCGGAAATCCAATGGCTGTCACGCAGTCGAGCGGGTCATGCCCCCTCCGTACAATGTTTCAGAAAAGCTCTGTTTTGCCGGGGGCCCCCAACCCTGCAGGGCGGGCTCTGTAAACAGGAGCGGAGGATCCTGTAAGCATGGGTTTCACCAGAACAAGCAGAGCCCAATTCCGACTTCCATTTAAAGCTGACTTTTTATTCGTCAAAACGTGGCAGCAATGACATCACTCATTTAATCCTAACATGTTTCAGCTAATTGCCTTGTTCACAGGTGAGTGTGTATTTTCAATCCAAGTGGTCACATGGCCGTTCACAAGTTCCTACCGGCCCCAGAATGCACCACAATGATGGTATCATGACGTGACATGGTGCAAAATTCATTTGTGCTTAATAGCGTTATTTTCAAAACATCAATGTCACAACAAATTACTGCCATAGTCCCCTGGTGCACACTGTTAAAAATGTAATTCGCAAAGTGCATAGTTGCTGCCACGCTGTAATTTTACTTGCTCAAACTGCGGAATCTTCAGAGAGAGCGAAACCTCTCTCGTCTCCCTTTCTCGCTTGCAGTGCCAAAATTCACCTCGGAAATCCAATGGCTGGCACGCAGTCGAGCGGGTCATGCCCCCTCCGTACAATGTTTCAGAAAAGCTATGTTTTGCTGGGGGCCCCCAACCGTGCAGGGCGGGCTCTGTAAACAGGAGCGGAGGATCCTGTAAGCATGGGTTTCACCAGAACAAGCAGAGCCCAATTCCGACTTCCATTTAAAGCTGACTTTTAATTCATCAAAACGTGGCAGCAATGACATCACTCATTTAATCCTAACATGTTTCAGCTAATTGCCTTGTTCACAGGTGAGTGTGTATTTTCAATCCAAGTGGTCACATGGCCGTTCACAAGTTCCTACCGGCCCCAGAATGCACCACAATGATGGTATCATGACGTGACATGGTGCAAAATTCATTTGTGCTTAATAGCGTTATTTTCAAAACATCAATGTCACAAAAATTACTGCCATAGTCCCCTGGTGCACACTGTTAAAAATATAATTCGCAAAGTGCATAGTTGCTGCCACGCTGTAATTTTACTTGCTCAAACTGCGGAATCTTCAGAGAGAGCGAAACCTCTCTCGTCTCCATTTCTCGCTTGCAGTGCCAAAATTCACCTCGGAAATCCAATGGCTGTCACGCAGTCGAGCGGTCATGCCCCCTCCGTACAATGTTTCAGAAAAGCTCTGTTTTGCCGGGGGCCCCCAACCCTGCAGGGCGAGCTCTGTAAACAGGAGCGGAGGATCCTGTAAGCATGGGTTTCACCAGAACAAGCAGAGCCCAATTCCGACTTCCATTTAAAGCTGACTTTTTATTCGTCAAAACGTGGCAGCAATGACATCACTCATTTAATCCTAACATGTTTCAGCTAATTGCCTTGTTCACAGGTGAGTGTGTATTCTCAATCCAAGTGGTCACATGGCCGTTCACAAGTTCCTACCCGCCCCAGAATGCACCGCAATGATGGTATCATGACGTGACATGGTGCAAAATTCATTTGTGCTTAATAGCGTTATTTTCAAAACATCAATGTCACAAAAATGACTGCCATAGTCCCCTGGTGCACACTGTTAAAAATATAATTCGCAAAGTGCATAGTTGCTGCCACGCTGTAATTTTACTTGCTCAAACTGCGGAATCTTCAGAGAGAGCGAAACCTCTCTCGTCTCCATTTCTCGCTTGCAGTGCCAAAATTCACCTCGGAAATCCAATGGCTGTCACGCAGTCGAGCGGGTCATGCCCCCTCCGTACAATGTTTCAGAAAAGCTCTGTTTTGCCGGGGGCCCCCAACCCTGCAGGGCGGGCTCTGTAAACAGGAGCGGAGGATCCTGTAAGCATGGGTTTCACCAGAACAAGCAGAGCCCAATTCCGACTTCCATTTAAAGCTGACTTTTTATTCGTCAAAACGTGGCAGCAATGACATCACTCATTTAATCCTAACATGTTTCAGCTAATTGCCTTGTTCACAGGTGAGTGTGTATTTTCAATCCAAGTGGTCACATGGCCGTTCACAAGTTCCTACCGGCCCCAGAATGCACCACAATGATGGTATCATGACGTGACATGGTGCAAAATTCATTAGTGCTTAATAGCGTTATTTTCAAAACATCATTGTCAAACAAATTACTGCCATAGTCCCCTGGTGCACACTGTTAAAAATGTAATTCGCAAAGTGCATAGTTGCTGCCACGCTGTAATTTTACTTGCTCAAACTGTGGAATCTTCAGAGAGAGCGAAACCTCTCTCGTCTCCCTTTCTCGCTTGCAGTGCCAAAATTCACCTCGGAAATCCAATGGCTGGCATGCAGTCGAGCGGGTCATGCCCCCTCCGTACAATGTTTCAGAAAAGCTATGTTTTGCTGGGGGCCCCCAACCGTGCAGGGCGGGCTCTGTAAACAGGAGCAGAGGATCCTGTAAGCATGGGTTTCACCAGAACAAGCAGAGCCCAATTCCGACTTCCATTTAAAGCTGACTTTTAATTCATCAAAACGTGGCAGCAATGACATCACTCATTTAATCCTAACATGTTTCAGCTAATTGCCTTGTTCACAGGTGAGTGTGTATTTTCAATCCAAGTGGTCACATGGCCGTTCACAAGTTCCTACCGGCCCCAGAATGCACCACAATGATGGTATCATGACGTGACATGGTGCAAAATTCATTTGTGCTTAATAGCGTTATTTTCAAAACATCAATGTCACAAAAATTACTGCCATAGTCCCCTGGTGCACACTGTTAAAAATATAATTCGCAAAGTGCATAGTTGCTGCCACGCTGTAATTTTACTTGCTCAAACTGCGGAATCTTCAGAGAGAGCGAAACCTCTCTCGTCTCCATTTCTCGCTTGCAGTGCCAAAATTCACCTCGGAAATCCAATGGCTGTCACGCAGTCGAGCGGGTCATGCCCCCTCCGTACAATGTTTCAGAAAAGCTCTGTTTTGCCGGGGCCCCCAACCCTGCAGGGCGGGCTCTGTAAACAGGAGCGGAGGATCCTGTAAGCATGGGTTTCACCAGAACAAGCAGAGCCCAATTCCGACTTCCATTTAAAGCTGACTTTTTATTCGTCAAAACGTGGCAGCAATGACATCACTCATTTAATCCTAACATGTTTCAGCTAATTGCCTTGTTCACAGGTGAGTGTGTATTCTCAATCCAAGTGGTCACATGGCCGTTCACAAGTTCCTACCGGCCCCAGAATGCACCGCAATGATGGTATCATGACGTGACATGGTGCAAAATTCATTTGTGCTTAATAGCGTTATTTTCAAAACATCAATGTCACAAAAACGACTGCCATAGTCCCCTGGTGCACACTGTTAAAAATATAATTCGCAAAGTGCATAGTTGCTGCCACGCTGTAATTTTACTTGCTCAAACTGCGGAATCTTCAGAGAGAGCGAAACCTCTCTCGTTTCCTTTTCTCGCTTGCAGTGCCAAAATTCACCTCGGAAATCCAATGGCTGGCACGCAGTCGAGCGGGTCATGCCCCCTCCGTAAAATGTTTCAGAAAGGCTCTGAATTTTCCGGGGGCCCCCAACCCTGCAGGGCGGGCTCTGTAAACAGGAGCGGAGGATCCTGTAAGCATGGGTTTCACCAGAACAAGCAGAGCCCAATTCCGACTTCCATTTAAAGCTCACTTTTAATTCATCAAAACGTGGCAGCAATGACATTACTCATTTAATCCTAACATGTTTCAGCTAATTGCCTTGTTCACAGGTGAGTGTGTATTTTCAATCCAAGTGGTCACATGGCCGTTCACAAGTTCCTACCGGCCCCAGAATGCACCACAATGATGGTATCATGACGTGACATGGTGCAAAATTCATTTGTGCTTAATAGCGTTATTTTCAAAACATCAATGTCACAAAAATTACTGCCATAGTCCCCTGGTGTACACTGTTAAAAATATAATTCGCAAAGTGCATAGTTGCTGCCACGCTGTAATTTTACTTGCTCAAACTGTGGAATCTTCAGAGAGAGCGAAACCTCTCTCGTCTCCATTTCTCGCTTGCAGTGCCAAAATTCACCTCGGAAATACAATGGCTGGCACGCAGTCGAGCGGGTCATGCCCCCTCCGTACAATGTTTCAGAAAAGCTATGTTTTGCCGGGGGCCCCCAACCGTGCAGGGCGGGCTCTGTAAACAGGAGCGGAGGATCCTGTAAGCATGGGTTTCACCAGAACAAGCAGAGCCCAATTCCGACTTCCATTTAAAGCTGACTTTCAATTCATCAAAACGTGGCAGCAATGACATCACTCATTTAATCCTAACATGTTTCAGCTAATTGCCTTGTTCACAGGTGAGTGTGTATTTTCAATCCAAGTGGTCACATGGCCGTTCACAAGTTCCTACCGGCCCCAGAATGCACCACAATGATGGTATCATGACGTGACATGGTGCAAAATTCATTTGTGCTTAATAGCGTTATTTTCAAAACATCAATGTCCCAAAAATTACTGCCATAGTCCCCTGGTGCACACTGTTAAAAATATAATTCGCAAAGTGCATAGTTGCTGTCACGCTGTAATTTTACTTGCTCAAACTTCGGAATCTTCAGAGAGAGCGAAACCTCTCTTGTCTCCCTTTCTCGCTTGCAGTGCCAAAATTCACCTGAAAATACAATGGCTGGCACGCAGTCGAGCGGGTCATGCCCCCTCCGTACAATGTTTCAGAAAAGCTCTGTTTTGCCGGGGGCCCCCAACCCTGCAGGGCGGGCTCTGTAAACAGGAGCGGAGGATCCTGTAAGCATGGGTTTCACCAGAACAAGCAGAGCCCAATTCCGACTTCCATTTAAAGCCGTCTTTTTATTCATCAAAACGTGGCAGCAATGACATCACTCATTTAATCCTAACATGTTTCAGCTAATTGCCTTGTTCACAGGTGAGTGTGTATTTTCAATCCAAGTGGTCACATGGCCGTTCACAAGTTCCTATATGCCCCAGAATGCACCGCAATGATGGTATCATGACGTGACATGGTGCAAAATTCATTTCTGCTTAATAGCGTTATTTTCAAAACATCAATGTCACAAAAATTACTGCAATAGTCCTCTAGTGCACACTGTTAAAAATATAATTCGCAAAGTGCATAGTTGCTGCCACGCTGTAATTTTACTTGCTCAAACTGCGGAATCTTCAGAGAGAGCGAAACCTCTCTCGTCTCCCTTTCTCGCTTGCAGTGCCAAAATTCACCTCGGAAATCCAATGGCTGACACGCAGTCGAGCGGGTCATGCCCCCTCCGTACAATGTTTCAGAAAAGCTCAGTTTTGCCTGAGGCCCCCAACCCTGCAGGGCGGGCTCTGTAAACAGGAGCGGAGGATCCTGTAAGCATGAGTTTCACCAGAACAAGCAGAGCCCAATTCCGACTTCCATTTAAAGCTGACCTTTTATTCGTCAAAACGAGGTAGCAATGACATCACTCATTTAATCCTAACATGTTTCAGCTAATTGCCTTGTTCACAGGTGAGTGTGTATTTTCAATCCAAGTGGTCACATGGCCGTTCACAAGTTCCTACCGGCCCCAGAATGCACCACAATGATGGTATCATGACGTGACATGGTGCAAAATTCATTTGTGCTTAATAGCGTTATTTTCAAAACATCAATGTCAAAAAAATTACTGCCATAGTCCCCTGGTCCATACTGTTAAAAATGTAATTCGCAAAGTGCATGGTTGCTGCCACGCTGTCATTTTACTTGCTCAAACTGCGGAATCTTCAACGAGAGCGAAACCTCTCTCGTCTCCCTTTCTCGCTTGCAGTGCCAAAATTCACCTTGGAAATCCAATGGCTGGCACGCAGTCGAGCGGGTCATACCCCCTCCGTACAATGTTTCAGAAAAGCTCTGTTTTGACGGGGGCCCCCAACCCAGCAGGGCGGGCTCTGTAAACAGGAGCGGAGGATCCTGTAACCATGGGTTTCACCAGAACAAGCAGAGCCCAATTACGACTTCCATTTAAAGCTGACTTTTTATTCGTCAAAACGTGGCAGCAATGACATCACTCATTTAATCCTAACATGTGTCAGCTAATTGCCTTGTTCACAGGTGAGTGTGTATTTTCAATCCAAGTGGTCACATGGCCGTTCACAAGTTCCTACCGGCCCCAGAATGCACCGCAATGATGGTATCATGACGTGACATGGTGCAAAATTCATTTGTGCTTAATAGCGTTATTTTCAAAACATCATTGTCACAAAAATTACTGCCATAGTCCCCTGGTGCACACTGTTAAAAATATAATTCGCAAAGTGCATAGTTGCTGCCACGCTGTAATTTTACTTGCTCAAACTGCGGAATCTTCAGAGAGAGCGAAACCTCTCTCGTCTCCCTTTCTCGCTTGCAGTGCCAAAATTCACCTCGGAAATCCAATGGCTGGTACGCAGTCGAGCGGGTCATGCCCCCTCCGTACAATGTTTCAGAAAAGCTCCGTTTTGCCGGGGGCCCCCAACCCTGCAGGGCGGGCTCTGTAAACAGGAGCGGAAGATCCTGTAAGCATGAGTTTCATCAGAACAAGCAGAGCCCAATTCCGACTTCCATTTAAAACTGACTTTTTATTCGTCAAAACGTGGCAGCAATGACATCACTCATTTAATCCTAACATGTTTCAGCTAATTGCCTTGTTCACAGGTGAGTTTGTATTTTCAATTCAAGTGGTCACATGGTCGTTCACAAGTTCCTACCGGCCCCAAAATGCACCACAATGATGGTATCATGACGTGACATGGTGCAAAATTCATTTGTGCTTAATAGCATTATTTTCAAAACATCAATGTCACAAAAATTACTGCCATAGTCCCCTGGTGAACACTGTTAAAATTATATAATTTGGAAAGTGCATAGTTGCTGCCACGCTGTAATTTTACTTGCTCAAACAGCGGAATCTTCAGAGAGAGCGAAACCTCTCTCGTCTCCTTTTCTCGCTCGCAGTGCCAAAATTCACCTCGGAAATCCAATGGCTGGCATGCAGTCGAGCGGGTCATGCCCCCTCCGTACAATGTTTTAGAAAAGCTCCGTTATGCCGGGGGCCCCCAACCCTGCAGGGCGGGCTCTGTAAACAGGAGCAGAGGATCCTGTAAGCATGAGTTTCACCAGAACAAGCAGAGCCCAATTCCGACTTCCATTTAAAGCTGACTTTTTATTAGTCAAAATGTGGCAGCAATGACATCAATCATTTAATCCTAACATGTTTCAGCTAATTGCCTTGTTCACAGGTGAGTGTGTATTTTCAATCCAAGTGGTCACATGGCCGTTCACAAGTTCCTACCGGCCCCAGAATGCACCACAATGATGGTATCATGATGTGACATGGTGCAAAATTCATTTGTGCTTAATAGCGTTATTTTCAAAACATCAATGTCACAAAAATTACTGCCATAGTCCCCTGGTGCACACTGTTAAAAATATAATTCGCAAAGTGCATAGTTGCTGCCACGCTGTAATTTTACTTGCTCAAACTGCGGAATCTTCAGAGAGAGCGAAACCGCTCTCGTCTCCCTTTCTCGCTTGCAGTGCCAAAATTCTCCTCAGTAATCCAATGGCTGGCACGCAGTCGAGCGGGTCATGCCCCCTCCGTACAATGTTTCAGAAAAGCTCCGTTTTGCCGGGGGCCCCCAACCCTGCAGGGCGGGCTCTGTAAACAGGAGCGGAGGATCCTGTAAGCATGAGTTTCACCAGAACAAGCAGAGCCCAATTCTGACTTCCATTTAAAGCTGACTTTTTATTCGTCAAAACGTGGCAGCAATGACATCACTCATTTAATCCTAACATGTTTCAGCTAATTGCCTTGTTAACAGGTGAGTTTGTATTTTCAATCCAAGTGGTCACATGGCCGTTCACAAGTTCCTACCGCCCCAGAATGCACCACAATGATGGTATCATGACGTGACATGGTGCAAAATTCATTTGTGCTTAATAGCGTTATTTTCAAAACATCAATGTCACAAAAATTACTGCCATAGTCCCCTGGTGCACACTGTTAAAATTATATAATTTGCAAAGTGCATAGTTGCTGCCACGCTGTAATTTTACTTGCTCAAACTGCGGAATCTTCAGAGAGAGCGAAACCTCGCTCGTCTCCCTTTCTCGCTCGCAGTGCCAAAATTCACCTCGGAAATCCAATGGCTGGCACGCAGTCGAGCGGGTCATGCCCACTCTGTACAATGTTTCAGAAAAGCTCAGTTTTGCCTGAGGCCCCCAACCCTGCAGGGCGGGCTCTGTAAACAGGCGCGGAGGATCCTGTAAGCATGAGTTTCACCAGAACAAGCAGAGCCCAATTCCGACTTCCATTTAAAGCAGACTTTTTATTCGTCAAAACGTGGCAGCAATGACATCACTCATTTAATACTAACATGTTTCAGCTAATTGCCTTGTTCACAGGTGAGTGTGTATTTTCAATCCAAGTGGTCACATGGCCGTTCACAAGTTCCTACCGGCCCCAGAATGCACCACAATGATGGTATCATGATGTGACATGGTGCAAAATTCATTTGTGCTTAATAGCGTTATTTTCAAAACATCAATGTCACAAAAATTACTGCCATAGTCCCCTGGTGCACACTGTTAAAAATATAATTCGCAAAGTGTATAGTTGCTGCCACGCTCTAATTTTACTTGCTCAAACTGCAGAATCTTCAGAGAGAGCGAAACCTCTCATGTCTCCCTTTCTCGCTCGCAGTGCCAAATTTCACCTCGGAAATCCAATGGCTGGCACGCAGTCAAGCGGGTCATGCCCCCTCCGTAAAATGTTTCAGAAAGGCTCTGATTTTTCCGGGGGCCCCCAACCCTGCAGGGCGGGCTCTGTAAACAGGAGCGGAGGATCCTGTAAGCATGGGTTTCACCAGAACAAGCAGAGCCCAATTCCGACTTCCATTTAAAGCTGACTTTTTATTCGTCAAAACGTGGCAGCAATGACATCACTCATTTAATCCTAACATGTTTCAGCTAATTGCCTTGTTCACAGGTGAGTGTGTATTTTCAATCCAAGTGGTCACATGGCCGTTCACGTTCCTACCGGCCCCAGAATGCACCGCAATGATGGTATCATGACGTGACATGGTGCAAAATTCATTTGTGCTTAATAGCGTTATTTTCAAAACATCAATGTCCCAAAAATTACTGCCATAGTCCCCTGGTGCACACTGTTAAAAATATAATTCGCAAAGTGCATAGTTGCTGCCACGCTGTAATTTTACTTGCTCAAACCTCGGAATCTTCAGAGAGAGCGAAACCTCTCTCGTCTCCCTTTCTCGCTTGCAGTGCCAAAATTCACCTCGGAAATACAATGGCTGGCACGCAGTCGAGCGGGTCATGCCCCCTCCGTACAATGTTTCAGAAAAGCTCTGTTTTGCCGGGGGCCCCCAACCCTGCAGGGCGGGCTCTGTAAACAGGAGCGGAGGATCCTGTAAGCATGGGTTTCACCAGAACAAGCAGAGCCCAATTCCGACTTCCATTTAAAGCCGTCTTTTTATTCATCAAAACGTGGCAGCAATGACATCACTCATTTAATCCTAACATGTTTCAGCTAATTGCCTTGTTCACAGGTGAGTGTGTATTTTCAATCCAAGTGGTCACATGGCCGTTCACAAGTTCCTATATGCCCCAGAATGCACCGCAATGATGGTATCATGACGTGACATGGTGCAAAATTCATTTCTGCTTAATAGCGTTATTTTCAAAACATCAATGTCACAAAAATTACTGCAATAGTCCTCTAGTGCACACTGTTAAAAATATAATTCGCAAAGTGCATAGTTGCTGCCACGCTGTAATTTTACTTGCTCAAACTGCGGAATCTTCAGAGAGAGCGAAACCTCTCTCGTCTCCCTTTCTCGCTTGCAGTGCCAAAATTCACCTCGGAAATCCAATGGCTGACACGCAGTCGAGCGGGTCATGCCCCCTCCATACAATGTTTCAGAAAAGCTCAGTTTTGCCTGAGGCCCCCAACCCTGCAGGGCGGGCTCTGTAAACAGGAGCGGAGGATCCTGTAAGCATGAGTTTCACCAGAACAAGCAGAGCCCAATTCCGACTTCCATTTAAAGCTGACCTTTTATTCGTCAAAACGAGGTAGCAATGACATCACTCATTTAATCCTAACATGTTTCAGCTAATTGCCTTGTTCACAGGTGAGTGTGTATTTTCAATCCAAGTGGTCACATGGCCGTTCACAAGTTCCTACCGGCCCCAGAATGCACCACAATGATGGTATCATGACGTGACATGGTGCAAAATTCATTTGTGCTTAATAGCGTTATTTTCAAAACATCAATGTCAAAAAAATTACTGCCATAGTCCCCTGGTCCATACTGTTAAAAATGTAATTCGCAAAGTGCATAGTTGCTGCCACGCTGTCATTTTACTTGCTCAAACTGCGGAATCTTCAACGAGAGCGAAACCTCTCTCGTCTCCCTTTCTCGCTTGCAGTGCCAAAATTCACCTCGGAAAGCCAATGGCTGGCACGCAGTCGAGCGGGTCATACCCCCTCCGTACAATGTTTCAGAAAAGCTCTGTTTTGACGGGGGCCCCCAACCCTGCAGGGCGGGCTCTGTAAACAGGAGCGGAGGATCCTGTAAGCATGGGTTTCACCAGAACAAGCAGAGCCCAATTACGACTTCCATTTAAAGCTGACTTTTTATTCGTCAAAACGTGGCAGCAATGACATCACTCATTTAATCCTAACATGTGTCAGCTAATTGCCTTGTTCACAGGTGAGTGTGTATTTTCAATCCAAGTGGTCACATGGCCGTTCACAAGTTCCTACCGGCCCCAGAATGCACCGCAATGATGGTATCATGACGTGACATGGTGCAAAATTCATTTGTGCTTAATAGCGTTATTTTCAAAACATCATTGTCACAAAAATTACTGCCATAGTCCCCTGGTGCACACTGTTAAAAATATAATTCGCAAAGTGCATAGTTGCTGCCACGCTGTAATTTTACTTGCTCAAACTGCGGAATCTTCAGAGAGAGCGAAACCTCTCTCGTCTCCCTTTCTCGCTTGCAGTGCCAAAATTCACCTCGGAAATCCAATGGCTGGTACGCAGTCGAGCGGGTCATGCCCCCTCCGTACAATGTTTCAGAAAAGCTCCGTTTTGCCGGGGGCCCCCAACCCTGCAGGGCGGGCTCTGTAAACAGGAGCGGAAGATCCTGTAAGCATGAGTTTCATCAGAACAAGCAGAGCCCAATTCCGACTTCCATTTAAAACTGACTTTTTATTTGTCAAAACGTGGCAGCAATGACATCACTCATTTAATCCTAACATGTTTCAGCTAATTGCCTTGTTCACAGGTGAGTTTGTATTTTCAATTCAAGTGGTCACATGGTCGTTCACAAGTTCCTACCGGCCCCAAAATGCACCACAATGATGGTATCATGACGTGACATGGTGCAAAATTCATTTGTGCTTAATAGCATTATTTTCAAAACATCAATGTCACAAAAATTACTGCCATAGTCCCCTGGTGAACACTGTTAAAATTATATAATTTGGAAAGTGCATAGTTGCTGCCACGCTGTAATTTTACTTGCTCAAACAGCGGAATCTTCAGAGAGAGCGAAACCTCTCTCGTCTCCTTTTCTCGCTCGCAGTGCCAAAATTCACCTCGGAAATCCAATGGCTGGCATGCAGTCGAGCGGGTCATGCCCCCTCCGTACAATGTTTTAGAAAAGCTCCGTTATGCCGGGGGCCCCCAACCCTGCAGGGCGGGCTCTGTAAACAGGAGCAGAGGATCCTGTAAGCATGAGTTTCACCAGAACACGCAGAGCCCAATTCCGACTTCCATTTAAAGCTGACTTTTTATTAGTCAAAATGTGGCAGCAATGACATCAATCATTTAATCCTAACATGTTTCAGCTAATTGCCTTGTTCACAGGTGAGTGTGTATTTTCAATCCAAGTGGTCACATGGCCGTTCACAAGTTCCTACCGGCCCCAGAATGCACCACAATGATGGTATCATGATGTGACATGGTGCAACATTCATTTGTGCTTAATAGCGTTATTTTCAAAACATCAATGTCACAAAAATTACTGCCATAGTCCCCTGGTGCACACTGTTAAAAATACAATTCGCAAAGTGCATAGTTGCTGCCACGCTGTAATTTTACTTGCTCAAACTGCGGAATCTTCAGAGAGAGCGAAACCGCTCTCGTCTCCCTTTCTCGCTTGCAGTGCCAAAATTCTCCTCAGTAATCCAATGGCTGGCACGCAGTCGAGCGGGTCATGCCCCCTCCGTACAATGTTTCAGAAAAGCTCCGTTTTGCCGGGGGCCCCCAACCCTGCAGGGCGGGCTCTGTAAACAGGAGCGGAGGATCCTGTAAGCATGAGTTTCACCAGAACAAGCAGAGCCCAATTCCGACTTCCATTTAAAGCTGAATTTTTATTCGTCAAAACGTGGCAGCAATGACATCACTCATTTAATCCTAACATGTTTCAGCTAATTGCCTTGTTCACAGATGAGTTTGTATTTTCAATCCAGGTGGTCACATGGCCGTTCACAAGTTCCTACCGGCCCCAGAATGCACCACAATGATGGTATCATGACGTGACATGGTGCAAAATTCATTTGTGCTTAATAGCGTTATTTTCAAAACATCAATGTCACAAAAATTACTGCCATAGTCCCCTGGTGCACACTGTTAAAATTATATAATTTGCAAAGTGCATAGTTGCTGCCACGCTGTAATTTTACTTGCTCAAACTGCGGAATCTTCAGAGAGAGCGAAACCTCGCTCGTCTCCCTTTCTCGCTCGCAGTGCCAAAATTCACCTCGGAAATCCAATGGCTGGCACGCAGTCGAGCGGGTCATGCCCCCTCCGTACAATATTTCAGAAAAGCTCCGTTTTGCCGGGGCCCCCAACCCTGCAGGGCGGGCTCTGTAAACAGGAGCGGAGGATCCTGTAAGCATGGGTTTCACCAAAACAAGCAGAGCCCAATTCCGACTTCCATTTAAAGCTGACTTTTTATTAGTCAAAACGTGGCAGCAATGACATCACTCATTTAATCCTAACATGTTTCAGCTAATTGCCTTGTTCACAGGTGAGTGTGTATTTTCAATCCAAGTGGTCACATGGCCGTTCACAAGTTCCTACCGGCCCCAGAATGCACCACAATGATGGTATCATGATGTGACATGGTGCAAAATTCATTTGTGCTTAATAGCGTTAATTTCAAAACATCAATGTCCCAAAAAGTACTGCTATATATAGGTACATGATTAATACAAATACTTCTTTTACATTATATTATATATATATATATATTCATAGTCATTAATTTAAAATAGTAAATAAATAAATATGTTTATGAATTATGTTACACTGTATATATATAAAATACATACACAATAAAACCATACAAAATATAAACAATTCAATATGAAAAAATATATTAATTAATTTAGAAAATATATCAAATATTAAACATTTTAAACCCCAAAAAACACATTTACTAAAAGTGCTATAAACATTCAAATACATTTAGAAATAAAAATACATAATGATAAAACATTTTTTTTAAACTAATGCTCTACAATCTATTTAAACAATATTTTGAAAACTATTGGAGTCTAAGAATACTAAATATATTATTCACACTCTAGTTTATGCAATAGTAGGGAAAGCGTTGAACTTCGGAGGGGTGAAATTTACTATTCCTACTCCAACCTAAACAACAATTGTGCTTATCATTTTAACAGGGCAGCATACGTTTGCCTCTACATAATAAGTGATATGAATTCTGACAATACCTGTTCTAACCTCCTAGCTAATCAGTATCACATCTCTTTAAGAAGAATTTGTCTTGGGGGTGTGGTCAAGATGGCAGCCAAGGTGGACATCCCTGCCTAAGCTCCGTACAAGCGTAGCTTCATCCGTCTGTATCCTGGGTCCCCAGGACTGCATATGCACCGGTGGGGACACCTCACTTCCCTCCCCCCATCTTGTTGTGCCTGTTGCAGCTGATGCCGCTGAGTACCGCGGGCTGCCAGCGAGGGCTGGAGAAACCCTTGAAGTGCTGAGGAGGTAGACAACTGCACCACCGTACCCTCCTGACATAAAGGAGGCCCGAAAATGGAGCTACCACTGTTGCTGCCTCTGGTGCCCATGCTGGGTGCAGGCCCCGGCCCTGACAGCAGACTGCGACCAGGAAGGTGGCTTGGTCGGTCTGGCCACGGTGCGAACTTGATGGTGTGGTGGAGGCAGTGGAATATGCCAAAGGGCCCCCCCAACACAGAGGTGGGCCGAGAGTGAAGGGCTCACCCTAGCTACCCCTGGTACTTAAGCGGGCAGTGAGCTCAGGTCTTGAAGAATGGTGGATGGAGGCTGTGACAGGTAGAGCAGCCTAGTCCAGGCTGAACTCGCTGGCTCTGACAACAAAGCAGCTAGATTGGCAGCCCCCTGTGAGGCAGCTAGAACTGCCACTGAGACGGGAATATGAGGCCTGGACTGTGGGCTTACGGGACACTGAGGCCCATAGGTGCGTGGAGTCATGCGTTGACGGCAGAGGCCTCCTACGGGGCTGTCAGGCCCAAAGATCGGCAGCCTCCAAGGAGACGCTGTTGGGTAGAAGAAGCACGCCTGACCAGAGCCTACCACAGACCAAAGGGTGGGTCGCTCTTTGTTAGATACCTTGGGAAACATCTGGCATTAATTGTTTGCAGAGGAGGTCCCATCACTGCTTCCCTGTGGACTCCCCAGCCTAACATCCAATGAGGCTGCCCCTCTTCCACTGTGTGACAGCATCTGTAGTCCCCAATGTGGCTGGACAAGGGGTGCTCGGGCTAATGACTGTGCATAACAACAAGGGCGCACAGGAGGGACCACCGTGCTCTAACCTAAAGGCACCTGAGCAGGGAGTGAACCGTTTCTTGTGGGTTTTCAGAGTGTTCAGATGGCCCTCCGCCCCTGTGGGCATGTGGCTTGGATTCGTGCTGGGGCCCCTCTCGCTTGGTGATTGATGCTCCTGTAGAGTATCTCACACAAGGAGATGATGGACAGAGCGCTGAAACTTTTCAGACACTCACTCCCAGTCACAGATCTGGGTTGCCCATCATCATTCTTTGGCTCAATCCGCCACCCCAGTTCAGACACAGCTATATGCAAATCAGTCTTGACCCTGTGCCTCATGGGAACAGTCCAGCCCGAACTGCTAAGCCATGTCTTTCCTGGACTGGAAACGTGGGTCCCTTGCTCACTTTGCCACTGGACTCAAGCTAGCCTGGCTGATGAGGGCTGTTAGCCTGAAACCGGTCCCAGGATGCTTGTTTCCAGTCCAGGGAAGACATGGCTTGGCAGTTCGGGCGGGACTGTTCCCATGAGGCACAGGGTCAAGACTGATTTGCATATAGCTGTGTCTCAACTGGGGTGGTGAAGTGAGCTAAAGAACGATGATGGATTCAACCCAGATCTGTGCCTGGGGGTGAGTGTCTGAAAAGTTTCAGCGCTCTGTTCATCATCTTCTTGTGTTTGCTTTGTTCGCCCTAAGTTGGCAGGGTATGCCCAGACGTGGGTCCCTTGCTCACTTTGCCACTGGCCTCAAGCTAGCCTGGCTGATGAGGGCTGTTAGCCCGAAACCGGTCCCAGGATGCTTGTTTCCAGTCCAGGGAAAACATGGCTTGGCAGTTCGGGCTGGACTGTTCCCATGAGGCACAGGGTCAAGACTGATTTGTATATAGCTGTGTCTGAACTGGGGTGGCAAAGTGAGCTAAAGAACAATAATTGATTCAACCCAGATCTGTGACTGGGGGTGAGTGTCTGAAAAGTTTCAGCGCTCTGTCCATCATCTCCTTGTGTTTGCTTTGTTCGCCCTAAGTTGGCAGGGTATGCCCAGACGTAGGTCCCTTGCTCACTTTGCCACTGGACTCAAGCTAGCCTGGCTGATGAGGGCTGTTACCCCGAAACCGGTACCAGGATGCTTGTTTCCGGTCCAGGGAAGACATGGCTTGGCAGTTCGGTCTGGACTGTTCCCGTGAGGCACAGGGTCAAGACTGATTTGCATATAGCTGTGTCTGAACTGGGGTGGGGAAGTGAGCTAAAGAACAATGATGGATTCAACTGAGATCTGTGACTGGGTGTGAGTGTCTGAAAAGTTTCAGCGCTCCGTCCATCATCTCCTTGTGTTTGCTTTGTTTGCCCTAAGTTGGCAGGGTATGCCCAAACGTGGGTCCCTTGCTCACTTTGCCACTGGATTCAAGCTAGCCTGGCTGATGAGGGTTGTTAGCCCGAAACCGGTCCCAGGATGCTTGTTTCCGGTCCAGGGAAGACATGGCTTGGCAGTTCGGTCTGGACTGTTCCCATGAGGCACAGGGTCAAGACTGATTTGCATATAGCTGTGTATGAACTGGGGTGGCGAAGTGAGCTAAAGAACGATGATGGATTCAACCCAGATCTGTGACTGGGGGTGAGTGTCTGAAAAGTTTCAGCGCTCCGTCCATCATCTCCTTGTGTTTGCTTTGTTCGCCCTAGGTTGGCAGGGTATGCCCAGACGTGGGTCCCTTGCTCACTTTGCCACTGGTTTCAAGCTAGCCTGGCTTATGAGGGCTATTAGCCCGAAACCGGTCCAAGGATGCTTGTTTCCAGTCCAGGGAAGACATGGCTTGGCAGTTCGGTCTGGACTGTTCCCATGAGGCACAGGGTCAAGACTGATTTGCCTATAGCTGTTTCTGAACTGGGGTGGCGAAGTGAGCTAAAGAACGATGATGGATTCAACCCAGATCTGTGACTGGGGGTGAGTGTCTGAAAAGTTTCAGCGCTCCGTCCATCATCTCCTTGTGTTTGCTTTGTTCACCCTAAGTTGGCAGGGTATGCCCAGACGTGGGTCCCTTGCTCACTTTGCCACTGGATTCAAGGTAGCCTGGCTGATGAGGGCTGTTAGCCCGAAACCGGGCCTAGGATGCTTGTTTCCGGTCCAGGGAAGGCATGGCGTTGCAGTTCGGTCTGGACTGTTCCCATGAGGCACAGGGTCAAGACTGATTTGCATCTAGCTGTGTCTGAACTGGGGTGGCGAAGTGAGATAAAGAACGATGATGGATTCAACCCAGATCTTTGACTGGGGGTGAGTGTTTGAAAAGTTTCAGCGCTCCGTCCATCATCTCCTTGTGTTTGCTTTGTTCGCCCTAAGTTGGCAGGGTATGCCCAAACGTGCGTCCCTTGCTCACTTTGCCACTGGATTCAAGCTAGCCTGGCTGATGAGGGCTGTTAGCCCGAAACCGCTCCCAGGATGCTTGTTTCCTGTCCAGGGAAGACATGGCTTGGCAGTTTGGTCTGGACTGTTCCAATGAGGCACATGGTCAAGACTGATTTGCATATAGCTGTGTCTGAACTGGCGTGGCGAAGTCAGCTAAGGAACGATGATGGATTCAACCCAGATCTGTGACTGGGGGTGAGTGTCTGAAAAGTTTCAGCGCTCCGTCCATCATCTCCTTGTGCTTTCTTTGTTCGCCCTAAGTTGGCAAGGTATGCCCAGACGTGGGTCCCTTGCTCACTTTGCCACTGGATTCAAACTAGCCTGGCTGATGAGGGCTGTTAGCCCGAAACCGGTCCCAGGATGCTTGTTTCCGGTCCAGGGAAGACATGGCTTGGCAGTTCGGTCTGGACTGTTCCCATGAGGCACAGGGTCTAGACTGATTTGCATATAGCTGTGTCGGAACTGGGGTGGCGAAGTGAGCGAAAGAACGATGATGGATTCAACCAAGATCTGTGACTGGGGGTGAGTGTCTGAAAAGTTTCAGCGCTCCGTCCATCATCTCTTTGTGTTTGCTTTGTTCACCCTAAGTTGGCAGAGTATGCCCAGATGTGGGTCCCTTGCTCACTTTGCCACTGGATTCAAGCTAGCCTGGCTGATGAGAGTTGTTAGTAGGCCTGGGCGGTAAATTCCGTTCCGCTCGCGGAATTTGCGGAATTTGGGTAATTTCGTGTTCCGCGGAGAACGCGGAATTGCCAAAAATTCCGCGCTTCGCGGAGTTTTTTGCTTGATCGCGCTTCCAAAATGCGTGTTTGCGAGCTCTTTCTCCCCGAGCACGCAAACAGCGTTCGCGAACAGGAAAAAAGCATCGCGAACGGGCGGAACAAGCAATTCCGCGTGTTCGCGGAACTTTTGCGTGTTCGCGGAGATGTTTTACCATTTCGCGGAGCTTTGCATAGTGCGACTTCGCAAATTCCGCCCACCGCTAGTTGTTAGCCCGAAACCGGTCCCAGGATGCTTTGTTTCCGGTCCAGGGAAGACATGGCTTGGCAGTTCCGTCTGGACTGTTCCCATGAGGCACATGGTCAAGACTGATTTGCATATAGCTGTGTCTGAACTGGGGTGGCGCAGTGAGCTAAAGAACGATGATGGATTTAAACCAGATCTGTGACTGGGGGCGAGTGTCTGAAAGGTTTCAGCGCTCTGTCCATCATCTCCTTGTGTTTACTTTGTTCTCCCTAAGTTGGCAGGGTATGCCCAGACGTGGGTCCCTTGCTCACTTTGCCACTGGATTCAAGCTAGCCTGGCTGATGAGGGCTGTAAGCCCGAAACCGGTCCAAGGATGCTTGTTTCCGGTCCAGGGAAGACATGGCTTGGCAGTTCTGTCTGGACTCTTCCCATGAGGCACAGGGTCAACACTGATTTGCATATAGCTGTGTCTGAACTGGCGTGGCGAAGTCAGCTAAGGAACGATGATGGATTCAACCCAGATCTGTGACTGGGGGTGAGTGTCTGAAAAGTTTCAGCGCTCCGTCCATCATCTCCTTGTGCTTTCTTTGTTTGCCCTAAGTTGGCAAGGTATGCCCAGACGTGGGTCCCTTGCTCACTTTGCCACTGGATTCAAACTAGCCTGGCTGATGAGGGCTGTTAGCCCGAAACCGGTCCCAGGATGCTTGTTTCCGGTCCAGGGAAGACATGGCTTGGCAGTTCGGTCTGGACTGTTCCCATGAGGCACAGGGTCAAGACTGATTTGCATATAGCTGTGTCGGAACTGGGGTGGCGAAGTGAGCGAAAGAACGATGATGGATTCAACCAAGATCTGTGACTGGGGGTGAGGGTCTGAAAAGTTTCAGCGCTCCGTCCATCATCTCTTTGTGGTTGCTTTGTTCACCCTAAGTTGGCAGAGTATGCCCAGACGTGGGTCCCTTGCTCACTTTGCCACTGGATTCAAGCTAGCCTGGCTGATGAGGGTTGTTAGTAGGCCTGGGCGGTAAATTCCGTTCCGCTCGCGGAATTTGCGGAATTTGGGTAATTTCGTGTTCCGCGGAGAACGCGGAATTGCCAAAAATTCCGCGCTTCGCTGAGTTTTTTGCTTGTTCGCGCTTCCAAAATGCGTGTTCGCGAGATATTTCTCCCCAAGCACGCAAACAGCGTTCGCGAACAGGAAAAAAACATCGCGAACGGGCGGAACAAGCAATTCCGCGTGTTCGCGGAGATTTTTTACCATTTCGCGGAGCTTTGCGTAGCGCGACTTCGCAAATTCCGACCACCGCTAGTTGTTAGCTCGAAACCGGTCCCAGGATGCTTTGTTGCCGGTCCAGGGAAGACATGGCTGGGCAGTTCGTTCTGGACTGTTCGCATGAGGCCCAGGGTCAAGACTGATTTACATATAGCTGTGTCTGAACTGGGGTGGCGAAGTGAGCTAAAGAACGATGATGGATTCAACCCAGATCTGTGACTGGGGGTGAGTGTCTGAAAAGTTTCAGCGCTCCATCCATCATCTCCTTGTGTTTGCTTTGTTCGCCCTAAGTTGGCAGGGTATGCCCAGACGTGGGTCCCTTGCTCACTTTGCCACTGGATTCAAGCTAGCCTGGCTGATGAGGGCTGTTAGCCCGAAACCGGTCCCAGGATGCTTGTTTCCGGTCCAGGGAAGACATGGCTTGGCAGTTCGGTCTGGACTGTTCCCATGAGGCACAGGGTCAAGACTGATTTGCCTATAGCTATTTCAGAACTGGGGTGGCGAAGTGAGCGAAAGAACGATGATGGATTCAACCCAGATCTGTGACTGGGGGTGAGTGTCTGAAAAGTTTCAGCGCTCCGTCCATCATCTCCTTGTGTTTGCTTTGTTCGCCCTAAGTTAGCAGGGTATGCCCAGACGTGGGTCCCTTGCTCACTTTACCACTGGATTCAAGCTAGCCTGGCTGATGAGGGCTGTTAGCCCGAAACCGGTCCCAGGATGCTTGTTTCCAGTCCAGGGAAGACATGGCTTGGCAGTTTGGTCTGGGCTGTTCCCATGAGGCACAGGGTCAAGACTGATTTGCATATAGCTGTGTCTGAACTGGGGTGGCGAAGTGAGCTATAGAACGATGATGGATTCAACCCAGATCTGTGACTGGGGGTGAGTGTCTAAAACGTTTCAGCGCTCCGTCCATCATCTCCTTGTGTTTGTATCGGGTGCTACTTTCTTTCCATCTGCTGGCAGTGCACCGCCCCCTGTGGTGTCATTCATAGAGCTGACACCTTGAGAGATAGGACATGGCTTGCTGACCCTGTGGGAACATGAGTCCGTCTTCTGCGCTACTAGGGCCCCTGACGGTGCAGTGCCTGGATCTTCCGGCGCTGCAGCACTATGGTGAAGCCCAAGGCAAAAATGACTCCTGCCCTGGTAGGGGGGCAGTCTCAGGCCCTGGAGGTTGAAGTGATGGAAGGAGATGGCACCTTGCGTCATCTTGAGGCGACTTTGGACTGACACACCACCCAGTTCTACCGTATCTTGCAGGCCATACTGGATACCAAGACTGAATCTAAGTTCGATTTGGTATCCCTAGATATCGGATTTCTCCATGCAGATCATTTCAAGTTGGCCAAGCTGGTTGATGACACTGAATCCGCCTTCACTAGTGTATGGCCCATGGTAAGAGACCTGCAGACCCAGGTGCAAGGAAAGGAGGATGACATAGTATCCCTACAACTCAGAGCGGAGGACGTGGAGTGCCATTCTCGGCATAACAATGTGTCCTTCGTGGGCTTCCCAGAATGCGCTGAGGGCCCTAACGTAGAGCTCTTCCTTGAACAATGGCTGTCCAAGACAGGGCTACCTGGTAGAATACCGAAATTGTTCTCCACTGAGCGGGCTCACAAATTGGCGGGTAGGCCCCCACTGCCGGGGTATTGCTCATACCCGGTGATTGTCCGGCTTCTCAGCTATATATACAGAGATTTGCTCCTCTGCTTTTTAGAGCAAAAGGTCCCTGGTACTTCGAGAACTCTGAAATCACTACCTATCGGGATTAAACCACAGAGATGCAGGGTCGCCGCGCCTCAAATGCGGCGATGAAGGCTCAGCTGCACTCCTTTGAACTTAAATATGCCTTGTTGTTTCCTGCCAAACTACGCGGTACGGATAGGGGCCAAACCCTTTTTTTTCTGACTCTTGAAGATGCCTGTACTTGGCACCATGCTAAGGGCTTGACAGCTGACTCTGTTCTGGCTCAGGATCCTGGGGATTGGCTCACACTGAGATGGCATGCTGCGACAGCCACGCAGGCCTCGCTCTAATTCGACCTCGACAAAGCACCTCTTGATGTGCACAAGTGGTTGAAGGGGTCCTGCTCCATCTCCTTAACGCCTTTGAGGCCTTGAGATCCTAGAATGCCTCCAACACTGCTTCTGTTAGACCTGTCAGCCCTAGGGTGGTCTTGCCCTGTTTTTTTTCCCTTTTTGCGCCTCATTTTTGCCACCATATTTTTACTGGACCTAGGTCTCCGGGCGCCTTGCCACTGCTGGTCAGTGCTGAGGTGCAGGTGCTCTCTCACTAAAGATGGCTGCCACAGGCCCCTGCTACTGCAGAAGGGCCTTCCACACATACACGCTAGTAGCCAGAGTCAGGCTGGGACATAGGGATACAGTATCCATCCCGTCCCCGCCTCTGGGCCCCATAGCTAGGTAGGTGGAAGGTTCCAGAACCTTCCGGGCTGTGGGAGGAGTTACGTTTTGCCGCCTTTAGGAGGGTCACCTGACCTAGGGGTATAAGAGGCTTGGAGGGAAAACCTTTTAGTCAGTTAGGTTGAGGCACCTCTGAACCTGGGAGAACCTGCGCCGGAGTATAGACTTTAGGGCCTAGGGGGGAGACCTACACTACTGCTGCTGACAGGGTCAAGGCCCTGCTGAAGTAAGATAGCTGAGGAACGCCCACCACCCACTGATCTTGCCCAGTGTGAGGGGACCCAGGGAACCATCTCCAGCGTGCTGGGAGGAACATCAAGCACTCCCAGAATCACCAACTCACAACCCCCCCCCCTTTCATAAGAAGAAGAACTTTTCTGACAAAAAGCTCCTCGCAGGAGCCTGAAACCAAAGAGTAACTGGATCTCAAGTTAAATCGTCGAATGGGGATCACGAGGCGAAGCGCTGGGTCCTAAGCGCTAGACCTTCACCCCCTATCTATCCACACCGACAGCTGGACTGTCCCCCAAGAACCCTTCCCACACAGCCCGGTGACTAAGGCTGTCAGCGCGCCCCGCGCTGCAACTCCACGTGGGAGAACTTGACCCCCCCCCAGTCACTGACCTTGTGACCGGATCGCCGCCGCGGCCGTCGCCGCGTGAAAAGGGGTGCTGAGGTGAGGGAGACCTCTCCCCCGTTCATGAGTGTGGTGAGGTGCGCCATCCGCGCCCTCACCGAAGCCCACAGAAATCACTGCCGGGCCCGAGACCGCTGCCGCTGCAAGAGCGGCCAAGAAGAACA
Source organism: Calotriton arnoldi (assembly GCA_963921515.1). NCBI lineage: Eukaryota > Metazoa > Chordata > Amphibia > Caudata > Salamandridae > Calotriton > Calotriton arnoldi. Next base: position 740,995 of record CAWUFW010008988.1, on the reverse strand, counting down.
CCGCCGCAGCCCAGGAGGGCCGCGTGAATAGAGCTGAGGCCCACCGCGGCCTCCAGGCCCGTGGACGCCGTTGCCATGGGGCCGGGGACGCCGACCGCGTCATAGGTCGCGCCCCCGAAAAGGCCGCGACGGGATTGGCCCAGCCGGAGCCAGCAGCCGAGGGGATGGAGGCGGGAGGCGTCGCCCAGCAACCGGAGAAGGCCGCGACGTGATTGGCCCCGCCGGAGCCAATCAGGAAGACATCGGAGGGGCTCCACTGCCAACGGGAGCCCCCGGAAGAATCGCCGCCGCGCTGGGATTGGGCGCCGTCGAGAGCCCGCCCTCCCCCAGCACGTACGGAGGAGGAAGAACTCCGTGTGCATACGCGGGAAGCCGGAGCCGTCTGGAAGGACTGCCGGCTCCCGCTCCTTGTACCCCTCACTGAACGCTGACTCCACGGGGGCCGGAGGAGTGCAATACCGGCCCCCAACGACCCGATAAGGCAGCGGGAGGCTCCAAAGCCTCGCGGAAGTTGGGCAGCGCCGGCCGGAGGGCCGTGGGACTCGCTCCGGGCCCCGCCCCGTCCAACAGAGGGCTGGCCCGGGAGAGAGTCCGCCGAGAGGCACCACGACCAGCTACAGCACCGCAGGTGAGCCCGGGAGGCCCCTAGGGCTCTAGGTTAAGCCCCTGGGGGCCGGGGGCCACGATTTACAGGGGATTAACGAGGAAGAGCCCTCATTGACAATTTGTACCAGGCCAGGCACCTGGTGAGAAGGGGCCCAAGCCTAATTTAACCCTCACCTCCCCTGGGAGACATAAGAATCCCCCATGATAGGGAAGCCCCAGTTTGCTGGACATGTTGAGGGGTCCCCTCTAGAATTCCCTCCCGCCTATTGTACCACAGGCTGTATTGATTGTCTAGGCCAGAAGTATGAGCCCAGTAGCAAGAGATTTTAATATGCCTAAAGTGTTGTGCATGTTCTAGGCCCTAATTTATTAGTGCACCCGGATCATTATTGGTGCTGTGTTCTAGGAGCTGATTTCTGCGGCCTTTTAGTGGCCAGAACCGTTGAGGGTCTTTTTAAAAGAATGTGCACCAGTTAAAGAAATGCAATGTATAATCTGTCTAATCTAATGCAACCTTGATTGACATAAAGGAACTTGATTGTTAATTACACAAGCCTGGTGTGGTGTCCGGTTATTGCTCCGCATTTCTGAGTTGAAGTAAGAGTGTGCTGCACAACTGCCTTACACATTGCCTTCGCGTGCCTTTCCCCGCTTTGCGCCATGCTACCGTAACGGACTCGGTAACCCCGTTTCCAACATTGGTGTTCAGCGGTGGGATAAGGACTGGTATTTGTGCAGCACCCTACAGTGACTCAGTGTGCGCCGCAATTAGACACCTAGTGAAATGTAAGTAGGAGGAATTCTATTGTGATTGCCGATTGTATTAGTCCTGCGTTAAGACCTGCTACCTAGCATTTAGAACCCCTTCCTTAAATTGTCTGGGACCCCACCTAGGAGGATGGAGTTTGAGTTAGCCGACCTAGAGAGGTACCCGAGAACACTGCCAAGTATCGGCAGAGGGTCCTGGTGAACGGGGAGGAGGTGGAGGCTCTGAGGGACACAGGTGCCAGCATGACGATGGTGAGACGTCAGCTGGTGTCCCCAGAGCAGGTGATTCCTGAGGAGTTCCACCCGGTTGTGATGGCTGATAATAGCCTGGGTCATTACCCCGTGGCCCAAGTTCCCTTTGAGTGGGGAGGAGTGTCAGGTCTGATGAAGGTTGCGGTGAGCCCTGCCATGCCAGTTGACTGTCTGCTGGGCAACGACTTGGAACATACTGCCTGGAGAGAGGTAGAGTTCAATGCCCATGCTGAGATGTTGGGGTTACCAGGATGGACTTGCGTTATCACGCGGTCCATGGCTGCCCGACAAGGAACTCAGCCCGGGTTGGAGCCTGAAATAATGGCCCAGCCCACTGCTGGACGAGGAGATGTCCGGGAGGAGACACCCGGTGAGATGGATGGGGAGCCCGCGGAGGTGACCCCGGAGTCCGCTGAGGTGGTTGGTTTTCCCGTGGGGGACCTGCCGACCCCTGCAGAGTGGCAGGTGGAAGGAGGGCCTACCCGGGAAGAATTTTGCCGGGCACAGAGGGAGTGCCCTACGCTTGATGGCATACAGCAACAGGCCGAAGCCCAAGCAGCTGGAACAGAGACTGGTAATTACCATGTCTACTGGGAGGATGGTCTCCTCTACAGTGAGCCTAAGGCTCCGGTGCATGGGTCCTCAAGGGCCGTGGTGGTCCCCCAATGCTACCGAGCCTTTCTGCTAGAGTTGGCACATGAGATACCACTAGCAGGACACCTGGGCCAGGACAAGACGTTTGCACGCTTGGTCCCACATTTTTACTGGCCCAGGATGCGCGTCACTTCTGACACGTTTTGCAAGACCTGCACCACTTGCCAAGCGAGCGGCAAGACAGGGACTAAGGTGAAGGTCCCTCTAGAACCTCTCCCAGTGGTCAATACCCCTTTTGAGCGAGTAGGGATTGACATTGTCGGGCCGTTGGATCCGCCGACTTCTGCTGGGCATAGGTTCATTTTGGTGCTAGTAGACCACGCCACCCGGTACCCAGAGGCAATCCCTCTGAGGACCATCACAGCACCGGTGGTGGCGCGGGCCCTCATGGGGATTTTTACCCGAGTGGGATTCCCCAAGGTCGTGGTGTCAGATAGGGGCACAAATTTCATGTCGGCCTACATGCAGGCCATGTGGAAGGAGTGTGGAGTGACCTACCGGTTCTCCACTCCTTACCACCCCCAGACGAACGGGCTCGTGGAGCGTTTCAACAAAACCTTGAAGGGGATGATCAGGAGCCTACCCGAGGACTTGAGAAGAAAGTGGGACGTCCTCTTACCCTGTCTGCTCTTCTCCTACCGAGAGGTGCCGCAGAAGGGGGTCGGTTTCAGCCCCTTTGAGCTGCTCTATGGCCACCCCGTTCGGGGGCCCCTCAGGCTTGTCAAAGAGGGGTGGGAGAAGTCTTCCTCGAAGCTTCCCGTGATGTGGTCAGCTATATGCTGGCGTTCCGCAGCCAAGTGGCCAAGCTGTGGAAGGAGGCCTCGGACAACTTAGAGGCGAGTCAGGCCGTCATGAAGCAATGGTATGACCGGAACGCACGGACGGTAGAGTTAGACGCTGGACAGAAGGTGTGGGTCATGGAGCCAGGAGAGCTTAGCGCCCTCCAGGACCGGTGGACTGGGCCGTTTGAGATCTTGGAAAGGAAAGGCCAGACCACGTATGTCGTCGACATGAAGACCCCCCGTCAACCCCACAGGGTGCTCCACGTCAACCGCCTGAAGCCACACCAGGAGCGTTCCGAGCTCACTCTCTTGATGATAACGGATGGAAGTGAGGAGGAGGAGAGTGAGCCTCTGCCAGACCTTCTGGCGGCCCATGAGAAGGATGGTTCGGTAGAGGGAGTAGTCCTCGCCCCATCCCAACAGCAACAGAGCAACAGAGGGACTGCCGCCAGGTCTTGGGGCAGTACGCCTCGTTGTTTTCCCTCACGCCTGGAATCACGCACCTGTGTACCCATGATGTGGACACAGGGGACAGTCCGCCAGTGAAGAACAAGTCTTACCGGCTGTCCGATAAGGTCAAGGCTAGTATCCAGGGTGAGGTTGTCAAGATGCTAGAACTGGGGGTGATTGAGCCTTCCAGTAGCCCTTGGGCTAGTCCGGTAGTGTTGGTGCCGAAGCGGCCCCCGGGCACCACACCAGAACTTCAGTTCTGTGTGGACTATCGTGGACTCAACTCAGTCACCAAGACCGACGCTCACCCGATCCCTCGGGCGGATGAGCTCATTGACCGGCTGGGAGCAGCCCGGTATCTGAGTACCATTGATTTAACATCAGGCTATTGGCAGATCGCCATGGCGGAAGGAGCAAAGGAGAAGACTGCGTTCTCCACCCCCGAGGGCCACTTTCAATTCCAGGTGATGCCCTTCGGGTTGAAAAATGCTCCAGCCACTTTCCAGCGGTTGGTGAACCAGGTGCTGTCTGGCCTAGAGGCCTTCTCTGCTGCCTACCTGGATGACATAGCTGTCTTCAGTAGCAGCTGGGAGGACCATCTGCAGCATCTCCAGGAGGTGCTGCAGGCTTTGCAACGGGCTGGTCTAACCATCAAGGCCAGCAAGTGCCAGATTGGACAGGGATCTGTCGTGTACCTGGGACATCTGGTGGGCGGAGGTAAGGTGCAACCCCTCCAAGCCAAGATTGAGACCATCATGGCCTGGGAGCCCCCAAGACCCAAACAGAGGTCCGAGCTTTCCTCGGCCTCACGGGATACTACCGCCGGTTCGTCAAGGGATATGGAACCATCGTGGGCCCATTGACGGAATTGACTTCGAAGAAGCAGCCACGCAGAGTCATCTGGACGGCTGCCTGCCAGGAAGCCTTTGAGACCCTTAAACGTGCCATGTGCTCCGCACCGGTGCTCAGGACTCCAGATTTTGGACGGGAGTTTATCGTGCAGACAGACGCTTCTGAGCATGGCATAGGAGCTGTGCTCTCGCAGCTGAATGACGATGGCCAAGACCAGCCAGTGGCCTTTATCTCCCGGAGACTACTCCCCCGGGAACAGCGGTGGAGTACCATCGAGCGGGAAGCCTTTGCTGTGGTTTGGGCTGTGAAGAAGTTGAGGCCATACCTTTTTGGTTGTCACTTCTTGATCCAGACCGTCCACAGACCCCTTCGCTGGCTCATGCAGATGAGAGGCGAAAACCCCAAATTGTTGAGGTGGTCCATTTCCCTCCAGGGGATGGACTTTTGGGTGGAACATCGACCCGGTGTAGACCACGCCAACGCTGACGGTCTCTCCCGGTTTTCCGCCTTAGTGAAGAGAACTCCCTAGAGGTTGGGAAGCTCTCCCCTCTTTCGGCTGGGGGGACGCGTGTTAGACCTGTCAGCCCTAGGGTGGTCTTGCCCTGTTTTTTCCCTTTTTGCGCCTCATTTTTGCCACCATATTTTTACTGGACCTAGGTCTCCGGGCGCCTTGCCACTGCTGGTCAGTGCTGAGGTGCAGGTGCTCTCTCACTAAAGATGGCTGCCACAGGCCCCTGCTACTGCAGAAGGGCCTTCCACACATACACGCTAGTAGCCAGAGTCAGGCTGGGACATAGGGATACAGTATCCATCCCGTCCCCGCCTCTGGGCCCCATAGCTAGGTAGGTGGAAGGTTCCAGAACCTTCCGGGCTGTGGGAGGAGTTACGTTTTGCCGCCTTTAGGAGGGTCACCTGACCTAGGGGTATAAGAGGCTTGGAGGGAAAACCTTTTAGTCAGTTAGGTTGAGGCACCTCTGAACCTGGGAGAACCTGCGCCGGAGTATAGACTTTAGGGCCTAGGGGGAGACCTACACTACTGCTGCTGACAGGGTCAAGGCCCTGCTGAAGTAAGATAGCTGAGGAACGCCCACCACCCACTGATCTTGCCCAGTGTGAGGGGACCCAGGGAACCATCTCCAGCGTGCTGGGAGGAACATCAAACACTCCCAGAATCACCAGCTCACAACCCCCCTTTCATAAGAAGAAGAACTTTTCTGACAAAAAGCTCCTCGCAGGAGCCTGAAACCAAAGAGTAACTGGATCTCAAGTTAAATCGTCGAATGGGGATCACGAGGCGAAGCGCTGGGTCCTAAGCGCTAGACCTTCACCCCCTATCTATCCACACCGACAGCTGGACTGTCCCCCAAGAACCCTTCCCACACAGCCCGGTGACTAAGGCTGTCAGCGCGCCCCGCGCTGCAACTCCACGTGGGAGAACTTGACCCCCCCAGTCACTGACCTTGTGACCGGATCGCCGCCGCGGCCGTCGCCGCGTGAAAAGGGGTGCTGAGGTGAGGGAGACCTCTCCCCGTTCATGAGTGTGGTGAGGTGCGCCATCCGCGCCCTCACCGAAGCCCACAGAAATCACTGCCGGGCCCGAGACCGCTGCCGCTGCAAGAGCGGCCAAGAAGAAAACCGCCGCAGCCCAGGAGGGCCGCGTGAATAGAGCTGAGGCCCACCGCGGCCTCCAGGCCCGTGGACGCCGTTGCCGTGGGGCCGGGGACGCCGACCGCGTCATAGGTCGCGCCCCCGAAAAGGCCGCGACGGGATTGGCCCAGCCGGAGCCAGCAGCCGAGGGGAAGGAGGCGGGAGGCGTCGCCCAGCAACCGGAGAAGGCCGCGACGTGATTGGCCCCGCCGGAGCCAATCAGGAAGACATCGGAGGGGCTCCACTGCCAACGGGAGCCCCCGGAAGAATCGCCGCCGCGCTGGGATTGGGCGCCGTCGAGAGCCCGCCCTCCCCCAGCACGTACGGAGGAGGAAGAACTCCGTGTGCACACGCGGGAAGCCGGAGCCGTCTGGAAGGACTGCCGGCTCCCGCTCCTTGTACCCTCACTGAACGCTGACTCCACGGGGGCCGGAGGAGTGCAATACCGGCCCCCAACGACCCGATAAGGCAGCGGGAGGCTCCAAAGCCTCGCGGAAGTTGGGCAGCGCCGGCCGGAGGGCCGTGGGACTCGCTCCGGGCCCCGCCCCGTCCAACAGAGGGCTGGCCCGGGAGAGAGTCCGCCGAGAGGCACCACGACCAGCTACAGCACCGCAGGTGAGCCCGGGAGGCCCCTAGGGCTCTAGGTTAAGCCCCTGGGGGCCGGGGGCCACGATTTACAGGGGATTAACGAGGGAAGAGCCCTCATTGACAATTTGTACCAGGCCAGGCACCTGGTGAGAAGGGGCCCAAGCCTAATTTAACCCTCACCTCCCCTGGGAGACATAAGAATCCCCCATGATAGGGAAGCCCCAGTTTGCTGGACATGTTGAGGGGTCCCCTCTAGAATTCCCTCCCGCCTATTGTACCACAGGCTGTATTGATTGTCTAGGCCAGAAGTATGAGCCCAGTAGCAAGAGATTTTAATATGCCTAAAGTGTTGTGCATGTTCTAGGCCCTAATTTATTAGTGCACCCGGATCATTATTGGTGCTGTGTTCTAGGAGCTGATTTCTGCGGCCTTTTAGTGGCCAGAACCGTTGAGGGTCTTTTTAAAAGAATGTGCACCAGTTAAAGAAATGCAATGTATAATCTGTCTAATCTAATGCAACCTTGATTGACATAAAGGAACTTGATTGTTAATTACACAAGCCTGGTGTGGTGTCCGGTTATTGCTCCTCATTTCTGAGTTGAAGTAAGAGTGTGCTGCACAACTGCCTTACACATTGCCTTCGCGTGCCTTTCCCCGCTTTGCGCCATGCTACCGTAACGGACTCGGTAACCCCGTTTCCAACAGCTTCTGACACTGATGGCACTGTGGCTCCACCAGCGATAACACCTGAGGTCCCTTGGTAACACCCCGCATGGCTGATGACTTACGATTTTGTTATGTTGCTACTTCACAAGGGTAAGCTGGCTGTACCACCTGATGTTTGGGGGAGAGATGAATAGTCAGTGTAGTTCGAGGGGACTTCTATTAGCGATAGCACATATCAGGGTGAATAGTTTCTTTGATACCCACGCCCCAGCTTACTGTAATGGACTTGTGAACATTGTTCCTTCAAGTTGCTTAGCTTGAATGTTCTTCTGTCTTATGGCAGTAAATGGGTTATCTTCTCTGTTGGGGGGGTGGCGGGTGGGAATGTTTCTTGTGTATTTGTTTGTTTTGTTGCCTGGGAAATGGGCTCCCACTGTCTGCTGACCTGACCGCTTGATTCATGACCTCTGGTTGGGGGACCATTTGGGTGAATGTGATGATGTATTGCCAGGGACGACCTGATGTTAGGTGGACCGACTCGCCATTCACCGCCTCCTAATTCACTATTTGTATGGCTCCACCTCACACACGACTCCCACTACAATTTTATGACCTGGATTGTGAGGGGTATGGCCATCCCGGTTAAGCGATAGCGTGTTCACACTTATCTTAAACAAAGGCACATACAGGTGGCGTTCCTCCAGGAAACACACCTGACCCAGATAGAACTCCTCAAACTGCATGCGAAATGGAAAAGAGAGGTTTGTGGTACTACGGTTTCGGCTTATGCTACAGTTTTCTCATCAGGGTTGCCCTTGGGGTTCCCTTTGTTTTAGATACCCAAACGACAGACCCAAATAGCAGGTATGTTGTTGTTGAGGGGAAACTAGATGGCAGACCCTTGGCGCTGATGGCTATTTATGCCCCCAACGTGTGCCACCCGGCCTTCATAGAACAACTCACGTTGTCCCTGCTGTGCGACCCCCAAACTCCTGTCCTATGGAGCAGTGACTTTAACTGTGTCCTGAACGTGGACTTGGACAATTTGATCCACCCTTATGGGGGCAGCCTGCCGCAGGACGACTGCCCATATGGGGGACTGTCTGGCCCATCATTTGGTCTGCGATGTGTGACGTCGCCAACATCCAGAGGAGGAAGAATACTCATTTTATTCTCCTATTCATGGCATACATATCCGAATAAATTAGTTTCTCTGTAGCGCCCCTTTTGTCTCAGTGTTCCCTCACATGGAATATCTCATGTGCACATTCTCCGATCATTGCTTGCTTCTGCTTTCCCTTAGATTGAGCTGCACTCACCCCAGAATCCCAACCTGGCGGCTACAGACTGACTGTCTCCTTGATCCCCGTTTTGTGAGGGCCTAGCTGAGTGCCTTGGTGGAGTACTTTGAGCCCAACGTAGCTTCTGATCGGGCGAATGAATGGGACACTCACAAAGCTGTGATACGTGGGCATTGTATTGCTACCACATGGGGCGTCCGGCAGATGTTGCGCAAGGACCTACTGGCCAAAGAAAGTAATATGCATAGCTTGGAAGTAGATCACCCATGGTCACCTGCTCGGCTTGCTTCCTTACTACAGCTGTATAGCAAACATAGGGACTTAGAGCGCCAATTAGGGAGGCTTGACTATAGTCACTACTTTGCCAGATTGCACAGTGAAGGTGACCGTAAAGGGTAGGATGCTAGCGTGGCTGATACCTGATGAGCGCTCCCATCTCCCCCTGGGTGCTCTACGAGCAGACGGTGGTGTGATACTTAACAAACAGAACAACATTAACGCGTCCTTTGTGAGTTTCATTAGCTCTCTTTATGCGGCTGTGCCGGGTCACTCCGGTTCCACATTGCACGAGTATCTTCGAGGGATTCCTCTCCCCGGGCTCAACGTAGCCCAGGTGGCCGATCTTGATGCTCCCCTCCAGCTAGATGAACTACGTTCGGCTATCGTGCAAATTGCTTATAGTAAAACACCAGGTACGGATGGTCTTCCAATAGAATATTATTCTACTTATGGAACTATCCCGACACCCAAGCTCCTGAAAGTTTATACCACAGCATTTGACACTGGGCACTGCCCTGATACACTCCACAAGGCTCTCACTGTAGTCTTTCCAAAGCCATACCATGAACCCTTTGACATACGGTCTTACAGTCCACTATCTATGTTGAATCTGGACTGTAAAATACTGGGGAAGGTCCTGGCTAACAGATTACTGCCGGTACTCAACACCTTAGTGAACGAGGATAAATCAGGTTGTATACAGGGGCGAAGCACCTTTCTTAACGTCTATCAATTGCTACAGCTTCTTCGTACAGATCTGAATACCACTGGTGTTCGGTGGCGATGTTGCTTGACACTGAGAAGGCCTTCGACACCTTAGGGTTGGACTACCTGTTTGCAATGCTCGCATCCATGCGGGTTGGGCCAAGCAATTTGCGGTGGCTTGGATCTCTCTATGGGCACCCCAGTGCTAAAGTTAAACAGAGGCAGTACATTTCTGATACGTTTAATATTTGCAAAAGCAAACGTCAGGGCTGCTCACTGTTCCGTCTACTCTTCACCCTGGCCTTGGAGCTATTGGCTTGTCGACTACATATGCGAGGGAAGAGTGGGGATTCAGAGCTCAAGGGAGAAGTCACATGCTATTGCTATACGCGGAGGATGCTTTGATATACCTGCAGGACCTGGAGTCTGCGCTGCCAGGAGTGAAGACACTGTTGGAGGAGTTTGGGGTAATGTGCGGTCTTCAAATCAATTGAGCTAAGTCCTGCATGTTCCCCCTCCGCCCTGTTCCCTGGGCCTGAGAGAGACGACCTCCCTAGTTAGTGCACGTCTCTAATGACAATGTGGTACCTTTAAATATTTATGTATACGCATTTACCACTCTGATGCTGACCTGTCGGAGGGGAATCTATATAGGACCCTTGGTTCGGTGCGTGGGTCGCTGTCATTTTGGAAATCTCTCCCTCCGTCGCCAATGAGCAGAGTGGCCATCTCAAAGATGTTGGTACTGCCACAACTGCTGAACTATTTTTCGGCCCTTCCTCTTGTACCCCCATGCATTTCTTTGCTGAACTTAAATCTCTGCTAGTAGAATTGATTTGGGGTGAGGTAAGGCGCAGGGTGGTTCTAGTCTTGACAGGCTATGTAATCTCTTGCCTGAGGGTGGGCTTGGCGCACCTAACGTTGATTTATATTTTGCTGCTGCCCAATTGCAGTGGGCTTTGCGGTAGCTCGGTTCAGGTCCTTATGGGGAGCAACTGGAAATCACGTGAATCTTACCAGGGACCCCCATGCTTACAAGGTTCTCGACCCCTGGTACACCTGGAGAGACATCTCAGATAATGGTGGCCAGGAGTAGCTGGCTGAAGTATGTCCAGAGCCGGGGAGTTCCTCCCCTGTATTCGCCCCTAATACTGGTATGGCAGTGGCATGCTCTTCAGGATTTTACCAGACTTCATGATGTGGCTTGCTGGAAGGGGGCAGGAGTGACCCGGACGGTTGATTTTTATGAAGATGGGGTAATGCTTTTGTTTACAGAGATCTGTCACGCGTTTCATATACCGGCAGGGCAGTTCTTGACTTATGGAGTTGTCTGTCATGCGCTAACCTCTGCTTGGGGTCAGGAGCAAGCGGGCCTGTGACTGCACTCACACTCCACACCATGTTGGCATATGGGGGCCCTCATAGAGTCATCACAGTCCTGTATGCAGCTCTTCTGGGACAATAGCAGAAGCTGTACACCAAATCTAGAGACCGCTGGACAGCAGATCTCCACCTCCCCTTGACAGACAAACAGTGGACTCTGGCTTTGAGACAGACTAAAGATGTCGCAGAACTTACGTTTTTGTTTTATGCAATTTCATTTTTTGCACTAAACATACCTCATGGGCTGTTTATCGCACATGTTCTCTATGTCGAACTCAAGTTGCCTGCGATGTGGGGTTTTGGATGCAGGATTTTTTCACATGGTGTGGGCTGCCCAGGGGTGAAGCACGTTTGTGATGAGGTGTCAAGGAATACCTCTGTCTTGGTTGACCCTGTGGTCTTGCCCTCTGCGGAATCCTGCCTGCTAGGTATTCGCCCCCGAGCTAAAGTGGATGAATACCTCCATAAATTCATTGGGGCATATTATCAAGCCCTTTATCGCCGCGTTAGCGGCACTTTTCTGCCGCTAATGTGGCGATATTTTTTATCACACTATTAACAAGCTGCAGCTAACGGGCCTTAGCGTGAGTTTATTAACGATATCGGCCGTTCTTTTACCTCTAAGCATGTCAGCGATATATATCGCTAATGACATGCAAAGTAGGCGTTCCTGACTAAAACTCCATTGAAACAGTCGCAAACACAACTTCCCCCTATTATCAATGCCCGCGAAGCGATAGGAAAATTTGCGCTAACCGCGCTTATCGCTGGAACTTAACGCCTGAAAAAAACTTGCCTTAACCATCTTGTCAATGGGGGGTGGATTGTTGGGTTAAGTATACACTTGCCTATTAGCAAGCTTTTCATTAGCGCTGTTGATTTAGCGCTGGAATACTCACGCTATAGCTGGTTTTACACGCTATCGCTGGATTTCCTATCGCCTTTGCGATACGCGTTGATAATACTGCGCTATCACGGCGAGGAAATCCAGCGATAGCCGGAGATAAAAAAAACAGCGCTAAGCGCGCTTTGCGATAAATATCGCAGATCCTTGATAATATGCCCCATTGACTTTGCGATTGTGCTGTGGAAGTGACAGATTGCAATGGCATGGAAGTCACCGGCTGCGCTGGATATGTCTATCTGGCTCCACACTATGCTGCGATGGGCAAGGGCCAAGGCAATGGTGCTTTCCAATTCCCGATGGGGGGGCTAAGCGGGGGATCAGGACATGGGACATCTATTTACAAAAGCTAGAGGTAGCAGTGGAGAAGGTGAGGGACAACACAAGGCCACAATAGACCAGAATCACTATTGACATCTACATGAGGAAAATACATGTGATATGTGACGATGCCATCCTATTTCCTATACTGCACAACTGTTGACGATAAAATTTGAGTTGGGACATGCCTATATATGTACATGCAAACACAAGGAGATTCTTGTTTTCTGTCCAGGGAAGACCTGGCTTGGCAGTTTGGGCTGGACTGTTTCCATGAGGTACAGGGTCAAGACTGATTTGCATATAGCTGGGCCTGAACTGGGGTGGCGAAGTGAGCTAAAGAACAATGATGGATTCAACCTAGATCTGTGACTGCAGGTGAGTGTCTGAAAAGTTTCAGCGCTCCGTCCATCATCTCCTTGTGTTTGCTATACATGTACATGCACCATGGAGCCTTTTTAGTAATGGTCGTACACATAAACAGGAGATTTTGTTGTGAACTATAGCGAATGCGAGGTGGGGGATCGCATACATACAGGCATGTCTATATTGTTACTGAAAATGTAAATAAAGAAATGCAAAAAAATGTATGATTCATCTCACCATTCAATGAATGCCTTCTGTTTTGTTGAGTCGATTGATCATCTCTTTGTGAGCTCCCTAGCTTTGGCAAGCACCTGGTCTTTGTTGTCATATGCAGGGACACACCCATCCCATCCGAATCTTCCAGGCCATTCATTGACCTGGGATGAGAATATTGTTCTGTGAATCCTTAATTTACCCTAAAGGAGGTTTGTGCTTTTAACAGCTATGTTCCAACCTTATGGAGCATCATTTTTCAATCAGCATCACAGGAAAGTCGGATGTTAAAGAGCTTTCCCCTCTCAAATAGGTGCTTTTTGCCAAATGCTCTTTTCTTTTACCTTACTGTAAGGACTAAGACTGATTGTTCTTTTGATTTGTCTCTGGATTTTACAAATCACTCTAATCTTTGTACCTCTGCCTGCCCTCAGGAAAATGAGAGGGTAGTCTATTCTCTGAAAGCCAATTCATGTTTTTCTTTAGGAAGCCTCAATGCGCAGTTGCCATGCAAAAGCTTACTCATTGGTTCAGTTGGATTCTAGAGGAATTAAACACCAAGGGCCTCATTTATGCCGGCACTATTGCACCACCGAAATGTCACTTTTTGATGTTTCGATAGCGCAATGTGCCACTGGCCTATTTATAAGGCCACGTAAAGCCACGTTACCTCGGGGGGGCATAAATGCCTCATTTTGGGGGTTTTTGCCATAGGGCAGCACAGCAGGCCTTGCTGCTGCGCTGCCCTACGGCAAAAGAAAAAGGCAGGAATGCACCATATCTATTAGATACGGCACATTCCTGTCCTGTTCCCCTGTGCTGGCACACAATGGGTTGCAGGGCGCCAACGCAGGCATCTTTGCACCATGGTGCAAGGGTGCCTGCATTGCGGGGTTGATTATTTTTGTGCAGGAAGGGAAACCTTTCTGCACAAAAACAATCACAAGGCTTTTTCCTCTTTCTATGTGTGCAGGAAGGTCCCCATTCTGCACAGTACCAATCTTTAAATGCTGTTTTGTAACTTCTATATGTGCTGCTTAATGCAGCACACATAGAAGTTGTAAAACAGCATTCTGGAAAAAGGAATGCTTATGTGCAGGAAGGGGGACCTTGCTGCACATAAACAATCATAGGCAATTTGCTGTTTCTATATGTGCTGCACAAGGCAGCACACATGGAAACAGCAAAAAGAGGAGAAATAAAGCATTTCTCCTCGTTTCGCCTGTTTAAGAACAGTTTTTCCCTGGTCTTAATTTTGGCACTGCCTCCTATTTACGCTGCTCTTGTAAATAGGAGGCAGCGTCAAAATCAATGGGTGTTGTGGTGGAATGCCCACGGCAACACCCATTGCCCTCCCCTTTCACACTAAATACAGCGTGAAAGGGTACCTTATTTACAAGGCAGCGTTAAGCCACGTTAAGTGGCTTAACGCTGACTTGTAAATAAGGCGAGGCCCATATCGCCATCGCAATGTCACTGAAAGTGACGTTGTGGTGGCGATTGGGGCTTGTAAATATGCCCCTATGTGTTGGAGGTTCCATGCTAACTGTCTCTGGCAGTTAGACCTGGTCTGAGCTACCTTTAACTTCTGCTCCTGGTGGGGTCTCCTACTCATACTTGTACCTGTGCCTGCCCAATGAATAAAGCCTCCGGATAAACTACAAAGGGTCCGCGAGTTCCTGCACTACTTACCTGCCAACTTAAATCACGACAATGGTGACGAGATGTAAAGGACCCAACGATGCGTAATGCAGATCTGTTTTAAATTGACTTGGAGGGTAAGTGCAAAAAAGAACCTATTCTTCAGAACATAAAAGTGATGCTGCTTTTGTAATTATGACCCCACTAGAACCTTTCCAACTGGCAGACCTATGATAAATGAGGAGCCTTGCAAAAAGAGAACACTGCTTTGGGGAGTGACATTTGGTTGCCAGGAGGTTAGAATACCCTTACCCCAATAACCTGAAACGTGATGTTATTGCTGAGATGTAGAATTAGAAATTGTTCCTGCAAGAGACTTCCATTGAGAAAGGTGCCCAAGAACACAGGGGTGTTTGAGGATTCATCAAAATTACCTTCATGTCCAGGGGGAAGTAATTTCTCTGAGAGATATTCAACTGGTGGAACTCTGCCCAAGATGACAGTGCAGTGTCCCAGTGTTGTGTGATAAATCAGAGTTTTTTAACCAGAAAAAAAATCTGCTTCTGGTCACACTGCTGTGTGACAAGACTAATGAGAAGTCGATGACAGTGCTGTATACCATTTTTATTTAAGTTCCATGAGAAATTGGTAGATTGTTTACTCTAGCCTTTTTTAATGTGTGCTACAGCTGTGTTACACTTCTGGCAGTAAAATATCTCATAGACATTGCACTCGAAGAGCACCTTGAGATACCTCTGTTGTGGACAGTTGGCAGTGCGTCAGTTCGAATATACCATAGGTCGAGTTGGTTCTTTGCTAGACGCTCTGCAATTACAAAGCGTGTGCCTGTCCTGTTGTCAGGGCGTGATCTCTATTCTTTCCTCGTCAAGTGCTGGCTTTCATATTACCTAGATCTTCTTGGAGGAAATCAGAACCAGAGCCTTTTGGGGGATTTGGAACTCTTTGTGGCATGCAGGCCACACGTAGCATAAATGGTGCAAAACAATCATCTTGTTAGCTGGTCAACCTAATTGACTTTCCAGCTTTCAAAATCAATGGGGTTCCTGCCTTTATATGGAGCTGCAAATGCTCATCCCTTGGTGAAGCCTTAACATCTGAACTGAAAGACTTTCTTGGGTCAGCTGACCAGTAGCAAATGTGTGCCAAATCATATTGGCTTCCTTGTTGTCATTAGCATCAGCCAGGTTTTCCCAGATTGCATTTCTTTGTGTTCAATACATACCTCTTAGGTGGCAGACATGTCACGAAACCCAGGACTTTTTTGTCAGATCCAAGAGACTAGGGGCCTGGTGTGCAAAGCCATTTTATGGTTGCAAAGCCTGCAGTTTGCAAAATCACTGGGTTTGTGACAGCAAAATGGGTTTTTGTTATGTATTAAACCTATTTTGCAATTTAGTAACAGGTTACAGAATCAAAAAATGGGGTTAGTGGCTATAACGAATAGTTATTTGGAAGGGGCATGTTTAGGGCATCCCTTCTAAATAACAATTCTTTAAAGTATGTATAAAGGTTTTGTGGCCGAAATTTAGTTGCAAATCATGGACATTTTACTAACATCTCAAAGAAGGTGGTAACCTATTAGCAAATGGAATAGGGTCTCTTTGGGACTCCGACCCCTTTGTGAATGTTAAAATAGTTTCATTATAAGAGTAGAAGTGGTCCATGGAACTACTGACAAACTCTCAAACAAACAAAACAATAGTTTACTTTATAAACAGCCCCGTTTACTTTAAGTAAAAGGGGATGTATTTTAAAAAGGTGACTTTCTTTAAAATGTGATCACAGACATAGTGGTCTGCTAATCCCAGCAGGTCACAATACCTGTATTTCATGAACATTGAGGAGGTAGGTAAGATTGCTACCCACTCAGGTTTGCAATTTTGTGAACCGACCCCTTGGTATATACATCGGTTTGCAAAACTCTTTTGAAGGCAGTGCTCAATTTGCCACTACTTTTTATGAAAAGGACATTTTGTACAGGCTATATCTTAGAAACGGAGTTTCTGGTTAGCCAGGATATGCACCTAAGCCAGGCAGAACCCACCACTCTAGTCAGGGTAAGGGAGTTACACACCCAAGATAAACCCTGCTCACCCCCTCGGTAGCTTGGCAGAGAAGTCAGGCTTATCCTAGAGGCAATGTGTAAAGTGTTTGGTCAACACACATACACCAGTGACACAATAAATACACCACAAAGGAGACACCACACAGTAGTATATAAAAATATGTATCTTTATTGCATACAAACATAGTGCAAAACAACCAATAATCAATTACTTTGCCAACTAGGCAATTGTCAAAAATCACAGTTAGTGCAATAAGATAAAGACTTACCTGTTGCACATGTCATAAAAACACTATCACTGTACATATTATGCAGGTCCTGTAATGATACTCGTTAGCCTGTCATTGCAAGGCAGAAAACAACACCTATCATAAAATCAGGGTTGGAAATGCAACAGCTAGGTTTGGATGAAAATATATAAATCACTAAATGTCATCCACAAATGCAGTCAACACATAGATACAGTGCACTTGCACTTCTATTACATGTCATGCGGTAAAAAGAAGAGTCCCTTAGGGATAAATGCAAAAATAATGTATACCATACCAGCAGAATATTTAACTCATGTAAGATTTGTAACAGAAGCACATGAATTACCATATCCTCATACCACACGTAGGGCACTGTGCTCCTACCAAGTTTAATAAGGTCATGAATCATCCCACATAGGTGGCAGGCATCCCTGCAAATCCACTATCTGGAATGTGGTAATCCAGCAAGTTCCTGAATAAACACGGGGGCCTCCGTCGAGGTCTCACCCCGTACGAACACAATCAGGGCAAAAGCAGCCCCAACACGGCAACTGCAGGCCCCCAGGTATGGGCTAACACGGGGGGAGGAGGCACAAAAGAAAAAAAAACACTGCTGTCTATGACTGCGCAGTGCAACCACAAGGGCCAGCAACACCTGCATCTTAAGGCATGGGGTCAGATAATGAAAGACGCTTAGGCGGCTCCCCCTCCGAGGGGTAGGCAGGGCCCAGCGTTGTACAGCAATTCGGCCCAGATTGGGAGCAGCCAGCAGGCCCCTGGTCTCCAGTAGTGCTGCCCTCCAATGTGGCGTTCCCTCTGTGGCGGTGATTTCGCGGTGAGTCATGCTGCTGAGATCCTCCCTCAGTACGGTAACTTCCCTGTTGACGGGACCCCACTGAGGGTTTCACAGGGTCACCAAAGGTCCTTTGAAGTTATAGATCGGAGCGGGCTGCTTCAATTTGAGCAAAAGGCCCTCAACCACGCGCCGGTTTCTGGCCAAAGGGACAATAAACAACTGAAGCGCTCACCATGCACTATGATTACAGGGGCCAAGGGCAAGTAGTTGACGCAGGCCGGAGTTACCAGTCACACGGCCTTTATCAAAACAATACCTCAGAGCCCCTAACCACAACAGGGGAAAAGTAGGTAATGTTTACAGCCCATGGAGAGCACTGGGGGCATGAAAGCAGCAAGGCAACAGGCAGCAGGACAGCACATCGGGGCCTTTGCAGCAAATTGGCAGTCCCTCTGCAGCCCAGCAGGCCACATGTCAGCACAACAAGCAAGTCAGTCCAATGGCGGTCCTTCTTGGCAGCACAACAGTTCCTTCTTAGCAATGTGCAGTCTGTAGAGCAAGCATCTGCTAGATGCAAGTCCAAGCAGTGCCTAAAAATATGAGGTCAGAGCCCCAGTACTTATACTCAAAATGTCTTTGATGTGGAGGTAACTTCAAACAAACTTTAGAAGTGTGCAACACCCCCATTCAATCGCAGCCCTGGCTCCAGACACACTACAGGGGTGTGAAGACAGCATTGTGAGAGGACAGGCACAGTCCTATTCAGATGTCAGTGACAACTTCTCCCATCACTCTAGCTCAGAAAGACCCATAAGCCTGGTGATGGGTTATCAGGCTATGCGGGGCACACCTCAACTCCCTTTGTGTGGCATCTAGAGTCAATGCACAAACAGCACCTGTCAGTCTAAACCAGACTTTCACCAATCAACAGGATTTATCACCTCTATGCCAAACATACCAAACATGGCAACACTACTCCTTTCAGATCAGAAATTACCACTGAAAAACATATCAGGGATTTCTCAATGCAAACCTATGAGGGGAGCAGCATTCACAGTAGTGAGAAACCAAATAGGCTGTTTGTCACTACCAGGACATGTCTCACAACAAAGGCACATGTCCTACCTTTTATCTACACAGCACCCTGCTCATAGGGCTACCTAGGGCCTACCTTAGGGGTGACCTACATGTAGTAAAAGGAGAGTTCCAGACTTGGCAAGTACCTTTAAATGCCAAATCACTGTGGCACTAAACTGCGTACACTGGCCCGGCAGTAGCAGAGGCCTGAGAGAGGTTTGAAAGGCTACTTCTGTGGGTGGAGCAAGCAGCGCTGCAGGCCCACTAGCAGCATTTAATTTACAGGCCCTGGGTATATGGGATACCACTGTACAAGGGACTTACAGGCACATTAAATATGTCAAACAGGTGTAGACCAATCATATCAAGTTTACAGGAGAAAACACATGCACCTTAGCACTGATCAGCAGTGGTAAAGTGCCCAGAGTCCTAACGCCAGCAGAAACAGGTCAGAAAGGAAGGCAAAATGTTTGCGGATAACCCTGAACAAATAGCCAGGTCCAACACTGCAGAGTTCACCTTTCTATGTTTCTTGTAAAACCAAGAGAAAGGATTTATTTTGCGACTGTCACTTTACCTCTAGTCAGTTTTGTAACTGGGGATTTTGCTGTATCTTTAAAGTTCCTCCAGATCCATAGGACTAACTATATCCTCAGCCGTACTTCTCCCCACATCATCTCTCTTTTATTCTCACCAAAATCCATATCCTCTCCTCATCCTCCCATATTTCTTGCTCTCTGAACCCTTTCTGCTTACCCCCACTGATCCTCTATTTTTGCCTGAGAACCTCACCACCCTATTTTCTGTCTCCTTCCATTCTCCATTCCAATCCTAGGAACTTGATGGTTGGTGTGGTGATGCTACCCAATTTATCCTTTATGACTATGGACTCTTTTTGTCTTGTTCAGTTTGCCACCACCCTGATGCATTGTCTTCCTGCTGCGTTCTTTCCACTCTTTTGCTCCTTTTTAAAAGCCCTTTGCTGCCTATTGTTATGTTATGTTATGCTATGTTATGTTATGTTATGTTCATGCTATATTGGGAGTCTATATAGTGCAGTCGATTTAAGTTCAAGTTGCCATAAAAACCAAATATTTTGATAAAACTCTGCTGACATGCTTTGGAACGGGGGGTTGGACAAAGTCAAACCTATTTGGAGAGACTCACTGAAATTAGAAACATATAACAAAGTGTTCTTCTGTTCTCATTCTTCATCCGTTTGGCAAGATTTTAAAAAAGTGTACTCTTCCCCTTTTAGCCAAATAAAAAAACTTTAGAACCTGTTTTGAAAATAAATTCTCTTGTAACACAAAGTGGACATGTTGGTCAAAAGTAAGGTTTGCAAATTATTTTTGCTCTGGAGTGAATGAGCGCAGGCTGCAGATCCCCCAGCAGTACAATGTTGTTTCTGTTATCAGGGCACAGCAGAACCAGACTGCCAATGTCTTATAAAAATACAGAGATGCATAGATGCCAAGGCTTTTGGCAGTTCAATGGTGATCTGCCTTCTCAGAAAGGGATGGATTTCAGCATTGCCCACTTGTTACCTGCTCTCGTAAATCTCAGCTCCCTTTTCACCCATACAATAGCTGTTGAGCGGTCGGCTTTCCTTTTTCTCCAGAGATCATTTATCAGAAGGCTTGATTTATCAGCCTTCCCATTTCTAACCCGCTGTGTGGGAGTTCAAATATATTTTACAGAAAATTGCCTGAAGGTAGGATCAGACCATACAAAAAGAAAATAATCATGCCTATAACGTCGTTGAAAATCTCTTTTTTCTTAAACATAACAGTATTTAAATGTTACTGAAATTGGGTGTTCACATATGTTCAACTAATTACAAGTGTGATATTACTAATTTTATTCATCAGGGTATTATAAATGTGTACATATCCTGGGAAACAAACACTGTATAGTAAAATGTAGCTTATTGGAAAGAGTAGGTGGTCCAACCCTCACATGAGTGTAACACTTTTCCATGTTGACTTTTAAGGGGATTAGTGAGTGGATAAGAGTGTGAAGGGCCTATCAAAAAAACTGTACTCTGAAATTCCATGGCAACGGATTATGAATCAGTTCACCAGCATTCAGGCCATTTATAAATTGGCAACACACATAGGGGAGGTTTCTGCCTTAGGGCGGTGGGGCGTTGCCCCACTTATGTTTGCCCCCTTGGCCTCCTTAGTATAACATGTATGTATATAAGCAAGAAACAAATTATTTACTTTAATAAAAAATCAGCCCGCGACTCTGCGAGTCAGTCAGCCTTCGGTCGCAGTAGCAAGGGGGTGGGGCAGGCCTGAATGGACACCATCACGTGACATGAGACTGTTGAGTGCACTGCACCTAGTCAGCATGGTGCGCATGTCGGGTTGGCCGGCTGCCTTTCCCCAGCCAACCCGACCTGTGCACTACAAGCTTCTCTGTATTGCAAATTGAATGAGTGGGGGTTGTTCACAGCCGCAGACCCCCATTCACTTAATGAGCGGTGAGTTTGCCTGCTCACACCAATCCTGGCGCTGCTCTCAGCAAGAGAGCAGCGCCTTGATTGGCTGCAGGCCAGGGCACGGTTGCCAGATCTAGTGTAGGCCTCGGGGCAGAGTTTCCACTTGGCACCGCAGGGGTGACCAATCACTGTAATGGCTTATTGTACAGCCATACATTGATTGGGCATTTCTGTCGTTGCTGGGCTTGGCTGAGCTAATCGGCCTGCCTGTCTGTCTCTTCCCTCCTCTCCGCGAGCGGAGTGAGACAACACTTATGCTGTTGTTGTGGCCAGCTCAGGGCAGGAACAGGCTCGAGTCACAGTAGTCACTTGTGTCGAAAATCCTGACCCGGACCAGAGGAGTTAAGGAGTGGACGACACGACGCGTTGACGACCCTCAAGTCAACTAACTACAGCCAGCCACACTTCGGAGAAAAAGTAGGTGGCAACAATACGGCGTCACAGCAGTTAAAGTTTGTGGGAGGAGGGGGCCAGGGGAGAAGCGGGATTCAGATTCGGCCAGAAACAACGGTGAGATTAGGTTTGGTAAGGGTTGGTTAAGGTTAATATCAACAACAATGACAATCCCCGAACCTTACCGAACCCAAACTCACCTCTGCTTAGCAAGAAAAGTGTGATTTACAAAGATTAACACACATTCGCTGTAAGGAAATCGAATCTGCACGAAGCGGGGCCTAAGCATTTGCTATGCAAAGTGTGCTAACTATATCATCTGTCATCAGGGACGGATTGGTAATGCGGGCACTCGGGCATTGGCCGAAGGGCCGGTGTCTCAGTGCCCTCTGTGGGCCGTTTTTTCCCCCTTTCCCAGTCCACAGAGAGCACTGACAGGGAGAGGAAAGCAGCCTCGCTGTGTGGCCCTTCAGCGATGATCAGCTGTGGCCTCTCCTTGACTCCCTGCCCTGCAAGCAATCACGCTGATGGTGGGCTGGGGAGGGGTGATTGTGTGCCAGAATCGGCCTCCCTGGGGGCCAGGTGTTGCTCAGGCCATTGAGCCATTTTCACCTCGGCCCCCCTGGGGCCCACGCAGCCCTGAAACAGTGTTTTCATTAACACCTCGCCCACAGCCCTTCTCATTCAAGGCATAGTGGGCGAGGAAGAATGGGTCTCGCTGTGGGGGCCAGGTAATGTTGGGAACTGGCACCATCTTCACCTTAACCTCCCCCCTACCTCCATGGATAGCCCAGCAGCTGTGTTTTTTGCTTTATCCCCTCTCCTGCCAGGCCATTGCCCCGAGGCAGTGAAGGGCTGGGGAGGGCTGAGTAATTTACAAATAGCTGGGGCCTGGCTGTTTTTCAGGTGCTCCTGTGCTGGAGGGCTGGGGAATAATTTTTTAGGAGAAAGGGGCCTCGCTGTTTTTCAGGTGCTCCTGCGCTGGAGGGCTGGGGAATAATTGTTTAGGAGAAAGGGGCCTCGCTGTTTTTCAGGTGCTCCTGCGCTGGAGGGCTGGGGAATAATTTTTTAGGACGAAGGGGCCTCGCTGTTTTTCAAGTGCTACTGCGCTGGAGGGCTGGGGAATAATTTTGTAATAGAAAGGGGCCTCGCTGCTTTTCAGGTGCTCCTGCGCTGGAGGGCTGGGGAATAATTTTTTAAGAGAAAGGGACCTCACTGTTTTTCAGGTGCTCCTGCCCTGGAGGGCTGGGGAATAATTTTTTAGGAGAAAGGGGCCTCGCTGTTTTTCAGGTGCTCCTGTGCTGGAGGGCTGGGGAATAATTTTGTAATAGAAAGGGGCCTCGCTGTTTTTCAGGTGCTCCTGCGCTGGAGGGCTGGGGAATAATTTTTTAAGAGAAAGGGGCCTCGCTGTTTTTCAGTTGTTCAGCTTGTAGGACATTGTCACCTTGGCCCTGTGTCCTTCCCAAGAACAATATCCTCCCACTTACATTCCTTGTGTGTTTCATAAAAGGGCACGCCCGCGAATGTGGGCCACACCCCGCGAATGTGGGCCACGCCCTGCGAATGTGGGCCACACCCCACAAATGTGGGCCACGCCCCGCGAAGGTGGGCCACTTTTTTCGTCAGTGCCCGGGCCAAATTGTGATCCCAATCCGACCCTGTCTGTCATGCTTGGCTTGGTGTAGAGCGCCCCTTACTTGTGCCACAAACATGATTTAGCATGGCACTTTGGAGCCAAGGCAAGCATTCAGCATCTTTTAGGCAAGGTTTGTACTCGAGTTTCAGTCTCACCCTCCTCCTGTACAAATCCATATGAACTGTCCACATCACACTAATTTACAAGACTTTCGTTATTCTTCGGTGTGGGGTCAAGATGGGGTGGAAAAAACGAGGTGATGAGGTGGGAGCACACTGGGAATGAAGTTGGTGGGCGGAAGCAACACGGGGACGGGGCTGGGAGCATCCTTAGGGTATGGGTGCTGGTAGGAAGCAAAATGGTGGATATGAGTGCGTTCAAGTTCAGATGTGGTGAATCACACAGTGCATCCTGGTGAAATAATAACATTATAGCGCATCTATGTTGTGAACATTTGTGGAGTTCTCTGACTTAGATGCTCTGTCTAGACTTATTATCTTTGAAGTGAACGATTGTGTGAATAATATGTAAAGCGCTCTGATTCCTTCGGGTCTAGGTAGCGCTATATAGACTCTAAAATAAATAAATACATGAATCCTGAGGATGTTTGTGCTGGGACTACCCACATTTTGTAGGGGTTTCATGGTAACTTAAACAACACGAAGCTGTCTCAGCAGCGCTGAATACGCATCAAACTTTGGAGCTAAAACCCTTTGAAAGTTGATTGATGCTGTCGTTTGGGCCACTTAGCTTGACACAGTACCTTTTCGCACCCCGCAAATGTATGTGATAATTAAAGTTTGATAAATTAGGGATGCAGTCTTCTTCCTCATTCCCAGTCTCTGCAATCACTCCCAATGGATCTTTTTCGTAGTTAATGAGCGTTTTTTCCAACTGTATACTGTGTTTTTGCAAATTTAACTCATTACAAATGTTGTTAAAAATAAACGGGGCTGACTGTTTCAAGGGTTGTGCAGTGTGAGGATGGCATTTTCTCACAGAGCCTCATGCAAATCCAAATCCTTTGTGTATCCATTGTGCAGCCAAGCGGACAGCGGTACATTTTTACGTAATATTCAGGTTAAAACAACCATCACAATGCAGCCGAGAGCTAGTCCTGTTCTCATTGTTTTGCACTGCAGTGTGACTATGGCGTTGTGGTTCGCTATTTTACAAAAGAAAAAACACATACATCTTCCCTTAAAAACATCAGTTTAAGGGACAGAATTTCATGAGCTTAATGTCTCTTGTAATGGAGTATTAATTCTAGATATTCACCTGGAAGAATAATGAAAGGAACGGATTCACATAAACGTAAGTGCTGGGCTAGTGCAGAGGAAAGTGGAACAGGAGAAGTGGCGTGCCTGCTTGTACCCCCAAATAAAGCTAATTTTCGCCCCTTCTAGTTTCTTTAAAAAAAATTAAGAACACGCAAAGGAATGGCATGAAACAGGTATAGGAATTTTGATAGTACTGTCATTTTGATAATGTTACATCTTCCGATTATACTAATTGGTCATTTATGCCAGCTCTTAAGACTTTTAATAACAGATTGCAGCAATGGATCATAATTTTGTCTCCATAGTTGCTAGACCTGCGGGGAGATCCGTGCACCCAGATAGATAGCGGTCGAACAAACACCCAAGATCGGCCTATCAGGGTGGAAGTTAAGAAGCACTTGTGTCTTATTGACATTCAGCTTGTATCCAGAAAGGCTGCCAAATTTGTCTGCCTCGGATCTAATTAAGTCAAGTGCCATTGCCGGATCCGAGGAAAAAACAGCTATATCATCTGCATAAGCAGTAACCTTTAGCTCGCATAATCCAGATCTTATTGGCAAGATATGTGTGTTAGAGTAAAGTGATCGTAAAAACGGCACAATATATAGCGCAAATAGTAATGAGGAGATAGGACACCCTGAACGAGTACCACAGTATATCAGAAAGGGAGTAGAATATAAGTTGGCATAGATTAATTTAGCCTGTGGTTTATTATATAGAGCATGTATCCATTCGCTATACTGACCACCCAAACCATTAGACAAGAGTGTTGCCCATAGGCAGTCCCATACAACTCGATCAAATGCCTTTTTGGCGTCCAGCAGTACCATCCCCATATTAAACGCAGCCTTCTTTACTGTATCAAAGGCCACAATTGCAGTGTTGACATGGGCCGTAGTATCTCTACCCGCTACAAACCCATGATACTACCTCGAAACTAATCCTGGCATCAGAGGAGCTAGTCGGATTGCCAAGACTTTTGCAAACATCTTGGCATCCGTATTTATAAGGGATATAGGACGATAAGATCCACATTGTTCGGATGGTTTGCCCTTTTTTTTAAAAAAAACAATATTTGTCATATCCCATGAGCTAGGTACCTCTACACTAACCCCTATCTGATGTATGACTTCACTCAGTAATGGCACGATGAGGTTCTTAAAAGCTTTATAAAACTCGATTGGTATTGAATCGTCCCCTGCTGCCTTGCCAGAAGGTAATGCAGCCAGGGCAACCAAAATA
The DNA here is from genome assembly GCA_963921515.1 of Calotriton arnoldi. NCBI lineage: Eukaryota > Metazoa > Chordata > Amphibia > Caudata > Salamandridae > Calotriton > Calotriton arnoldi. The sequence goes on along the minus strand of CAWUFW010008988.1, from coordinate 715,350 downwards.
TCTTCATGTGTAATATCTGGTGTATAGAGGCTTCTTCTTCTTCATTTAAGCACGGCGAATTGCACCCTTTTAGGTATTTAGACAACTCTTCTTCATTAAGTGAATTGGTTTGGGCATAAAGTTTTTGATAAAACTGGGAGAATTGTTCAACTATTGAATGTGGATGTAAATATAATCATCCGTCCTTTCCTGTTATAGCCTTAATTAGTCTTTTTGATTTCTCATCAGCGAGCTGATATGCCAATACTCTCCCGACCTGTTCCCCATATTCGCACTGAAGAGAGCGGTGCTTGTTAAAACTAGCAGCCGTTATCTCTTTCAATATCCTCCACATAAGTGTACGTTTATCTATCAATGAAATATACAACTGTTCTTGATTTGGACTCCGTAGCCTAATTTCCTCTGCGTGAAGAAGTTCTAACTGCATTAGTGTGTGACAAGCAGCTTTCATATTCATTTCCTTGGTTTTATTTTGTTGCAAGATGTACTGTTAAGTGATACCTAGCATATAGGCCTTCGCTGTGTCCCATGCCTTAAAAGGGAAGGCAGTGGCAACATTGCACTGTATAAAATTCTGCTAGAGATTTGTGAGTAAATGAGACACAATTGCTATCTGTCAGCAAGTACAGAGGGAAGGAAAATGGCCACCTTACTTTATCTGCTATCTGTGGTTGGAAAACAAGCAAAATAGGATTATGGTCCGAGGTTATCCTACGGCAAACCTCCATATCGGCAGACAGTAATATGTTGTTATTGACTAGGGCCATATCAATCTAGAATACTGCTTGTGTGGAGCAGAATAGTATGTATACCCTGGCAGTGCAGGATAAAGTGTCCACCATGCATCCCTAAGGCAATGCAATTGAGCCAACTATAAAATTAAATCTCTGACTTTCACCATTCTTGGGGTAGCCCCCCAGTTTGTAGAATCAATGCCATAATTCATAGTACAATTAAAATCCCCCATAACTGACAGATCGCCCTGCCAATCGAGTAACTCTAACATCAGAGCGTCAATAACAGCAGGGTTATCGACATTGGGCCCATATACAACACACACTACGTATTTTGTGTAATTAATTTCTACCTGCACGATTGCCCATCTCCCTCTATGATCCGCAGAGACCCTATGAGTATTATGCTTCATCAGTTTATCCACCAAGATAGCTACCCCTCTTATCGAGACATTCTCAGATGTGCAAGCAATTCCTTGATAGCCTAGCTGTTTAAGCAAGCCTCTATCCTTATATGCCAAATGGGTCTCAGTGAGAAGTACAATATGGGGCCTATATAATTTAAGTTCCTCCTGCACTAGCTGAGGTTTGCTAGTGGTGTTCAATTCAGCTACATTCCAACACATACACCTAATTACCCTTATTGCAAAGCACTGTTATTCCTACTGAAATCAATGTAGAGTACCACTCCCTGCTCCTCTGCCCTAGATCCTTTAGAAAAATAGCAACAGGTTTCCATATAAGATTGCACCCCCTATTATGATCCTGTATAGCATTATGAAGATGCTTTCTCATAGGGAAATTGGTTCCTATGAGTGCTGTGATTGGTTGAGCTCAGTCACCAATACAGCCATTCACACAGTCATTCATTCACCCATACAGCTACTCACATACCCACTCATTCACCCATACAGTTACTCACATAGCAACTTGCCAATACAGCCACTCACATACCCACTCACTCACCCATACAGTTACTCACGCACTCATATACTCACCCATATAATCACTGACACACCCAGTCACTCTCCCATACAGGCACTCACACACTAACTCACTCATACATACAGCCACTCACACACCCACTCACACACCCATACAGCTGCTCACAAACTCAGTCACTCACCCATACAGCTACTAACACACCCACTAACTCACCTGCATAGCCACTCACACACCCACTCATTCACCCATACAGCCACTCACACACCCAGTCACTCGACCATACAATCACTCACAAACACACTTACTTACCCATACAGCCACTCACACAGCCACTCACTCACCCATACAGTCAATCACACACCCAGTCACTTACCCATACAGCCACTCAGACACACCCACTCATTCACCCATACAGTCACTCACACCCACTCACCCACCCATACAGTCTCTGACATACCCACTCACTCGCCCATACAACTACTAACACAAGCACACTCACTCACCCATACAATAACTCACACAGGTACTCACTCACCCACACACCCACTCACTCACCCATACAGCCACTCACAAACCAACTCACTTACCCAAACAATCACTCACACATCCACTCATACACCCCTACAGCCAGTCACACACCTGCTCACGCACACATACAGCCACTCACATACCCAATCCGTCTCTCATACAGCCACTCACATACCCTCTCACTCACCCATATACAATGACTCAAACACTCAGTTAAACTAACATATATACAGACATTTACCAACAGGTGTTTACATTTACATTTAAACAAAAAACATATGGTTATTCTTTCTTTATACCAGATAAGGTGGTTCTAAAACGAATCTTTTTTTCTTTTGTAACTTTTTTTTGCTGTTTCTGATTTTTTTATTTTTTGGTTTAAAAAAATGAAAACGGCAACCATAAAAATTAAACTAAAAAAAGATCATGCACAAATTTTGTGCAACAAGTTGAAAAGAAACGCAAAAAATAATTTGCACTTGTGGCACTTCTCCGCTTCAATAATTGCAGAAAAAGACCACTCACCAACAGACAAAACTTTATTACACTTTCAGCAGAAAGTTCCCATGTGAGCCAACTCAGGTATTACAGCTGGAATAACTTTGGTTCCAGGAACTGAAAGAGTATCACTAGCACCTAGCTCCCCTGTAGCAGATGTTGATGCTGATTCTTTTTATTTTTCACCTCTAATCGGATGCTTAGGATGAATGCTTTGAAGGTGCTTAAGCATGGAAGTAGTCCCATGACTATATTTTTTAGCTGTGCCTCTCGATAAACTTTTCGAACACAGTTTGCACTGCACCTGCCGTGCAACTATTTATTTTCCCCAGAGTGGATAAAAACATTTCCATGCAATGCGCTCCTTTTTTTTAGCAGCAGTTTCTCCTCAATTGAAGAACTGTGGTTTTCTGGGTCTTGGACCTCAGTAGAGGTTAAGCATGCCATTTTGAACATGAAAAAATGACCCCCAAAAAATAAGCAAAATGCAGCTGCAGTCACAGGTGTTAAACAACACAGCTACACCTAGAAGTAAAGAAAAGTAGGAGGGCACTTCCACTGAAGAGGCATGAAAACTGCTTTAACCAATCATATCATTTTATTCATGTGTCACATGGGTTTCACTGTGTCATCGCGATGACGTTGCGACATCATCGCGAATATTGAAATATGCACTAAAACATGCGTGTAACATTAAATCACTTATCACTACATAAATTAATGTGTATTATTAGTAAATCACTTACCTCAAATATAAATTATAAAAGCTCTATATATCCTTTTAAGTGTTTTTAAAAATTCACTCTGATTTTGCGAATGTCCTGTGGTACGGTAAAATACGTGTCAGAACAGTTTGGGAAAATTTGCGAATATCTAAAAAAATTATTAAAAAACCATTCAGTGATTCCTCTAAATATCAAGAAAGTGCACCAATAAACTCAAGTACATAGACATGGTGCAGCAGCTGCACTAACACCAGTTTGGGCCAAAAAGCGTGAACAGCCCAGTTCACAAAGATTAGTGTTTGGTTTGAAAATATGAAGGAATACCAGCAAGAAATTCAGGTACATAGCCACAGTGCAGCAGGTGTAGTGTCACTCGAGCAGGTCCAAGAGTGCAAGCATCCCACTTCATGAACATTAGCATACAGCCACTCACACATCCACTCACTCACCCATTCAGCCATTCACACTTCCACTCACTCACCCATACAGCCACTCACACACGCTCTTATTCACCCATACAGGCAGTCACATACTCACTCACACACTCATATAGACACTCACCCGCACTCAACGAAAAATAGAACAACTAAGACACCAATGCTCTAAGGTTACAGGTTATAGTTACAAACTTTTTTAAAAACCTTAAAATTCACTAAAACAACCAAAGGTTACAGGGACATTATAGTTTAAAAAAACCTAAGAAATTTACTGACAAAAACAAAGGTAACAGGGATGTTATAGTTAGGAAAAAACATTTAAAAAACCTTAGAAATTCATTTAAAAAACAAAGGTTAAAGGGGCATTTGTTAGAAGATAGAATTAAAAAACCTTAAAAATTCACTGAAAAAACCAAAGGTTACAGGGACGTTATAGTTTGGCTTAGATTTCACTCGTACAAAACCATAGAATTTCATCAGTTACCATTACCTGAGCTAACTATAACTTACGCCACCGCAATGCACTGCTTATGACCTCACATATTACATCACTCATGACATGGTCAGTGACATTACTGATGACATCTCAAATCACATTGTGACCGCCAGTAGGTGATATATATATATAATAGGAAAAGCGTTTTTCAAAACTAGTTTGCCACTTATTTCAGCTGCTGTCTTGAAAGTTTCGGGGTGATTCAGCAAGTGGAGGCTGAAGAAAAGGGGGGTCCCATAATGCGTTTTCCCCATGCTACAGCCTGAACTGCTGAATGGAATTACACCAAATTTGGCAGAAAGCTAGATCTTGGTCCAGAAAGTGTGCTTTTTGTGACATGGTGTAAATCTGTTCAGTAGTTTTTGAGATATTAAAGGAAAACCAAATTTGTATATCTAGGGATGTTGACTCTCCGCAAAACCAACAGATCTCATGCTTAGATGCTGAAATCTGATTGGCTGCCAATACTTCAACCAGGATGTGTTTGCAGTCATTTTGGGACTCGGACTCTGCCTAATCCCCCAAAAATGTTAATAATAAAGAAAAGGGGGCAGGATAGGAATACTCTGAACCCCTAGGCCTGGTGGCGGGTTTCGCCAGGGTCCCCGCCAGGGTCAATTCTTTTTTTTTTTTACAATTGTGCCTCGATTTTGCAGTGGATTCACAAATTCACAGCAAAATTGAAAAAAACAAGCACGGTCTCCTGCCCTTGTTTCTAATTGAACCCCCAGGTGGGCCAAGGTCTGCAGGCATATAATAATATGTGAAAACAGATTGATGAGAGGCAACACATAAGAGCAACAAATTGTAGTGCATACAAAACAAAATTCATTCCGCAGGCGTATTAAGTTTAGTAGTAAGGCTTTATTTTCCAGAAAGTTCTTAGTACACAAACAGCCAACACGTTTCACCCTTCACAAGGGCTTCTTCAGGGCAAAGGTAAGATGACCTAATTCGTGCAATAAGTATTGTTGAGAAACGTCAATGACGTATAACACTGTCTCCATCCATGATGCGTAAGTATTCAAAATTCCTTAGTCCAAATGGAATGTCTGTCATCAAAAGGAAAGAAGAGCTAGGTCTTGTGGCATAAGTGAGCCTCCAGTGTAGAGGGGTAAAGGGCTTATGAGTATCGGCGTGTGTCCGCTGCTGCTGCCGGACAGGGTTTTTCGCGGACACACGCCAATACTCATAAGACCTAGCTCCTCTTTCCTAATGATGACAGACATTCCATTTGGACTAAGGAATTTTTGTTTGTTTACTAAGAACTTTCTGGAAAATAAAGTCTTACTACTAAACTTACTACGCCTGCGGAACGAATTTTGTTTTGTATGCACTACAATTTGTTGCTCTTATGTGTTGCCGCTCATCGATCTGTTTTCCTGAATTAATTTGTGGTCATGTGGCAGCTGGCCATTTGAGGTGGGCAGTACAAGTTCTAAGCACCTTTTGTGACTAGCCTAGGTAGTGCAGTTGCTGTCGTACCCTGCTGCCTCCTGCCTTTTTTTGAAAATATAATAATATGTATTATTAATAAGGGGGCGCACACAACCCCCCTCCCCATGGCCGATATCGGTCCTGGGGACCACCATCTCCCCGGGGCCAGGCCGATGCTAAGTGAAGAGGGGGGCAACTGAAACAAATACTCTCCCCTAAGACCTATATTTCTTTACAAAAGATTAAATCTTGTATGGGTTGAGATTCAGGCACAAAACTACAAAAGTAAAATACTTAAATGAATGTATACATCTTTTTATAGAAATTCCTTTTATTTTTCATTTTTATAATTTTCTTATTTGTTATAAACAATATACATCAAATATATGATAGATTCATTTATTAAAAATAACACATTTCATGTAATAATGTGATACAAAGATATTTATTCCAGATAAGCCCCCAGCAATTAAATCAATCTAACAATAGATCACATTCATACCGAACACTCGCTCACAGTCATACAAAACACATATACACATGTGGGTATAAGAAACACATAGATGTAAAACGTTTCCAATAGGCAAAATTGATAACCAAAGCCAAAAGGTCTGGGCGCACGTAGTCGACGCGCGTTTCGGTGGAATTACACACCGTGAACCACCTTCATCAGGACCTCGCCCAAAATAGAATAATGTGTCACAGACGCCAGTTAAAACGGGGGTACCTAAAAAACAAATATAATATATATGCATCTGATGCCAACCCATACTACGGTAACAAATCTCATAAGAACAATAGATCAGACCATCACCTTGTGCAGTTGCTGTCGTACCCTGCTGCCTCCTGCCTTTTTTTGAAAATATAATAATATGTATTATTAATAAGGGGGCGCACACAACCCCCCTCCCCATGGCCGATATCGGTCCTGGGGACCACCATCTCCCCGGGGCCAGGCCGATGCTAAGTGAAGAGGGGGGACCACCCCCTCCCTAGTGCCAAACCGAATAATGAAAATCGGGGAGCGGGCAGTGCGTGCCCCCCTTCCAGGCCATTATCGGCCCGGTGACTACTACTTCCCCAGGACATGGATGTATTGTTAAGGGGGAGGGGGGGTTGCGTGGGCCCTCCTTCTGGACCATTGCGGCCCAGTGGACCACCACCTCCCTGGGGCTAGGCCAAATTTTGAAAGGGGAGGGAGCTGCTTGACAGGCCTACAATAACAAAGGAGGGGTGTGTGTGGCTCCCCTTCCCTCCCGGATCCAATAATAGCCCTCTGGGCCATCACCCTCCAGGGCCAGCTCCCTATGCCCTGAGGTGCCCACCTTCGGGACATAGTAGTTTGTTTTTACTTGGCGGGAGCTTTGACAACTCCTACCTAGTGAGAGCAAACAGTAAGTCTGCTCCCAGCGGCCGGGAGCAGGAAAACTGCTCCCGCCAGCTGGAAGCGGACTTTTCAGAACAGATGAAAGAATTGCTCCTGCAAGCAGAGAGCAGAATTTTTTGCTGCTATATGTGTGCAGGACCAATGCCAGTTCCCGCTGGAGGCTGGGAACCGACAGGTACCACGAGCCATTGGGGCTCCCCCGCGGTCCCCAACAGTGCATACTGGGCACCTTGGGTGAGCGCTAGGGCACACAGCATCAAGTGGGCGAGCTCTGGGGATAGGGTCCCTGGGGCCAAAATCAGCCCAGAGAGCGGGGGCCACAAGGCCCCAATCCCCAACTTTAAAGGATCTTCCTGGGCTCAATGGGAAGTACTTACAAATAAAAACATAGCAGGTCCCCAGGTTGAAGCTCCACTTCTGTAAAGGAAAAATTATCCTAATTTCTTGGGCTTGGTGAAGGCAAAGCAAGTGTATTTTCTCGTCAATTCCACATAAAAAATGTATGAAATCCTTGGTGGAGGTGAATGCATCATTGATTTAACAGAGTGCAATCTGTAAAGACTGTGATGAGTGGGTTCATTCTTGTTCTCTCCTGGTGAGAGCAGAGCCCACGGTTATCCCTTTAAATAACTACGAGTATGCAAATGTGCAAAATCATTTGGAAGCACTTCTTGATTGGCCCCACCCCGTCGACCTTAGCAGAATGCAGAGGTCTTTCTGCCTTTAGTCAGAATGATGGACAGCTTACCAACTGTCCCCCCCATTGTTTTCCCTCCGATGTTGGTGAAATTTTCTTGATGGTGAAGAATATGAGGACATCTCCACCAAACAAAGAAGCACTTACTTTAGACAGTTAAGAGGAAACACCCTTGTTTGGTAGCGATTCACCTCTTTGTGGTCTTGTTGTCTTCTCTATAAGAGGATTCATGTTATCACAGATTTCTGGATGAAAACGTACCTGGAACAATCACAATGCCGAATTTAAATGCACACAAGGTCACTGAAGACACTTCCTTGTGGTCCATTATGCTGTAGTGTAGAATAAGCACTAGGCATTGCCATTTACCCAATGAAGTAGCACTTGCTAATTAACCAGTATAAGATATTCCAGATGGGTAGACATTTTGTATAAAAACTGTGGACACTTGTTAGATAAAGGGGCAGGTGAGGTTCAGTTCTGGCCCAGTCGTTCACACAGCTACTGACACACCTATACATACACTCAGACACCCACTCACACACCCATTCAGCCACTCTCACATCGACTCACAGGCCCACATAGCCACTCACACACCCATACAGTCACTCACACACCCAATCACAAACCCATAAAATCACTCACACACCCACATATCCACTCACAGACCCACACAGCCACTCACACACTCACTTACAGATCCATACAGCCAATCACAGACCCACACAGCCACTCACACACCCACTCACTGACTCACAAGTCTACTCACACACCCACAAAACCACTCACATACCCACTCATACACAGATACAGACACTCACACACCCACTCACAGACCCATACAGCCACTCACACACCCAGTCACTGACCCATACAGTTACTCACACACCTACTCGCCGATCTATACAGCCACTCACACACCCACTCTCAAAGGTTATAGGTTATAGTTAGCAAATAAAATTTTAAAAACCTTGGAAATTCACTGAAAAAAACCAAGGTTTACAGGGATGTTATAGGTAGAAAATAACATTAAAAAAACGTGGAAATTCAATGAAAAAATAAAAGGTTACAGGAACATTATAGTTAGGAAATAGAATTAAAAAACAAGGGTTAAAGGGCCGTTATAGTTAGGCTCAGATTTTACGCTTACAAAACCATAGAAATTCAGCAATTATAGTTACCTGAGCTAACTATAACTTGCGCCCGTCAATGCACTGCTTATGACCTCACATATCACATCACTCATGACAGGGTCAGCGACATCACTCATGACACAAGGATACAGTCACACAGCCACGAGCTTAATATATGTTAGAAGTAGTATCACTCAGCAGTAGTGCACATAGTAGACTAATTTAGATTTTGTAGTGGGTTACTATGTTTAACACCCATAAACTCTTAAAAACACTTACACTCACTTGATGTCATCAGTGATGTCATTTCAGATGTCATTAGAGATATCATCAGTTATGTCACTGACCATGGCCTGAGTGATGTAATATGTGAGGTCATAAGCAGTGCATTGCGTGGGCGTGAGTTATAGTTAGCTCAGGTAACTATAACTGCTGAGTTTCACTTGTTTTGTTCGAGTGTAATCTGAGCCTAACTATAACGTTCCTATAACCTTTTTTTTCCAGTGAAATACTAAGGTTTTTTTAATTCTGTTTCCTAACTATAACATCCGTCTAACCTTTGTTTTTTCAGTGAATTTCTGAGGTTTTTCAAAATCTATTTCCTAACTATAATGTCTCTGTAACCTTTGGTTTTTCAACTGAATGTCTATGGTTTTTTAACTGGTAGTCACGGTTGCAGAGATGTGGAGAAAGGGGGTGGGCCTCCAACCAGCTCTTAGGGATCCCACTGTAAGGGACTTACTGGAGGTAACAGGAGGGCTTCTTGGCCCCCAAGTTCCCTCAGCATCCAAGAGGACTTCATCCCCCAACTAGTATTGTGCCTGAAGGCATGTTTTCAGAGTGGTGGGAAAAGGGGGCGCAGCCTCTAAAGTCCTCACAGCAATCATGCTCTGTGGAACTTACTGGAAGTAACAGGAGTGGTAGTTGGTCCCCAAGGACCCTCTGGAGCCAAGGAGACTTCATCCCCCAACCAGCAGTGCTCTAGGAGGCGCGTAGTGGTGGAGAAAGGGGACATGGTCTCCGACAACCTCTCAGCAATCCCGCTCTGTTGGACTTACTGGAGGTAAAAGGAGAGGTAGTTGGCCCCCAAGGACCCTCAGCAGCCAAGGAGACTTCATCCCCCCACCAGCAGTGTGCCAGGAGGCGCATTTGCAGAGTGGTAGAGAAAGGAGGCGTGGCCTCTGAAGACCTCTCAGCAATCCCACTGTGTGGGACTTACTGGAGGTAACAGGAGAGGTAGTTACCCCCCAAGGACCCTCTGGAACCAAGGGGACTACATCCCCCAACCAGTATTGCACCAGGAGGCAGATTTGCAGAGTGTGGAGAAGGGGGCGGGGACTCCAGTGACCTGCCAGCCATTTTTTAAAATGTATTTTTATTTTTTAGGGAAGGGGGGCCAATTTGGGCCCCTGGGGGATGTGGCCAGGGCTTTTTTAAATGGGGGAGGGAGCCGCATGGCCCCCCTACCCAGGCCAATTTCAGCTATCCCCGGGGCCCGACCTTTTAAAAAAAAAATATATATTAACTTAAAGGGAGGGGGCTGAGCTGCTCCCCTTCCTGGGCTGATTTTGGCCCTGGGCACCGCATTCCCCCCCAGACATGGTCTTTTTTAAAAACATGTTTTAATAAATTTAAACCCGGCCTGTAGTGTGGGTGTCCTGTTCCCACCCAGTACACCCACTTAGAAATGTTGGGGACCGCAGGGGAGCCTCAAGGCTCTGCAGTCCCTGCGGGCTCCCCGCCTCCTGCAGGAGCCAGCACTGCTTTGACAGAGAGGGAGCTGCTGACATGCAGCTCCCTCTCAATCAAAGCAATTGAGATCCGCGTTGAGCAAGCGAGAGCAAAATGCTCTTGCTTGCTCAAAGCAGAGCATAGTTTGCTATGGCTTAGCGGGAGCGGTAAAGCTCACGCCAAGCCATAGCAAACAGTGATGCCACAGGGCTGGGACATAGTAGAAGCTGGCCCTGGGGCATGGCGGTCCCTCTGGTCATCTTTGGCTCCAGGATGAGGGGGCGTGCTGCCATGCACCTTTTTTTAGAATTTGGCCCGGTGAGGTGGTGGCCCCTGGAGCTGCGGAAGGGTATGCACGCCCCCCTTGAATTCAATGTCACAAACATCCTGGGATGGTGGCAGCCCTGGGGCTGCAGGGGGGGTCCGTGCAGCCCCCCACATTTTTTCTTGTAAAGCCCCGGGAGGTGGCCATCCCCGGGGATGGGGGGCAGAGAGGCCCCCAATTTAATAAGTAAAGAAGCCCCAGGGAGGTGGTGGTCCACAGGTGGCAGGTGTGCCGTTGCGGGCACCCTGCATAATTTAAAACAAAAACTCCGGGGAAGTTGTGGTCCCTGGGGTTTTATTAAACCCTAAGAGGGGGAACCCATGTGCCCCTCCTTTATTTTCCATATGCCCCCAAGATGTGGCCCACCCAGGTGCTTCCTTTAAAAGAAGTGCAGGAACCCGCACTGGTGTTTTTTTCAATTTTGCTGTAAATCCGCAGATCCACCCACAAATTTGCGACAACATTGAAAAAACAAATCTCTTTTTAATGTCCTGCGGGGTCCCTGTGGGGACCCCTCCACCATATCTGGGGAGTCAAGGTATTCCTACCCTGCCCCCTTTTCTTTAATTTTTTTAACTTTTTTTGTTGGACTCAGCTTCAAGCCGAGTCCCAAGATGGCTTCCCACACTTCCTGGTTGAAGTGTTTGCAGCCAATCAACTTTCAGTAGGATCCGCAAGTCCACTGCAAGGACTTGCGTCCCCAGATAGCTATATTTTTTAAACTTAAATATCTCTAGAACTACTGAATGGATTTACACCAAGTCTCAAAAAGCATGCTTTCTGGACCAACATCTAGCTTTCTGCCAAATTGTGTGTGAATCCGTTCAGTGGTTCGGGCTGTAGTCGTGTACAAAATCCCTATGGGAAAATGCATGGAGAAAACACGTTTGGGAACCCCTTTTTTCTCGCCCCACTTGACAGATAACCCCAAAATTTTCAGCACAGCAGCTGAAGCAAACAAAGGAAAAGTTTTGAAAAATTTGCGAAAATTCGTCAAGCGGGCCAAAGTTATTGTCAAAACAAAAAACGCTTTTCCTATGGAAACATAATCCCAACTTTAACTACCTACTGACGACCGCCAGTAGGTAATATATATATATATATGTCTAAATATAACTTAATATAACAACATATTGTATTCATTGTCTACAAAAATGTATACATTGCAAGGCAGAGAAATAACATATGAATTAGGTGAAAGGGAAAGTGCATACTGATTATACTTAATGCTAAAATATAAGTGACAAACTTTAAACAAGCATTGACAAAACCAATATGCCTGGCTGTTTTTTTTAAACAAAACTGTTTCTCCACTGCTTGGTGAGTGTGTGTGTGTGTTTATGCGTGGATACATAAATGTGAGAATGAATGCATGGTTAGAAGAGTGAATGAATAAGGGAGCATATGAATGAAGTGTTTGAGTGTATGGTTGGATGGATGGATAGGTACATAAATTGATGGCTAAATGGGTGAAGGAGTGCACAGTGCCTGGAAGATTGATGTAACCTTCTGGTAAATGGCCACAAGTGGTGTACAGAGCCTTTGCGCACTGAGGTGGTGTTGCAAATAGACAGTAGACAGTTGCCTCACAACAGTAATGATCTTCCAGCCATGAAGAGCAAAATGGCCCACTAAATACAGGATGGTTGGTTGCTCTAGCTCATGCTTCTTCTAGAGACAAGAAGAGAATGACACAGTCCCAGGAGACTTAGACCACTGCAGCATAAATCCTGTTTACATGGGTCAATGCTCCTGCTCTCTCAGGATTTCAATCTCAAATAATGGTTCTCCAAGAAAACGCTGCACAAAAGGCCACTCTAGGTGTATGTCAAAAAGAATATATTAGATCACAGCTCCATTTAAGGGGTCACATACCTACAATGCAAACGAATTGAAGAAAGATGGACATATGCAATACTCCACACAGACACAACTATCTGTAGTTGTAGCATGGGCCAATCAACATATGAAAGGTCAACATATGAAAGACACTGAACATAATACTTAAGGGGTGCTAAACTAATGGCCATTTGTCTGCCTATTGATAATAAAAGTTCATATATATCCAGCAATTGAAAAGAAGGGGAGTGATTCAGTTCTGGAAGTACAGAGGTTGGAATCTATATTAATATCAACGAAAACAAAATACCTCTGACACCATAAATGAGTGTGTACTTATACCTCGATGGTACTTTCAATTACCCTTGGGCTCCATTTATTTATGGAATCATTCTTCATTTTTTTGTAATCAAAATCGAAGTTCCCATCATATTCCACATTGGGACATACCCTTCTTATTGTTTCCTTATGTATACAACAGCGACTTTTAACACAACTACAAAAAACATAAACACTGTTTACATGACAAAAACAAATGATAAGCGTTTAAAACATTAATACATACAAAAACATCCATGAAACTGATCGTGATTGTTACAAAAGTGTCATTCTCAACATCAGTAAGTCCTACTGTTTTGCAATATTAATTGGGACTTTATCTTATTGTGTCCTCAATTTACAAATTATACAGGTCCTAGAGGGGTCAGAGAATTATTTACAAACTGGGTACAGTGCATCACAGATTCAGCTCAAATGCACCTATTGTGGAGCAAACATATTTTTATTCGGTTCCTCTGAACCTCTCTGTTATAAAGAGCCAACGCGTTTCGACCTTCAAATGGTAGGACCAAATGGAATTGTTTCAGACGAAGGTCTTCATCAGGGCGGGGCTTTGGACGTGTAGGACAGTATGCACCTGCATGGTGAAGAGAAATTAATTAAAAATCTAGTATAACACTAGATCCAGTGTTAGCTGTGTGCCTTTGGCTCAGATTAGGCTCTTGACATACCTGTTTAGGCTTGCACAGTGAAGTATAGTAGTACTCCTATTTCTTATGTCTAGGTGATTCTTTCCGGCTTTATCCGAAACTAAAAAGAGGAGGGAATGAAGGGGAGGATTTGTTTTCATCTACATTAGGCTGCCTTTGTGTAATCAGTTTTATTTAGTTCCAAACTTTACAAGTTTGTAAATAGTGAAAGTGCTTTCAAAGTGACTTCGCAACGTCTCTGGTGTTGGGACCCAGTGTAGTCTAACCGAGTGCCGCGTTCTAAGTGGAGCACCCCGGTGTTTTCATATTTTAGAGCACGTTAGTGCTAGTCATTTAGATCTCGCCATGCTCATTATACGTGACTTGACAACAACTCAATAGCGTGAAAAAGGAACTTAGTGTGACCTTACCGAGTAGCACCCTCTAAGTGGAGCTACCCGGTGTGCTCGCACTTTAGAGCGAGTTAATGCCTGCCAATTACGGTGCGGGGTACTCGAGAACCGGGAAACGTCTTGCCCCTTAGGCCCATTGATAGCATGCTTCATGTATTCGTTCACAGTGGGGTTCCAAATACCTGATTTGTAATTAGCGCTTCGTTTTCTTCTCCGTTTCCAGTTCTGATCTCTACTGGTGGCAGTTGCTCAGCTCATTCCGCCTTCTTTGGATTTACCTGGATTTACTGCTTCCGCTTCTGCGCACTCGGTTTCTGTGGCCGGAAGTACTTGTCCTTTTCTGACCGTGCCTGACTTCCTGTGTTAGCGTTGTCAAGGCAATTAGGACGTTTTCGACCCGGGTTCTGTTTTTCAGCTTTGTGCCGTTTAACCCTACATTGATTTCCCATTCTTTCCGCTTTATTTATTCTTAATTGTGTTTGGCAGTACATTTGATGTAATTGTGATCTACGTTTGGAACTTATTGAAGGTTGCCATTATTTTGCGCAAACTAACAGGCTTTCAAGCCCTATTATTCATCTCCCTGTTTTCATAATGTCCTTCATGTATTTGGTCTTACATGGTTCATCAAGCTTCATTCCCAAGCTTTTTACGTGGGTTTGAATCCCTTGCACCAGATATACAATTGTCGATGAATTGTCAGTGTGGAAGGTGCCATTTCAAGCCTTTGAGTACTAGACAGAGGAACTTATGAGGCATCTTTTGCACTTCTTGAAGTTCATCCACAATGAGTTATCTCACTCATTTCATTGAGCCCGTTCTCGATTGTATTCAAATACATTATGGTTTTTGCCTCAAATCTTAAAAGTAAACTGTCAATGTTGTTACCAGTTATATGCTTTAGAATTGTCCATTTTATATCATTGGGTCCATGGCTTCTTTCAATGCAGTGTTGCACCATGGGTGCATTTAAGATCTTACACCTTATGCGTGAACGATGTTGAGTTATTCGCTTCTTTATGGGTTGAGTGGTTTTTCCGATGTATGCCTTTGGGCAGGGACAAATCACACAATAGATGACATTATGCGTATTGCAATTGGTGAATTCCTCGTGCTTCACGAATTTGTTGACATATGAAAATATGGTGCCCTCAATCGTGCTATCGCATGACATGCAGTTTCCACATCTCCTATGGCCTTTTATAGGAGGTAAGGACAGCAACTTGCGAATTGTTTGCACGTTCTTCTTTTTGACAGTATTTGCACGTACTAACCTGTCCTTTATGCTTCTGTTTTTCTTTAGAGCAAAGATGGGAGTGTTTACAAATGGTTCAAGTGCCTTCACCGTGTTCCAGTTTTTTCGTACGATTTTTTCACTTCGTTGGTGCAGCCTGAAAACGTCGTGACGCAAACTAGTGGCAAGTTGTCTGATTTATCCTTAGGTGTTAGAAGTGTCTCCCTCGGAGTATACCAGGCTCTCTTCATAGCGCGTTTAAGCAGTTTTCGTGGGTAGGTACGTTCTGCTAGTTTTTCCATGAGTACTTTTGCGTTGTTAAAATAGTCCTCCTTCTTGGTGCAGTTGCACCTTATTCTTAAAAACTGGCTAAATGGTAAGTTTTCTCGTAGGTTTCGCTGATGGAAGCTGGAAAAATGCAGTAATGTATTCCTGTCTGTTTTCTTTGTGTACAGAGTGGTGTACAGGAACCCTTCTTTATGTTTTATCTGGAGATCCAGGAAATTCATTTTTGTTTTGCTGTAATTCACAGTAAACTGTATGTCTTGATGCCTTTGATTAAGCCAGGATACAAAGTCCTTTAACTTTTCTTCTGTACCTCTCCACAGCATGAACACATCGTCGATATAGCGACGGCAAGTTTTTATGTGTCCATCATAGGGGTTATTACTGTATATCCATTTATCTTCGTAAAGTGCCATAAACATCACGGCCATTTCTGGGGCGAAGGGACACCCCATCGCGGTACCTTTTATTTGTACAAGTTGATTCTCATTAAAACTAAAAAAGTTGAATTTAAGGCATATTTCTGCCAATTCTAGCAAAAATGATGTTGGCACATTATGCGGGCGTTCACGTTTGTCCAAAAACACCTCAAGGGCTTCCAGACCATCTTCTTGTGGGATGTTAGTATAAAGACTAACAATGTCTAGTGTGACCAGGTATTCCTCATTTTCCTCAAACATTTGTCCTTCTATTGACGTAATCGCTTGCATGGTGTCTCTTATGAAGCTGGTGGTATTACTTACTAGAGGTTTTAAGAAAGTGTCGATATACTTGGCCGGTCTTTCCAAGATGGAATTTACTCCCCAGATTATCGGTCTTCCTGGGGGATTGTCTGCGTCCTTGTGACTTTTTGGGAGGACGTACATCAGTGGCGTTCTTGGATTATCATTTATAAGGTATTCCGACTCTATCTTTGATAGCCAGCCTTGTTCCTCACCAATACATGTTAGGATGAGCAGTTTTGATTTTATCATTTTTGTGAAGTCCTCATCCGTCTTTCGATAATGATCTTCATTCGAAAGTTGGCGAATAATCTCAGCCTCGTATTTGTCACGTTCCACAATCACAACTGCTCCGCCTTTGTCTGCGGGCTTGATTATGATTTTTTCATTGGTCATCAGTTGGTCTAGTGCCTGTTTTTCTTTTTTCGATAGATTCCACTTAGTAAATGTCTTCTTGTTATCTAATGCATTCAAGTCCCTCAAGACATTCTTTTCGAATGTTAGCAGTTCCATTGGCATCAACACTGACGCTGGAAAATCGAGAACGGGCTCAATGAAATGAGTGAGATAACTCATTGTGGATGAACTTCAAGAAGTGCAAAAGATGCCTCATAAGTTCCTCTGTCTAGTACTCAAAGGCTTGAAATGGCACCTTCCACACTGACAATTCATCGACAATTGTATATCTGGTGCAAGGGATTCAAACCCGCGTAAACAGCTTGGGAATGAAGCTTGATGAACCATGTAATACCAAATACATGAAGGACATTATGAAAACAGGGAGATGAATAATAGGGCTTGAAAGCCTGTTAGTTTGCGCAAAATAACGGCAACCTTCAATAAGTTCCAAACGTAGATCACAATTACATCAAATGTACTGCCAAACACAATTAAGAATAAATAAAGCGGAAAGAATGGGAAATCAATCTAGGGTTAAACGGCAAAAAGCTGAAAAAAGAACCCGGGTCGAAAACGTCCTTATTGCCTTGACAACGCTAACACAGGAAGTCAGGCATGGTCAGAAAAGGACAAGTACTTCCGGCCACAGAAACCGAGTGCGCAGAAGCGGAAGCAGTAAATCCAGGTAAATCCAAAGAAGGCGGAATGAGCTGAGCAACTGCCACCCGTAGAGATCAGAACTGGAAACGGAGAAGAAAACGAAGCGCTAATTACAAATCAGGTATTTGGAACCCCACTGTGAACGAATACATGAAGCATGCTATCAATGGGCCTAAGGGGCAAGACGTTTCCCGGTTCTCGAGTACCCCGCACCGTAATTGGCAGGCATTAACTCGCTCTAAAGTGCGAGCACACCGGGTAGCTCCACTTAGAGGGTGCTACTCGGTAAGGTCACACTAAGTTCCTTTTTCACGCTATTGAGTTGTTGTCAAGTCACGTATAATGAGCATGGCGAGGTCTAAATGACTAGCACTAACGTGCTCTAAAATATGAAAACACCGGGGTGCTCCACTTAGAACGCGGCACTCGGTTAGACTACACTGGGTCCCAACACCAGAGACGTTGCGAAGTCACTTTGAAAGCACTTTCACTATTTACAAACTTGTAAAGTTAGCAACTAAATAAAACTGATTACACAAAGGCAGCCTAATGTAGATGAAAACAAATCCTCCCCTTCATTCCCTCCTCTTTTTAGTTTCGGATAAAGCCGGAAAGAATCACCTAGACATAAGAAATAGGAGTACTACTATACTTCACCGTGCAAGCCTAAACAGGTATGTCAAGAGCCTAATCTGAGCCAAAGGCACACAGCTAACACTGGATCTAGTGTTATACTAGATTTTTAATTAATTTCTCTTCACCATGCAGGTGCATACTGTCCTACACGTCCAAAGCCCCGCCCTGATGAAGACCTTCGTCTGAAACAATTCCATTTGGTCCTATCATTTGAAGGTCGAAACGCGTTGGCTCTTTATAACAGAGAGGTTCAGAGGAACCGAATAAAAATATGTTTGCTCCACAATAGGTGCATTTGAGCTGAATCTGTGATGCTCTGTACCCAGTTTGTAAATAATTCTCTGACCCCTCTAGGACCTGTATAATTTGTAAATTGAGGACACAATAAGATAAAGTCCCAATTAATATTGCAAAACAGTAGGACTTACTGATGTTGAGAATGACACTTTTGTAACAATCACGATCAGTTTCATGGATGTTTTTGTATGTATTAATGTTTTAAACGCTTATCATTTGTTTTTGTCATGTAAACAGTGTTTATGTTTTTTGTAGTTGTGTTAAAAGTCGCTGTTGTATATATAAGAAAACAATAAGAAGGGTATGTCCCAATGTGCAATATGATGGGAACTTCGATTTTGATTACAAAAAAATGAAGAATGATTCCATAAATAAATGGAGCCCGAGGGTAATTGAAAGTACCATCGAGGTATAAGTACAAACTCATATATATCCAGCAGCGGCCCGTGCAAGTAAGAGCGGTGGGGTAGTGGGGTCGGGTGAGCAGGGATTTTGACAGACGACGACGAGGAAAAATTAATTATTTAGTTAATTTTCCCTCATGGTCATCTGTCGAATCCCCCCTCCCAACCTGGCTCCACTGCTCTTACCTGCACGGGCCGGTGCTGCATACTTCTAAAACACTCTATGGCCAGACTTAAAAAATGGTCATGAGGTGTTTGTGAGATCAAGAACAAAAACATAAATATGGATGCTCAAGTACGTATGTACCAAGAAGGCTAGAGAGCTTCAAGCATGTGTTTATAACAGTTTATACAAATATGGATGTGGTCAGTGAATGGATCAGATAACAAAACATTCAGCCTGAGGCAACAATGGTTCAAGGTTTAGGATAATAAGGGGCTTTTAAGGGCACTACCAGCCACGAACGCCATTTTGGCTTAAAAAGCAACAAATAAGGCCTTATGGCTTGGCTGGTAGGTGACAAAATGTATTTTTGTCTAGAGTGTCAAACATCCAGGCATTCGCCATTACTGGAGGGTATGTTCCAAAATCTCCATCATTCACATTACCTGAGACATCACACACTGCCTATTGAACTGCCCTAAGTTAAACCACGTAGCATCCCTCCTTCTTCCTACAATTAACAGTTAATGGTAAATAGACCCGGAAAATCATTAACATTAATGACCTGGAAGTAAAACGTCAACCCGGATCCTGCCAGCCTAAGCAAATGGCTAATTTTAATGGCATGTGACTGAGCAATTAAATTTAAGTCACCGTTGGGAGAAATGACTTCATAATTATGACAATCGAAAAAGCCAACATGAGTATTAGTCTAAGAAAATGTTTCTCAAATTTAATCAAGAACAAAAAATTGTATTAACTCCGTTACTGAATAACGCGTCATAGTAATTTTGATGTACTTGAAGGATTTGATCCAGGGATATAATTAGGTCTTGCAATTACATTATGCGACTCTTCTGATTTATTTCGGGAACATTGCTGTCTTAAAAGTATTATCTATTGATTAAAAACCCCAATTAGCTAGTGTTATATACGGCAACAGTAAAACCCTGAAGCTAACTAAACAAATAGGCTTTTTTTCCGAGCTGCTGTATCCTCTTTCATTAGATGTTTGCCTTTTTTTAACTATTTGGGTTGCACTTCCCGAATGCTGTGGTTGACAAAACTAGGCACATTATCATAAGGAAGAAATGCCAATCATCGGCAGTCAATAGGCATCTAGGGGGCCGCAAATTGCTAGTGAACAAAAATGTGATGAATTGAGGGGGAAAAGGCGAATGCTCAAGAAGAAATGAGAAAGATAGGTCAAAACTAAAGAAAAGAAGACGCTATTTTGCTTTGGAAACATTAGCAATAACATGACAGTGAGCATAAAGCTACTTCTGGTTAGTCTGACTGAAAAATAAGGGGCTAAGGGGCATATTTTCAAGGGCATTGAGCCACAGGAACGTCACTTTTACAGACGTTCCTGTGGCACAATGCCCTGCTCCCTATTTACAAAGTGGCATTAAGCCACTTTGTAAATATGGTACCCTTTCACACAGGTATCTGCTTTTTTGATGCTGCCCCAGATTTACAAGGATGTGCAAATATGAGGCAGCGCCAAAAACTAATGCCATGCAAGAGCAGGCGTTAGAATGGTGATGCGAGGAGAGATACTTTTATTTCCCTTGTTTTTGCTTTTTGTGTGCTGCATTTTCTGTAGCACACATAGAAAGAGCAAAATGCCATGAATGATTGTTTATGTGCAGGAAAGTGTCCCTTCCTGCACATAAACAATCATTTAATAGTGACGATTTGCTACTTCTGTGTGTGCTGCATTCTGCAGTACAAATAAAAGTAACAAATTGCCATTATTGATTGCTTATGTGCTGGAAGGGACACATTCCTGCACATAAACAATTATTCCCTGCAACGCTATAGTGCAAGGGTGCCTGCGTTGGCAAAAGGCAGCTAAACAGAGAAAACACATGGGTGCACCGTATTGTTGTAAATACAGGGCATCCCTGTGTTTTGGAAATGTCGGAGTGCGGCGCTGACAAATTTGGCTCAGCTCTGCACTCTGACATTTCCTTGTACATATGCCCCAAAGCAATGATGCAGCGCAGAGCTGCAAGCAATTTAGCAGTGCCGCGTGGCGTTATTTAAAAATGCAGGGATATGTCATATTCACCCCAGTGTTTTCCCTTGCGCTGGTGCTAAAAAGCTGCCTAACACCAACGCAGGGATGATTGTTTATGTGCAGTAAGGGACTCCTTCCTCCACATAAACAATCATTAAAGTGGATTTGGTCCTTCTATGTGTGCTGCAGAACATAAAGAGCAAAAAACGAGGAGAAATAAAAGTATTTCTTTCTCCTCGTTGCACCACTCTAACGCCTGCATTTCAATGACAGTTTTTGGCGCTGCCTCAGATTTGCAGATCCTTGTTAATCTGAGGCAACATCAAAAAGCAATGGGGGTTGCGGTTGAACACCCACAGCAGCATCTATTGCATGCTCCTTTCATGCAGATACCTGCGTCAAAGGGTACCATATTTGCCAAGTGACATAAAGCCAAGAAAAGTGGCTAAGCACCACTTTGTATATATGGAGCAGGGCATTTTGCCACTGGAACGTCAGAAAAAGTGACACTCTGGTGGCGCAATGCCCTTGTAAATATGCCCCTAATCCTCAAAGACATTTGTGAGTACATGAGGTAGTACTTCAGTAATGCGGGAGTACTACTTCATGTACTATGTTTTCATATTCACGGATGTGAGTATGACTTCTATAAGAAGAGGGCTTAAGAACTGACACAGAAGAGTTACCTTCACTAGATCGATCTATGTTTTCCTCATCTATGTAGGTACGTGCATAACTTTATCATGCAAGCATATTCTTGCGATTATCTTGATTATTGCAGAGTTTCCTAATTCTACGCACATGCGTTGTTTCCCCATAAACTGGCGATATTTTCTCATTGTTAGTTGGCGCTGAAAATGGATGTGTTGTTTTCTCACAAATTAACTTTTAAACCGTTTACCTCACACCTATGAAAATGGCTGAGGCTGGAAGTTGATAATCTTTTTCTCGATAATTTCTCCTTGATTGTTCCTCTTTCTATGCGTGCTGCATTCTGCAGCACGGATAGAAAGAGAAAATCACCTCTCGTGATTGTTTTTGTGCAGAAAGGTGTCCCTTTCTGCACAAAAACAATCTCCCCACAACGCATGCACCCTCGCACCATGATGTCTACGTCGGCGTATGTAAGCCAATTGTTCGCCAGCGCAGGGGGGAGCACAGGGATCCGTCATATCGTTGTAGATTTGTGCTTTGTAAGTGACTCAGTTTGGCGCAACAAAAGGAGCTTATTTACAACAAAATGACTCAGCACTGTGCCACAGGGCATTTTGCATGATTTTCCACCATCAATGAAGCTTCCCTGAACCGCACAGTGACTCTCTTTTAGCGTGGCGTGTTTCTTCTTGTAGCTGGTTGTCGGGGGAATTCACGATCTATTATTTCTGATGGTGGCGCGCTTTTCTCTCCTCAGAAGTGGCCTTCATGTTTTATGCTCTTCATGTTTTATGCTTGTGCACATTCTTTGTTTCATGTTTTAGAGCCCTCCTTTCATCTTTCTCCCAAAGCCCAGATGTGTCATCACTTCCATGTGGCCTCACCTACTCCATCCTTTTTTAAATGTTTGTAGGTATGTTTCTTTCTTTTTACTTTCAATTTCTTGTTCATACCTTCATGCATGCAAGATCTTCATAATCTATCTTTTATCTTTTTTCTATTCACTTTCTGTTCTATCTCTTCATGATATTACTACTTTCTTTTCATTTCAACTCTCTCCTATGTCTTTGAAAATTGTCAGAGGTCTTAATTTTCCAATTAAGCTGCAACAAGTTTTGACTCATCTTTCAAAGCTTGGTGGATATATTGCACTTATTCGAGAATCGCATCTTATGGAGGATGAATCTGATAATTTGAAAAGAGGATGGGTAGGTGAAGTCTTCTTGTCTCCTGGAAATTGTAAAAATAATGGAGTCATGGCCCTGTGCCGTCGGTCCCGCCCTACTAATTTGGGATCCCAGGATAAAGATAAAGATGGAAGATGGTTGTTTCTTAAATTGCTGTTTGATAAATTTCCACTTTCCATCTTCAATGTGTACGGTCCTACTGCTGAAGATTGTCAATTTTGGTCTGATGTTGCCCAAAGTTTATGAAATGCTCTAAAGATAACTTTATTTTTGCTGGGGACTGGAATCAAATTGTTGATTGTTCATTGATAGAAACTCTACATCTCAGCATATTCCAAATAAATCAAAAAACATATTTGTCCGTGCTCTTAAACAGAGACATATGATTTATGCTTGGAGACTGTGAAATCCTACACTATGAGCGTACACGTACTTCTCTCCAGTCCTTCACACTCAGCAAGAATAGATTACATTTTATTTCTCCTGATTTATCCCAAACCTTACACTACGCTGATATAGGTTCTAATTTAATTGCAGACCACGCTCCAGTTTCTATACAATTGGACATTTTCCCAAAAGCTGACTTACCATTGTAATTGAATAATTCACTTCTACTAGACATTTCCTTTACTTCAGCTTTTACCTCCTTTTTCCATGAATATTTCCATCTTTATCAAACAAGTGATATTGCCTTTCAAACTATTTGGGATGTCTTCAAAGCATTAGCTTGTGGTTTTATAATTAATTATGTGTCTCAGAAGAGGAAAGAATCCCTTACTCACACTAATGAACTGCTTGCAAAAAGTAAGATGTCAGAGCAATTTTTATTATACATCTAGATCAAAAGATTGCCTGTTATGCTATATGTTATGGTATGTTATGTTATGTTACCAAATCTTATAAAGCCTATGGCTACCCAGACACAGGCTTCCCAGTGCTGACAGACATAGTAATGGTGAAAGAGTGCACTGACTAGATGAACAAGTAAATCTTGAATTGCTTTCTGATGCTGGATAGATTACCATTTGCTCTCAAGTGTATGTGGAAGGAGTTCCAGAGCCTGGATACAAGGTATAAGAATGACTGCCCTCCACTTCTGGCCCATTTGATTCATGGAATGGCCAGGAGAGAGAGCGGTTGTTTCACCTCAGGTCTTGCGTGCTATTATGCAAGGCAATTAGATGGCTTAAGATGTGTGGGCCCTGAGCACGTTTTTTCTTATGTGCTGTGCAGAGAGCTTTGGATTCTAGCTGGTAGCCAATGAAGACTGCCAGTGCCGGGCTTGCAGACTGTGATTAAGGAAGGTTCAATAGGACACGAGCTTCCACTTTTTGAATTATCTGCAGTGTTATTATAACATGGGCAGGGCTACCTAAGTACAGTGAATTGTAGTAATCAAGTCACTGGAGTATGAGGTCCAGTACCACTATTCTACGTGTTTCGGCTGGGAGCCATTTAAGTATCTTCCTAAGTACTCTTAGCAGACTGAAACATGTCCCTGCCACCTTTTGGCTTGGGAGGCCATAGCAAGGTCTGTATCCAGGAGAACTCCCAGGCTCTTCACTTCCGATGTGGGGGATGGGTGGTCACCCAGGCATGAAGGCTAAATAAGTTGGTCCCAGAGAGATGGGCTATTCCCTACCATCATAATCTCCATCTTTTGCCATTTAGTCTAAGGCAACTGGAGGCCATCTAATTATTAACTTGTTCCAGGCAGGTGGACAGGTTTGCCGCAATTTGACTGATGTTGGATGCCAGGGAGCCTGCAAGACCTTAAGCTATGCTTCAATACAATAAATTATCTACTGAGCATGCATCAACATACCTTCTTAAAGCCAGCGCCAAAAGTTATGGAGGACAAAATATGTCTGGAAAAATATTATCTAACTACCTTAAGGTCAAATAAGAAGTAGGAGGATTGAATCCATCATAGATAATCACCGGACCCTACGATGTAAAGATCCCATAATTTTACATAAATTTGTTAAATTTTACAAAGAGTTATTCACACCGAAGGAATTCCTATCGGACTCTGAAATTTAATATTATTTATCAGCTACTCAAAATTATTTTGATACTCCTCTTGATCTCTCCTATTTGGAAACAGACACTACTCAAACTGAACTTCATATTGCGCTGGATACACTTAAGAAGGAAAAAGCTCCAGGACCTGATGGTTTCACTGCTGAATATTTTACATATTTTGCTTCCTTACTTCTTCCTAAATTCCATACCCTCGCAACTTCTTTCTCACACTTAAAGAAAGCATCAGATTTTTTCTTAGATGCCTTTATTTGATTAATACCCAAAGAGGGAAAAGATTCTCATCACTGCAAAAATGATCGACCCATATTGCTTGTTAATATTGACTACAAAATGTTCTCAAAAGCACTAGCTTTACAATTAGAATTTTTTATCCCTGATCGTTTAGGAACAGAAGAATCAGGTTTTGTCAAGGGAAGATATTTACATGATAATATCTGCTTGTTATTTGATGTCTCATCTAAATCCAGAAATATCCCTGAATCTATATCAGCAATAACTTTAGATGCTGAAAAAGCTTTCGATATGGTGTATTGGCCTTTCATTTTTCATACTCTTAAATGGTTTGGCTTTGGTCCGAAACTTCTTGATATAATATCCCTTCACAAGCAGCAATCTTTGCAAATAAACTTACTTCTTCATATTTCACTTTAAGTAAAGGAGTTTGTCAAGGGTGTCCTCTTTTAACCTTTCCTTTCAATCTAGCGTGATTGGACTGCTGGACCTCTCCGCCGCCTTCGACACTGTCTGCCACCGCACTCTACGCGCACGCCTCCACGACGCAGGGATCCGAGACAAGGCCCTGGAATGGACCACCTCCTTCCTCGACGGCAGAACCCAGAGAGTCCGCCTCCCACCTTTCCGATCCGAAGCCTCCGAGATCATCTGCGGCGTACCCCAGGGATCGTCCCTCAGCCCAACACTGTTCAACATCTACATGGCCCCGCTCGCACGCATCGCCAGACAACACGACCTCAACATTATCTCCTACGCCGACGACACTCAACTGATCCTCTCCCTCACCAAGGACCCCCTCGCCGCCAAAGCCAAACTCCATGAAGGAATGAAGGCCGTTGCCGATTGGATGAAGATCAGCCGACTAAAGCTGAACACGGACAAAACGGAGGTCCTCATCCTCAGCTCCAACCCCTCAGCCTGGGATGACTCCTGGTGGCCAACGACGCTGGGAGCAGCCCCGACACCCACCGACCACGCACGCAACCTGGGAGTCATCCTCGACTCAACACTCTCCATGGCCAAGCAAGTCAACGCAGTCTCCTCCTCCTGCTTCAACACCCTCCGCATGCTTCGCAAGATCTACAGGTGGATCCCGACAGACACAAGAAGAACAGTCACCCAGGCCCTCGTCAGTAGCAGACTTGACTATGGGAACGCCCTCTACGCGGGAGCCCCGGCCAAGCTCATCAAGCGACTGCAACGCATACAAAACGCCTCCGCACGACTGATCCTCGACGTACCACGCCACAGCCACATCACCCCCCACTTGAGGAACCTGCACTGGCTCCCCGTCGACAGGAGGATCACCTTCAAACTCCTCACCCACGCACACAAGGCACTACACAAAACTGGCCCAGCCTACCTCAATAGACGACTCTTCTTCTACGTCCCCAACCGCCAGCTCCGCTCCACCGACCTCTCCCTCGCCACCGTCCCCCGCATTCGAAGAACAACCACCGGCGGCAGATCCTTCTCACACCTCGCCGCCAAGACCTGGAACACCCTTCCACTAAGCCTACGAAAGACCCAAGACCTGCTGACCTTCAGGAGGCTACTCAAGACCTGGCTGTTCGACCAGTAGCAGCATCCCCCCCCTTCCCTCTCCCCAGCGCCTTGAGACCCTCGCGGGTAAGTAGTGCACTCTACAAATTCTGTGATTGATTGATTGATAGCATTGGATCCTTTTATATCCTGACTAAGACATAGGCAAGACCTGCCTGGTTTTACTAACAACTCTCAACAGGTTAAGATAGCAAAGTATGCTGATGACATTTTATTATTCATTTCACAACCTCAATCATCTCTCTGAGCTTTTTCAGAGGAAGTTGCTTCTTATGCATTTGTATCTGGCTATAAATTTATTAATGAGAAGTGTGAGATACTGCCTTTAAATAAATTCCCTTTCAAACAAGATTTCTCAACTTCCAATTTTACATGTAAATCTTAAGAAATTAATTACCTAGGGCTACAGTTCACTAATTCCATTAAGACATCAATCTCATTAAATATGGAACAATGCACACAAAAGATAACTTCATTAACTAGTGGTTGTGATCCCTTATTTCTCTTGTGGTGGGGACGTCTTAACACTATCAAGATGATGTTAGTCTCAATTATTCTTTATACTGTCTCTTATATTCCACTAAATATTCCTCTCAAAATTTTTAGAAAGGTTCATTCCATCTTCTGCTCTTTTCTTTGGAATAGTAAAAAAACATTGCATGTCTCTACTGAAATTAAAACATCCTAAATGTGAAGGTAGTATAGATTTTCCTGACTTTCCTAAATATCACATGGCTTTTGTACTGAAGCAATCTGCTTATTGGGTTTCAGATTCTCCTACACATCTTCCATTATGGGTTAATCTGGAGAGAAGTTTCATATCCCCATTTTCCTATCAAGAGTACTTGACATTTACTTAGAAACCACAAACTTTTTGTGCTCCTATTTTTAAATTCTTATGCAAATTACTATATCCTATCAGATCATATTCTCCCACAGA
Organism: Calotriton arnoldi; assembly: GCA_963921515.1. Lineage (NCBI taxonomy): Eukaryota > Metazoa > Chordata > Amphibia > Caudata > Salamandridae > Calotriton > Calotriton arnoldi. The sequence goes on along the minus strand of CAWUFW010008988.1, from coordinate 687,610 downwards.
TATTCACTCTTTTCTTCAACCCACTATTTGGCAACTTTTTTCTCAAGATCACTTGTTATCCTTTGCACAAGTTCAAGTTCTCTTTGGATTCCCTTCGTCGCTTAAAAATAAATTTTGGTTGTTACAAGAAGCCATATCTGTTTCTTATACTCTTTCCCAGACTAGCACTCAACTCACCTCATCTCCTGACTGTAGATTAAGAGATCTCCTACCTACCTTTCCAAAGGCCTCTTTTATTTACTCACATTACATCATTCCTCAGCTAATAGGAATAAAACAGACACACAATCCACTTAGGAACATGATTTAGGTACAAATTGGCCTGTTCTATTGTGGAGGAAATTATAGACAAAAATTAGGAAAACTTCTCATGCAGTGAACACCAGACAAACACTTTTTCATATATACAATAGACTTTTACTACCTCCCTCATCTTTACCCAAAATCTACCTGGACCTCACTCACACAGGTTGATCATGTACCTCACAACACTGAAATCTCAAACATTTACTTTTCACATGCCCTTGTTTTCATGATTTTTTGGGCCAGATCTGGAATCAAATACATGCAATTTTATTTTTACTTTATTTTTCGGTTTTTAATAGCACTGTGTCTACAAAGCAATTTTCAAATTACATGATACATAGGCCATATATGTATTCAAGTAGTACAGACATTTCAATAGTGGAACATTCAGTCTGTAATTATGTGTGTATGTTGGGTGAGCTAGACTATAATAGCATAGGCTATGCTGTCTCCTGGGAAGTTTCTGGTGTCTAATTCACACAGCCAGTGCCATTGCTAATGTCTGGAGTGGTGTTGTCTTCTGTGAAGGCACATCAGCAGTGGCGTCTAGGGTGAGAAGGGAGGATCGCAATGGTTTCCAGAAGTCGCGGAGTCTAGACATGGGTGGTTGTAGAGCTGCACAGAACTCGCCATTGGTGTCACAGTAGATTAAGCTATTGATCCACGCATTCTTAGTGGGTGGGTGTTTACTGCCCCAGTGTATGGTGATTTCTCTTTTGGCAAGGAGCAGCACAATTGCTACAAACCGGCGTGAGGTTCTTGGGACATCCTGCACATCCCCGTAGTTCCAGCAGTGGGGAAGGTTCAATGTTGAGCTGTGTCATAAGTGAGAGTTTGGTGAAAATGTACAGCCAATACGAAGCAACTTTTGGGCAGGTCCATGTCATGTGGGCGAAGTCTGCTAAAGAACAATGGCACCTGGGGCATTCAGGCAGGTGAGTTGGGTCTATTCCGTGTAGTTTAGAAGGTGTAGCATATGCGCGACAGAGAAATTTAAAGTGTAATAGTTTATGGCGGTGATTGAGAGACACCAATTTCATTAGCGCATCACACGCATACCATTTCTGGTCAGATAAAGGGCATCCCAGGTCTCATTTCCAGGCAGCCCGTATGTTGGCCTCTCTGGTAGGGAGTAAGGCCAAGCAGGCTTGGCATAACTTAGCGATGAGATGATCCCCATCTGAGTCTGTTATGATCATAGTCAGTGGCAGAAACTCGTCTGCTTCTAGGGTGTATGTTGCCATCTGGGCTCTGAGTGCCCCATGTAGACGCCTTAGCAAAATGGTCTATCTGAGGAGCAGGCTGGAAACGCACATCTTCAGTGAGTGAGAAGGCGTGTCAATCGAGTAAAAGGTCCCCAAATGTATTCAAGGAGTACCTAGAGAGGGTGCCTTGGACTAATGCCTCCTGTGTGATTGGCATCCATGGAACAGCGGCTAGTGAAATTTCCGGGGAGTACAATAAGTGGCCTCCTGTCATTCGAAGCAGCCGCGTCCAAGCTTAGCTTGTTGTAGATACAGTTTGAATGTCGTTCGGGTCACACGGCAGACCAGCTGGTAGTATTGTGGCTAGTGGTAGGGGGGCGGCCATGTCTATCTCAGATTTGGTGTACGGTATTCGGGCACCCGGGTGGTACCAGTGTCTAGCAAAGCAGCACTGTGCCACCAGGTAATAGAGATAGAGGTTGGGAACACTAAAACCTCCACGATCATATAGAAGGACCAGAGTGGACCATCCAATCTGCAGTTGCCTACCCCCGATATCAAACACATGAGGGTGGTTCGTAACGTCAAGAAGAATGTGTTTGTCAGCGGTATGGGGATGTTGTGGAAAAGATATCAAAACTGAGGCAATACCACCATCTTGACAATGGCTATTCAGCCTGCCATTGAGAAGGTGAGCCGTACCCAGCGTTCCACCCGATCAGTCAATCTGTCCACTGCTGGGCCTTACTTAAGAAAGAGGATTTATTTTGTGGAACTGTCACTCCATAGCAGGGGAAATTCGCTGTCCACGGGGTTCGTTGCCGCTGTTAGGGGGAAGAGCTTGGACTTGCCTCAATTATATGCAGGCCTGACAGGGCTCCATATCGTATTATCTCATGAAGGATTGATGTCAGATTGTTGTTTGGATGTCTTATATAAAGGATTATATCGTCCGCGTACAGCTTGACCAATAGCGGGCTGGGTTTGAATTGCAAGCCCCTATGAAGATGGTTCATTTGCAAATGTCGTATCAATGGATCTAGAGCTACGATGAATAACAGTAGTGATAAAGGACACCCCTGTCCAGTTCCAAGCGTTAAAAGAAGCGATGCAGTTATCGTTCCGTTCAGGCGAATCCAAGCTGTGGGCTGCGTATATAGCAGTTTTTATTAATAAAGGAGGTAAAACCCAGGAGGAGCCCCATTTTTCGTAGTGAGTCATACAAAAAAGGCCATTCCAGCGAGTCGAAAACGAGTGCCACCACGGCTGGTACCGAAGGGTCTGTTCTGTGTATAACGCGAAAAATGAGCACAGGTTCAGAGCCATGGACCGATGCGGGATGAATCCCGACTGGGCAGGTGATATGATTTGCTCCATAAGGAGTGAAAGACAGGTCGCTATCATTTTCACTAATATTTTATTATGGAAATTTAGCAAAAAAAGCGGTCAATAAGATCTGCACTGATGTGGGTCTTTCCCAGGTTTAAGGAGTAGAATTATCACCGCTTCCTGGAGAGTAGGCGGGAGACTGCAGTTTTCCAGTGCCTCATTGTATAATTCCAAAAGGTGAGGGGCAAGCAGGTGTTTGTATGTTTTGTAAAATATCCCAGAGAATCCAACTAGGCCTGGCACTTTTGAGCCGTCCATGGAGGCTATTGCCTGTTTTATTTCCTCCACCGTGAATGGGTCAGCAAGGAACTGTAGATGTGTAGTGGTAAGCCATACCATTGCAACCTCTTTCAGGTATTGAGTACTATCTGTGGCATCCTCCGATATCCGGGAAGTATAAAGATCAGTATAATACGCAAGTACTTCTTTCTGTATACCTAGAGCATCTGTGATAAGCGTGTCGTCAGAGCGTGGGAGGGCGGACATATAGGATAAGCCTCGTGGGGGGTCAGCAATCTGGCCAGTGTACGTCCCGACTTCAAAGAATCAGCTGGGAGGGAAGCCCACAACTTACATAAATACGCAAGAGCCCGGAGATATGGGCCCCATATCTCCAGGCTGTTGCGTATGTCCCTAAGTTGTGGGCTTCCCTCTCAGCTGATTCTTTGAAGTCAGACAGCAGGGAAGCGCATTGTCGGATATAAGAGGGGAATAAGAACAACAAGCGGTCCCAACGTTCCTCTTCGGACGAGCCAAAAAGGTTGTGACTTTTCTAATTAAATGTTATCAGTCACTCAAAGAGTGTCTTCACAACATGATTCCACAAGAGAAAAATGAATGCTCTTCAGTACGCACCGAAACAGAGAAGCAAAAAAAGAAAACAATCATTGTATTTTAAAAGAGAATTTAGTTTTTTATAATCTTTTTATGACAGTGGCAAATTTATCACCAAATATAACAGTATATCAATAGAATGTCGCTTTAGAGAAAGAGTGCAAAGAAAAAGTGCTCATGTGTAAAGTGAATAAGAAAGAGAGAGTTCAAATGAAGGCAATTTGGAAAATGCTGTTTCACAATTAATAATAAACACTGGCTGAAACGATGATGGGAAAAATACACAGGTGCAAGTGGGCCTGTCTGCAAGACAAAGTTAGTTCTTCATTCTTTTGTATCCATTTTTTCTTGATGATGCCAACATGATTAACAATGCACAATCAAGGTCCCTGAGCTGCCACCCTCTCTAGGGCAGCCTGGCCGTGTGGCGTAGCTCTTGGATGGCTGTTATGTCTGCACCTTACCGCTCGATCATTCCTGGGCCAGGCTAGGCCTTGAACAGGCTTCAGCAGTGGGGCGACGTATTCGGGCAGTTATTTTAAGGCCTGCGTCTCTATAACCACATCAATCTATTCCCTGGTGTTGTCTGAATCGGGTTATGTGGCTGCCCCCCAAGGATGGCAATAGATGGGTCAGTGTCAGTGGTGTAACGAAACTTGAGGGGGCCCCCCTGCAAAGTACATGGAGGGGGCCCCCCATTCTCCGCACCAGTCAAGAGCTCTCAGGCCAGCGACCCGCCATACTGCAGGGCTCACCCCAGCCATAAAAAAAGGATTCTGGTTCCTCCATTGGTCACATTCGCCCTTTCATCGGGCGATTTACATACATCAGTAAATACTGCTGCTGCACCCTTCAGCAAAGTTACATAACACTGCCTCCAGCCGGCCCACCAAACACATCCTCCTACTTGATGACCCACCTCCAAGCGAAGCCCGCTCAGTTAACCACCTCCAAACACAGACCACTGCCGTTGTGCCTGCTACTAACGCATCCATTTACTCTACTCTCACCCCTACGAAACACGCAGTTCTGCTTTTCCGCCCGCCTTTAAAACCACCCCTCAGATGTCACTGTGAACCCGTGACCTCCACCCACTGCTGCCCTGTCCACCACCGATAAAAAGACTGATGGCCGGGCCCCATCTAACCACTGCCTACTAGTAAAGACAGAGCCTTTCAGCTGCTACCCTCCCCAATGCCACTGTGGTAGTTTAAAACATGTTAAACAATCTCTTCAACTGACCACCCCAAAACAGTTCTTCTTGCTAGCCTCTACGGCATCAAAGCCGTTCCTGCTACTTTTCATCCTCTGCATGATGCACACAATAATATTACATGTACAAAGGGTCCGATTTCTTTTTCCTCACGCCAACATTAATTTACACTATGTACCCCACTAAACCATACGTCCTGTCAAAGGCAAACCTGATCCCATATGTAGCACCAGTCAGCAAGTACCCCAAGGACAAACACCAGAGAGAATGCGCGATTCATGTAATTAAACCTACAGTGACAACGTAGCATTTCCCCACCCACTGTCAGCCCAGCGAAGTCTGCAACCGCACAGTGGCCATGAATACCACAACATCTAAAAGCGCATTTCCACTTCCTTTCATTGGCAGCTCCTGATACATACACCTATGACTTCTGGGCGGCATCTACCACAGACCACAGCATTCTTTGTCTCCCTAAGATTAACCGAATGCTGTCGGTGAACGCTTCTCTCCCTCCTTCCTTACTAATAACTAATGGAGGATAACGAAAAAAATATATAGTATTTTCTTATACAAATAGCGTATCAAGCACTTGCTGCCCGCAGTCCTCACCAGATCCACACGTATCAATATTCTGCTATCGCACCATCCTGTCAACCCTATTATTATCTGGAGATGTTTTTTATCCCTTCCGTGAACTGGGAAAAGCAATACCTTGCACGAAAACAAGTCCCTTTAAAACCTTTGCTACTTATACAGGCTGGCAAAGCACTTACTTGTTTTACTAACTGTCGTTGTAAAGCAAACAGGTAACTCATTCTAGGATTGGAATTACTGCTAGAAGTGTGCAAGTTAATACTGAGACATAGGATGATTTTTTGCATGTCTGCCAGACTCTCATTCTTCCCTGCATGCTCACACAATGCAACAATACAATTTAGCTTAACAAATTGTTCAGAAATGTACTGGAAGGTAAAGAAACAGCCCATATTATTTTTACAAAGAAAAATAGACAATCGTCAACTTTATACCCCATGACATAAAAGCCTTAGCGTGCACAGCTTGTTCAAATCCACGCCACCTAATTCTACCACACACAGCACATTTGAACATCTCATAATTCCATGCCACACAATTCAACTATAAATAATTTAACCCTACAACCTTGCATACCACATAATTTCAATCCTAAAAATTAAAAAACACATATTTCCACTTCACTCCATACCACATAATTCCACATCATATAATAACATTCCACACAACTTAATACCACTCCAAACCACATAATTACACTCCACACAACACAATTCAACTACACATAATTCCACTTCAACCTATATAATTATATTTTACAAAACATATTTACACTCAACTCCAAAACACATAATTACTCTCCACAAAATACAACTCTGCAACATGCTGCATAATTCCACTACGCATAATTATACACCACACCATGCCACATAATTCCACACAATTCCACAATTCATCCCCACACAATTCATCACACAACATAATTACACTCCACATAATACCACTAAGCACCACATAATTAACCTCCACATAATTATGCTCTACTCCATATTGCATAAATACACTCCACATAAATCCAGTCTATGCCACATAGCAACATTCCACATAACTACACTTCACACCATGCCTCATAATACCACTCAACATAATTTTCACTCAACAGCACACACTTCCACGTCACACAATTAAACTGTACACATTTCCATTCCACACCACATAATTCAACAACAAACTACATAATTCAAACCAACACAATTACACAACACACCACATACATCCAATCTACACCACAAAATTCCACATCATGCTACAATATTTAACAGCACACCACATAAGCAAACTCCACTACATACCACTCCACAACACAAAATACCATTCCAGATAATCTCACTCCAAGACACACAATCCCACTCCATGACACACAATCCCACTCCACATAATTCCAGTACTCTCAATACCACATAATTACTATCCAGGTAATTACACTGCACACCATGCCACATTATTTCACTACACAGATCCAATCCACACAACACAATTCCACAACTAACAATTCCAAATCCAAACCACATACTTGACACCACACACATTCACTCCAAACACAAAATGCATAGGTAAAATACATTGCCCTTTACAACGTCAATAGCTCTAACTCTCACAAATGCGAGACCAATTGCATTGCAAATGCTTGTTTACCTTCCAATGCGTCCCAGCAGATCCTTTTCCTGGAGCTGCAATCCTTCTCCTGCCCCAGTCAGCATGGTGCTGCCTCGTCCCTTCTCAGAGGAGCAGTGCTCTGTGGAGAATGCTCTCTCTGAGGGCCCTCACCCTTGTCAGGGTCCTGAGCAGTGCCCTGTGGAGAATGCTCTCTCTGAGGGCCCCACATCCACCCTTGTCAGGGTCCTGAGCAGTGCCCTGTGGAGAATGCTCTCTCTGAGGGCCCCCACCCTTGCCAGGGTCCTGAGCAGTGCCCTGTGGAGAATGCTCTCTCTGAGGGCCCCCACCCCCACCCTTGCCAGGGTCCTGAGCAGTGCCCTGTGGAGATTGCTCTCTCTGAGGGCCCCCACCCTTGTCAGGGTCCTGATCAGTGCCCTGCACTGAGGCGAATGCTCTCTCTGAGGGCCCCCACCCTTGTCAGGGTCCTGAGCAGTGCCCTGTGGAGAATGCTCTCTCTGAGGGCACCCACCCTTGTCAGGGTCCTGAGCAGTGCCCTGTGGAGAATGCTCTCTCTGAGGGCCCCACCCCCACCATTGTCAGGGTCCTGAACAGTGTCCTGTAGAGAATGCTCTCTCTGAGGGCCCCCACCCTTGTCAGGGTCCTGATCAGTGCCCTGCCCTGAGGAGAATGCTCTCTCTGAGGGCCCCCACCCTTGTCAGGGTCCTGAGCAGTGCCCTGTGGAGAATGCTCTCTCTGAGGGCCCCAACCCCCACCCTTGTCAGGGTCCTGAACAGTGCCCTGTGGAGAATGCTCTCTCTGAGGGCCCCCACCACCTCCCTTGTCAGGGTCCTGAGCAGTGCCCTGTGGAGAATGCTCTCTCTGAGGGCCCCACCCTTGTCAGGGTCCTGAGCTGTGCCCTGTGGAGAATGCTCTCTCTGGGGCCCCCACCCTTGTCAGGGTCCTGAGCAGTGGCCTGTGGAGAATGCTCTCTCTGAGGGCCCCCACCCTTGTCAGGGTCCTGAGCAGTGCCCTGCCCTGAGGAGAATGCTCTCTCTGGGACCCCACCCCCTCCCTTGTCAGTGTCATGAGCAGTGCCCTGTGGAGAATGCTCTCTCTGAGGGCCCCAACCCCCACCCTTGTCAGGGTCCTGAGCAGTGCCCTGTGGAGAATGCTCTCTCTGAGGGCCCCCACCACCTCCCTTGTCAGGGTCCTGAGCAGTGCCCTGTGGAGAATGCTCTCTCTGAGGGCTCCCACCCATGTCAGGGTCCTGAGCAGTGGCCTGTGGAGAATGCTCTCTCTGAGGGCCCCCACCCTTGTCAGGGTCCTGAGCAGTGCCCTGCCCTGAGGAGAATGCTTTCACAGTCCCCCCCCACCCTTGTCAGGGTCCTGACCAGTGCCCTGCCCTGAGGAGATTGCTCTCTCTGAGGGCCCCCACCCTTGTCAGGGTCCTGGGCAGTGCCCTGTGGAGAATGCTCTCTCTGAGGGACCCCATCCTTGTCAGGGTCCTGATCAGTGCCCTGCCCTGAGGAGAATGCTCTCTCTGAGGGCCCCCACCCTTGACAGGGTCCTGAGCAGTGCCCTGGGGTAAATGCTCTCTCTGAGGGCCCCCACCCCCACCCTTGTCAGGGTCCTGAGCAGTGCCCTGTGGTGAATTCTCTCTCTGAGGGCCCCCACCCCCACCCATGTCAGGGTCCTGAGCAGTGCCCTGTGGAGAATGCTCTTTCTGAGGGCCCCCACTCTTGTCAGGGTCCTGAGCAGTGCCCTGTGGTAAATGCTCTCTCTGGGGACCCCACCCTTGTCAGGGTCCTGAGCAGTGTCCTGTGGTAAATGCTCTCTCTGAGGGCCCCCACCCTTGTCAGGGTCCTGAGCAGTGCCATGTGGTGAATTCTCTCTCTGAGGGTCCCCACCCTTGTCAGGGTCCTGAGCAGTGCCCTGTGGAGAATGCTCTCTCTGAGGGCTCCCACCCTTGTCAGGGTCCTGAGCAGTGCCCTGTGGTAAATGCTCTCTCTGGGGATCCCACCCCCACCCTTGTCAGGGTCCTGAGCAGTGCCCTATGGTGAAGTCTCCCTCTGAGGGCCCCCACCTTTTTCCGGGCCTGGCTCATGGCTCTGACTGAAGAGAAACAATGTAACTTGATACTTTGTTTCTCTTCAGTCCTGGGTCAACGTGAGGAGCTCAGAGCAGGCTGCAGACTGCAGCTGCTTTAGAGCAAGAGTGCAAGACACACACAGCTCTCTACAGATGAGCTGAGGGGGCCCCCTTCAGGTACTGAAGACTGGGGGCCCCCCCACACTGCAGGGGCTGCAGGGGTGTTTGTTACGCCCCTGGTCAGTGTGTGGTCAGGTTGGTGGGGATGCCGGCGGAGCTTCAGAGCTACGCGGTCATCTCGGACCGCGGCTTGGCCACACCCCCTAAATTAATGCTATTTTTCAGTCGCATGAAAGCTTTACTATTACTAATGTTTTCTTTGGAAGTTTATCAGACGAATGGGAGCAAGTTTCAATAGATATGTAAATATTAGACCTGCTATTGCCTCTAGGATACTAGCAAATAACAAAAAACTGGTAAAGTTCAGTTCAATTGTCATTTAAGCATGGTGGTATATAGTGTGTCATTGATGCACGGATAGAATTTATCTTAAGTAAATGAAAAGATAAGAGGCATTTAACAAAAAAAGGAACAAGTTAGTTTAGTTAAATGATGCGGCTTGGAAAGCCTGGACAGAATGCGTCTGCTCAAAATCTCTCGATGTATAAAGTTTTGGCCGTCTATTTATACAGTTCATGAGGTACAATGAAACACTTTACCACATTCCAAAAAAGCATTACAGTTGTAAATCAACACACACGGGCATCTGATACGGACACAGATGGTTCTCGACCTCGGGGAGAGCTAGTGTGGACCAGTGTGTATATGTCCAGATGTCCGGCATGAGGAGCGTATGATCACTACGTGTGGTGTGTCTGTCGTGGCCTGATTGAGTGTGCCTATCTACATGTGATATCTAGCTTTGTGGTATTTCTGGGGAAGGTGAGCCTTTGGCTAAACAGGTTTCATTAGGGCCCATTAACTCAGACTTTTTTGTGGTACAACTATCTATCTGTGGAATAGATCAGGGTTTTTGCCTTGCTGCGTTTTTGTCTTTGGTTTATGGGGGATCCCACCTGTGACCTATTACTCGATAGGTGTGGCAATGGGTCACAGGATCTGCCTGACCACATATCTTTGACTCTGAGCTGATGGAGAGGTCACCGTGTGTGAATCTGACAGCAACAATGTGAGTTCATCAGAATTCCTTAAAGTAACATGGCAGCCACTGGTATCATGTTTACCGAAATTATCATCATTAAGCATACAGGTGTAATTTTGTACATTGATATCGTTTGTACTGGTATTAACAAGATTAAGTTTGCTCTGGTCTGAACGCACGTTGACATTGGTTTTATTTGCAACAATAATATTATCGTATGAGCATGGATCACTGAATACATTGGTATTGTTATCGCTGATGTCGGAGCTGCTGTGCGGGCACAAGTTACGGTATACATTGACATTGCATTGACCGACACTGTGCTTGTACAAGTGGTGGCATACGTTCACATTACATTTACTGATATTGCTGTTGTCGGGCCTGCACATATCATGCCATTCATTGGCATCGGATTCACCCATCCCAACATCATAATCACTTGATATAGCTTATATGAACCCCATCTCTCTTGTTTTAAAACGTATTGCCTTTTGGAATCCAGTCACTTATTTTTTGGGCAATTCAGCAAAATCTTCATTTATCGATCAACCTAACCAAGAAGACGTTCTTCGACCTGCCTGACTTCCCCCTTTTATAACAATATTAACTTCTACTCTCAAACCATATTCATATGTATTATCACCTTTTTATGTACTAACCAATTGACCCACAATGTGAACCATGTATATTCTCTTCCTTATTTTTCATATGTCTTTTGTTTATATTTTCAATTATATTGTTATTATGGATTCTAATGTAGTTTCTAATTGTACCTTGTTAATCCACAATAAACTGACTTTTAAAACTTGAAAAAAGTGCTTGAAACTCGCAAACTCTAGAGTAAGTCAATATTTCCATCTATAAGTTTTGTTTGGCTATGACCACAATCGAGAGACAATTTTTCTATGCCTTTCTGGTAGACTGTTACTCATATTACCAAAGCAATTTTTGCCATCTTCAAGCAACAAAAATTGCTGATTTCTTGGCACTGAGCGAAGTTGCTATGCTTCTATTCAACTTCTTCCCAGGCTAGACGAAGGAAGATTGGGAATTTCCCTGGCCTTGTGAATGGGTTAAATCTCGTGCACATAAAGATATATGGTGACCAAGCACTCATTCAAACATCCACTTTGCAGAAATGCCCAGAGAATGTCCACTATTTGTTTATGAGAGGGAGTCAGTGGCAAAGCAAAGGTATCAGGTGCCATAATGCAAGCAAGGAAAATGGGCCACCTCGTGCCTCTGTTTAGTAGTAACATATTCCCTTATCAGGGGTGTAGTGGGGTGAACCCCTTCGATCCTTGCCCCTGTGCCACTACCCTCCTGCAATAATATAGCCTTATAGCCTGCTGCCGAGGCTAGAACCCATGAACATGAGTTAAAGGCCCAAATCACAGGAGAGGACCTATAACAAGGGAGAGGGCCTTTGGCAACCAGGGTAACCCAAAGCAGAATGGCTACAAGGCTATTAAAACATTTCACCCATTGAGGGTAGAAGGTTCTAAATTAAAAAAGGAGAAACTAAAAGACAAGCCTCATGTTGGAGCAGAAGGTTTATACTGGCCATTATTATCCCTCAGCCACTTCATTTGCTTCAATGGAGCTCCCCACATTCCAATGTTCTAGTGACCGCTATGCCCCTGAAGGATGCACCATTGTACCGGTTTTGGCCTGCATTAAGTACCTGCATGATGTATCTGAATTGATATATGTGTATCCATATATTCTGCACTGTAACTACTGTTATTCTTGTTAAAATCAATAAAATTTCATTAAAAAAAGGATGTTCTGCAGCACATAAAGTTGCTGTAACATATTTAATTTTAAGGCATGCTCATAGAGCACTTATGTTTTGCCTCTTCTGAGGGATATAATGATTTCCTGGCTTGATGAGAAAGGAGTGAAGTGGTTATATTCAGTAGTGATAGAGCCTTTAATGTAGATACCTGGCAGGGTATAAGTCCACTAAGTTTAATGGTCAGTCTGCCACATCTGAAGACTTGCTTGCAGCTCTCCCATGTAAACTAACCAGATCAATGCCAAAGGTAAGGACCAACCACTGAACATGTTGTTTAATCTGAAGGAATGTTTTGAAGCACAGATTGTAACGGCACTGACAGTCAGTCAATTATTAGGCAAGCAGATACAGAAACAAGATATTATAGCAAGGGCGCGATTATACATTTTGAGGAGGAAAAGTGTTTAGGAAAGCAATTGTTTCTCCAACCATAAAGGGATAGCGAATGCTGCAACGCCTAGCCAAAAAGTGAGTATGTGTACCCTAAAAGCTGTTGTCTAGTTCTAGGGAGGTATGAGACACCTAGGTAAAGGGTAATAACATAACATCATCAAGAAAGTAAGGTGAGTGACGTACACGTGGATGGACTTGGCAAATGTCTGTTCTAAACGTAAAGAAGGAAACTGGCAAGGCATTAACAAATCTCTATAAATGGCACCATGCTCGAGGCGATCTTTAAAGGCACTCACCTTTAGTGAGATTCAGAAACACGCTTAAAAGGTCAAAATGGGTATGGCTACTCCAGACACCAACATGATGACCTACCTTAAGATCAAATCGACTCGTCACAATAGCATATGTCTGTGAAGAGTGAGTAGCAACTGTGAGAGTCTATCTTTAAAGCAGATGATTTAGTAAGAAATATCAAAGTTATCCAAGATGCATTGGTCTCTAAGAGTTGGCCACTGCCTTCGAGTCAGCCTATCCAATTTGGGGAGGATTTACCCATTATTGGATTGACCTTAAATTGAAGGTCATAATAATGAAGAAAGGCTGGAGGTAGAGTTTCATCAGAAGAAGCAATAACTTGAAGAGCTCATGGGTGGCTCATAGAATGGCACCCTGACATACACAAAGCCTTCAATGTAGACCCTATCATCTCTGTGAAAAGAGCTGATGTACTCCAGCACCACAAACCTACACCAATCACTCACATCTCTCAAGCACAATCCGATGTTTAATCATATCAAGTGTCGGTAGCAAGTACAGGAGTTAAAAGATTGAAATAGATCCTCCCATTGTATCAGGAAGAGGCTTCTCCGGTATAATTACGACCCCAGACTCAACGCCACATCAAGGGGGATCTAGAAAGGTATGCTGAAAGAAGATCGAATTCCTCCTCATGGGACCTGAATTTTTCTGTAATGATGCTCCACAGGACTTTCCCCAACAAACGAAATTTAAGGGGTAGCCTGCATTTGTCCAATATCCCATTTCATTGCACCATCCAACTGCAGATGTCCCTCAATTTTGCACACACTTCCGCTCTTTGTTATTACAAGTCACACTGTGATTAACCATTCAATGTCTGCAGCCAGGTGTGTGTGCTGAGTGATGGTCACTCACTGATGATCATCAGTGTCTGATTCCTTAAAGACTCTGCCCGGTATGTAAAATTTAATTAAACACACAAATAAAGCAATATGCAGATGAGCATCCCCATGTAACACAGTACCTCTTTACCTCAACACAAAAGCAGAACTTTTTGACTGGCTGGTGCAGATCAGGGTTACTACCAGAATATTGAGTCCTAACTATTTTGTTTAAAAAATATTGTAGCTGGAATACCAAGAAGAAAAATATTGTGAAGGGAAGGATATATCGGTAAATATAGATTTACTATAGTTACCTTAACATTTGCGTCCCTTGACAATATGGGGCCCGATTCACAGAACTAACTTAAGACAAAATCCTAAACTTACTACCATTTTGGTATTCACAGAAGGCACTTACTCATTTTGGTATTCACAGAAGGCACTTACTCATTTTGGTATTCACAGAAGGCACTTACTCATCAATGAGTAAGTGCCTTCTGTGAATACCAAAATGAGTAAGTTACTCAAAATGAGTAAGTTACCCAAAATGAGTAAGTTACTCATTTTGGTATTCACAGAAGGCACTTACTCATCAATGAGTAAGTGCCTTCTGTGAATACCAAAATGGTAGTAAGTTTAGGATTTTGTCTTAAGTTAGTTCTGTGAATCGGGCCCATAGATCCCTGTATATATTGTCAAGGGATGTACACATGGAGTTAAGAATGCTTATTTACATAAAATAGGATTCACAACATTTGCCGTGGATGCCTTTGTTAGCAAAAAATTAAAGGAAGGTTATTACCTGTGCATTGCTTTCCCAGTTCTATAGGGCATCTTCAGGTGATCTGCGCTAAATGTTACATGGACCCAAGCCTACAATGGATCGGTAAAACAGTTGAATTATGCCCTATTTTTCACAGGTGTCCAGTTTAACTAATTACTAATCTGGTCCTCTGTTGATGTACTCAATCCACCTGCTTTATCTTTGATGATGAGTTCCTCAATGGAAGCACCTAAAGACAATTTGGTTTCTGGGAAGAGCAGAAAACATGTGAGGTGACAGTCATCGAGGGCCTCAGAGAACACATGCCACAGAAGGGAAAGCAAGGAGCTTTCAGAAGTCAGTTATGTCACAAAAGGATCTTTAACTGTCAAATAAAACATCTCACACACTTCAGGTATCAAACTACGGTACTTGTAAGATGTCCATATTATAGGGCATCTGAATGTCACAGCCAGGCACGAAGCTTGCATCAGAGGACATCATGAATGGACATCCAAGTGCTGCAGTCATGTGCAAAGCCTCCATCAGAAGCCATCCAGTACAACATCAGGACCACAGAGGCAACCCACCATCCATTGCAGCTATTGATGGGCACCAAGGTGTAATTCCTTCATAGGGAGGCACCCATTTCCCTATTAGTGGATACCCCAGCAGCACCCACCATCAAGGACCACAGCAAAGGGTCACCCTCTAACAGCCAGTGCTGAATGTTGATTAAGACACAACACTTTGGAATTAGTTCACCATCCCAGTACAGCACACCGGATGCAGTCCGGCAGCTGCCACCAGTGCCTGCACAAAAGGCATCAGCACTGTTTGTCACACTGGTGGGCATCCTCGGGAGATACCTCTACACCACAACATTGACAACAAAATCTGGTATCCATTGTGCTCTTGGACTCAAGAACTCCAGCTCCATGTCTTCCCTCTTTTGCATAATTCCTGGTTTTGGTCCTGCTGAAAATAAAAAGGAATGGGATTCTGGCAAAGTTTTTACTTAAGTCATCATACTGTCATGATGCACAGAGAATTTAGGACCATAAATCTAATTTCATCAGATGCAATAACTGGAAAGCATACATACACACATAGTAATTGCACACAATCATTCCATCTGTTCACTCATTGCACCTAATCCCTATTGCATCATGCAAATGAGGGAACGCCCCTTCACATGGTGCTGTTGCAAATTGTCCTCCCGTGTAATGGTTATTATGGAAGGGGCAGCACAAGTGTGCGAAGGAAGCTCCAAACGTAACTCATAACTACCCACAGTGCTCCTGCAGCACTGCTGTAATGCCGCACCTGATGATCTTGTTTTGATGTCGTCACTTCCTGTTTAGCTAATGTGGATTTACAGAGCGCACTCTCACACAGAGATTCCCATTGTGCTCCCACGTGTAAAATGGTATTGATTTTGACATTGACTATACAGCTACATAATGAAGAGCTGTGGGACTGATTTCCTGCTACTGTTACTGAAACAGCGTAAGCTTTGTTTTTGACACTGTCTAGTAGTAGTTGTATTAGCACAACTGCTCTAATGTATACTTTCCTATCAAATAGGGCCTAGTTTAGAAACATCTGATTAACTTAAATCAAATTGAGCTACTAAACATAAAACATAAATCATTATTTTGTACAAATAGGAATTTTTTTTCCAATGTTCGGTCTATTTTTACTAAAGTCCTGTTTTGTTCATGCCAATAATAATCCTTTCTCGGGCGAAAAACGGCATTTCGCGGTAGCTGTAATTAAGGATAATGTGTGCACAAACAGCGACTTCACGAACCGTATTATTGACAGAGAAAGGCAGCTGTCCCAGAAACAATTTAAGACTGGCAACTTGATTTATTAAAGAAAGGCTTAAGGCTCTGGTTTTTAAATTTACACCCCCATGATTCTAGACCTCTGCATTGAAAAGGCATTCCATGTGAAATGGCCCTTGTAAGTATCAGTAACTCATTTCACAGTATGAGTTTTCTTATTGCCCGGGGAAGGTGAGTAGATAGAGACCGATAATTAGTTATTGAAGTCACTCCCATCATTCAGCTGGGAACATAAATCCGTATGTAATGAAAAAGGTTGATTAACCTGTATGCCTGTCCATCTGTCCTTCATTCCGTCTATCTATCTATCTATCTATCTATCTATCTATCTATCTATCTGTCTGTCTGTCTGTCTGTCTGTCTGTCTGTCTGTCTGTCCGTCCGTCCGTCCGTCCGTCCGTCCGTCCGTCCGTGTGTCTGTCTATCTGTTTATCTATCTTTATGTCTTTCAGTCTCTACATTTCTACATACTGACAAATCTACCTATCCATAAATACCTGTTCACCTACCAATCTGTTCATGATAGAGCGAAATGTTCTTGTAAATTGTAGGGGTGCATCATAATCACTGATAGGCCGCACCCACATGTATTCAGACATATATTCGTTTATATTCATTGTATACTCATGCATGTTTAGCAAAGAATGAATAGTTCACTGAAACGAAGTGAATTCAGCAGTATAATGGTGTTAGGATAATGATGTAATGTAATGCTTTTTGAATTGTGTGAACATAATGCATAGAGGAATTAGTTCGTGTATGTAATGTAATTGCAGTAGTTTAAACGTGCACCATATTAAAGTTGCACATGTAATTCATTGTTTGCATAAAGAATCGTAATGAATATGCTTATAGGGAAAAGTAAGATGTGTGTTTAAAAGTTATATGTAAGGGCCTGACTACATATATGCTTAAGGAAGGCCTGGTATATTCTTATGTTAGCTTATAATGTAGGCCGAAAAGGGTTTCTCTTGGAAAGGCTCTCTGGGCATCAACGGTAGATTTAATTAGCACAGTAGAAGGTTTCTGTTGAACGTATCTTTTGTTGCAGGTGCAAGGACACATGTCTCGTTAGTAAAGACTAACTCTTTGTTTTCAAAAGTTAGAAAGATGGGAGGCATGGTACGGGGAGTGCAATGGAATTTAGGGATGATACTTTCAGCGGAGAAGGCGCCTGGGACTCAAGGTCAACGAAACCGTCCAGGATGAAGTCACCGTTTCAATGGAAAAGCACAAGAAAGAAGACCTGGCCAAGAGGGCGTAAACAAGGCGTGTACCTTTGTAGTATGGTTTTGTATTAGGGATAGTGCCCTGAGGGAGGAGGCCAGAGAAGCGGTAGGGGAGACCTGAGAGAAGGACAGAGCTGAGCTTAGGTATATGGTGATTGCACTTCTTAGGAAGTCTTCACAGCTGACACCTTTTATTCTTTCTTGCACTGGGAAAATCGTTATGCAGGGATGTCACTTAGCGTTAGTGTAGGGACAGCAATTGATTTTAAGCTTGTTTAGGCCCATGAAGAGCAACTTAGAAATAGGAGCAATCATAGTCTGGTTGGTCCTCCTAGAACTTTCTATTCTTCTTATCCTGAGTCGGATGAGACTCCTGCGTAGATTATTATTTGTATTAGTGCCCATCTATTTCTTTAACCTCGTGTTGAGGTGCTTGCACGTTCAGTTATTTTTGGCGATAATAAATTCTCAAACTTGAATTCGGAGTCCGTGGTCCTTTCAGACAAAATGAATGTTGATATCTAACCTGATGACATTCTCTCCTTTACACTATTCAACAGGTAAAAAGATCTTGGCGGCCAGAGGGTTCTTATAGATAATTAGATAAGAATCGGCGTTATCAGTTGGTAGCAGAGTAGGATGGTTACCTTTGATGGTAAGGGGAGATCTAGAGCAAGATAGGAGACTAAGTTGCCCCATAGAGCCCGAGTGACGCAGATCCAGAGGACCGCGGGAGACGGATGTCGGAGGTCGTGGAAAACTGACGGAGAGTGACGGTGCGGCGGAAGTAGCAGTTCGTAGTAGAGTGAGTATGAAAAGAGTGATGTTTGGTAGATTGCGGTGTTATATTGTTGTGTGATGTCTTGCGGAGTTGGAACGAAAGTTGTGTGATTGAGAAACGGACCGTGAGCGCGCGCGGGACCGGGAGATTTATTGTGGTGTAGAATACACCCAGAGTTGAGAACGTTGACCAGAGTTGTGGGGGTCACGAGACGTCATTGACAGACCCACAGAAGATAGGGACACATGTGTGAGTGTGTGAATAACCAACGCAGGTCGTAGGTTATGGTGTGCAGAACATCGAGTGATTGAATCCTATCGAGTGTATTAGAGGCGATTGTCCGGTCGTTCGTGGACAGACGGTTGCCAGATTGAGGTCAACAAGCTCAAGAGACTGATCGGTCATTGGTAAGACTGACGGTCAGAGAGGTAATTGTTCGGTAGGACGGACATTATTTCAGAGTATAATTGGGACGAATGCGAGTGAGAACAAGTGAATTAGAAAGGAGGGGAACTGCTGCGAGCGGAGGAAACGTGACGTCAGACTAGTGCCGCGCTGCGATAGGCCGGTTGGTGTGAACCGCGCTGGGATTGGAGGATTGAAATCAGGAAGTAAAAGCGGACATTTTGAGTACGAATAACAAAGTTGATTCATCATGAAATGTTTTAAAGCTTTACGAGAACTTTGTAGAGGTGATAGACATGTGGTTGTTCGGGAGGGAGAGGAAGCTCCTCCTGAGGACACACCAGCACATTATATGGCAAAGAATGTAGGATTGCATACTATAATTTGGCTCGAGAATTGGCATAAAATGACAGAAACAGAGGGAGATTTGTCGTTCCCTCGATATGGTACTTTCAGGTTAGAGGTGCTGTACCAGCTCAAGAGTGTAATGGCTTCATTACGACCACTACCTAGACCAACACAGTTTGAGGCACTACATGCGTGGATAAGGGCAGCGTATGATAGGAAGAAGGACAGATGCCAGGAAAGGGTGAAGAAATCGGTCAGGGCATTTCAAGATGCAAAATGGGATGCCTTGGAGAAACGGTGGAGAGCAGACACGATCGAAGGAGATAAGTTATACCCACTGCTGATACAAAATGGAAAGATTACAAGAATCGATGAGGATGACAGTGATTTAGATGACAGTCTGTTGGATAGGATGTTGGCGGAGAGGCCACCACCATTTAACCCAGATTCAGAAGAGGGAAAGACAACCCCGGCAGTGGCAATAGTTGATGAGAGTCAGAACCAGACTAGCATGAGAGTAGTGGGAAGAATTTCCACAGGAACGGAGGGGGCTACGGCGTCTATGATAACACAGCCTCCTGCGGGGAACACAAGATTACCGGACTCCTTGACAGTACCGGTTACCATTGGCCCTATAGTACCGGTATATGACCCAGACCGAGTGAGAGAAGGGAAGGGAGCTCCGTGCCGATGAGAAGGGAAGAAGGAAATAGTGAGAGTGGGAATGGGTTTGGAGTAAGGGTGGTTCATTTCCCAAGACCAATGGAGTCAAGTACGCCGTTACCGGCTACAGCAGACTCTTCCTTCAGGAGAGAAGAGGAGGGACCAGAAAGACCGAGGTCTTTACGGGAATCTAAGTCAGCTTTGAGGGAGTGGACACCAACAGTAACGAACCAAGAGGATAGGATGCAAAGAGATAGGGCACAAAATGTCTCGGAAGACAGACCAGGTTCCAGGAATATGGAAGGGAATAGGTCACAAGGACAGAATAGTGACTGTGATGAGCGGGACGGCTCAGGTTGTCGAGATGTACTGAGGAGTGCAGTACAGGCAAGGTTGCTAGACGTAGTGAGGCTGAAAGCAGAGGTAGACGAAATGATCAGTGGGGGTCTGCCTCTGGAAAGGATAGAAATCTATGGATCAGATGAGCTGCTGTTTGTAGCAAAAGATGTGACTCGAAAAGCTAGAATGGCACATGATAGGTTGAGGGATTTGGCCAAAAGATATGAGGTGGACCTGAATAAAACTAAAGCGTTACAGGGACCACACAGATTGCATTACAGTGATCAGGAGTTGGAGGAGAAAAGAATCACAGGGTTAAAGACGCACACCAGAGACCTGATCATAGGAATGAGAATATGGATTTTGTTGGACAAATGGGAAGAAAGGTGGTCCAAAAAGAAACTAACAAAGAGAGCAGAAGGGGAAACGCCGCCGCCAGGAGGGGGGCGACGGGTGTAGGAAATTTTCCTTTACGGGAAGTACAGAATGGAGGGTACGTGCATGTGCCGTGGAATAGAGGTGATTTGGCTGCATTTACAAATGATTTTCCTCGGCTGAGGGAAAAACCGGTGGAGTGGTACAAACAGGTTGAGCGGTTTGTGAAAATTTCAAAAGTATTGTGGATTGATTTGAACACTTTGTTTGACATAGTGGTACCAGGAGATTTGTGGACAGCATGTAAAGTCGCTATTGAGTGGCCGACTTCGGAACCGAAAAGAGAGGCGGTTACAAATGGTCCATCACCTGATGTCATGAAAAAGTATGAGCAGGTGATTACATGGTTGAAGTCGAAGATTTCACCGCAGGATATAGATTGGGTTAAGATAGATCGGACTGTACAGGAACCCAAGGAAACGGTGCATGAGTATTACGAAAGACTTCTGCAAGTTTTTAAACAGTATAGTGGGTTGGATGTTTTGGACCCTAAGGATATGGGACAGTTTGTCTCAAAGTTTGTAACAGGTCTGAGAGGGGAAATCAGCCTCATGATACAGCACCATTTGATCTGCTGGCAGAACAAGCCACTAGATGAAATTTTGCGGTACGCGAGGTACTGTAGTGATGAGGTGGATTCAAAACATCGAAAGCTAAAAGACAAATTGATGCTTGTCCAGATGCAGACAGCACAGAATCAGCCTAGTGGAGGGACCTTGGGGAGAAAGCAAGGAAATTTCCAGGGAAACCAGAATGGGCAGGTACAGGGAAAGGGAAAACCAGTAGACCCCAAGACAGGAGTGGACGTGGCCACACTAAAGAAGACCACTGCGTGTCATCTTTGTCGCCAGGTCGGACATTGGAAACGCGAGTGTCCTTTGAACCCAGCTAATCAGGTACAGGAAGAGGAAGAGGGGGCTCAGGCACCCGCGCAAGAGGTGGTTAACACAATAACGAGACCTAGAACGATGAAAGGGGGGTTTACAATTCTCATGCTCAGATTCCCCAAGCTCCAAAGTTTTCACAAGGAACACGAACGTACCAACAGATGCCCCTGTTCGAACGCTATGCTGAGGATAGCTTAGACCCTTTATCCTGACGGTGCCTGAGGGGGAGGAAGACTGCACACTTGGAGCGGTCTTGGAGGTAGACCAGAGAGGACCTTTTGTAGAGGCAGAGATTGAGGGCAATCCTGCAACACTTTTGGTTGATACTGGAGCTACCCGGTCTACTGTAAGATCTGCAGTAGTCCCTAACCTACCCCTCTCGGGACAATCGATCCAGGTTGTTGGAGTAGCGAACAAGAAGATGAGCAGCCCATTGACAGAACCGATCTTAGTAAAGATAGGTACTTTCCAAACTAGACATCAGTTTGTAGTATGTGACACGAGTCCAGTTTGTCTTTTGGGAAGAGATCTGTTGTGCAAATTGAACTGCACGATTTATTGTACACCACGAGGAGTGGAGGTCCAGACGAGAGATGATGATGCTGACTTTAAGATGGCCAATCAGCATCTGTGTATAGATCTGTACCCAATGGTGACTGTGGAAGAACTTCCACATGATCTGAGAGACGCAGTGTCGCCTGTGGTGTGGGATTTCGCAGGAGACGAAATAGGTTTAATCAGAGGGGTTGAACCAGTGCGGATTGAGGTGAAACAGAATGTTGATTTCCCTAGAACACCTCAATACAATTTATCGATAGAAACGATTGCAGGAATAAAACCTGTGATCGAGACTTTCATTGAGAAGGGTATTTTGAAGGAGATCAGAGGTAGTCCCTGTAATTCACCCATAATGGGACTACAGAAACCGAGCGGGAAATACAGGATCGTGCAAGACCTGCGAAAGGTCAACATGATAGTTGTCCCTTGTTGTCCAGTGGTACCGAATCCTTCAGTAATACTGTTCCAGATCCCATGTGAAGCCGAGTGGTTTACGGTTATCGATTTGTGTCAAGCCTTCTTTTCGATACCGCTCCACGAGGAAAGCCAATTTCTTTTTGCGTTCAGGCTAGAGAATCGCGTGTTAACATGGTGTCGTATCCCTCAAGGGTATACGGAAAGTCCATCGATCTTTAACCAGATCCTGAAGAAGAACCTTGAGAGTCTTGTGTTGCCGCAGAACTCAGTTCTCGTGCAGTACATAGATGACTTGCTCATTGCCTCAGAAACAGAAGATGCTTGCAGAATTGACACAGTAGCCTTGTTGAACCACTTAGCAGAGAATGGACATAAGGTGTCCCCGAACAAGCTGCAGTACTGTTTGAATGAGGTACAGTACTTGGGACACAGATTAGAAAAAGGCAAGAGGAAGGTGTCACCAGATCGAATTGAGGCAATAATGAGCATGGCGGTACCCACTACACAGAGGGAAGTTAGGATGTTTCTGGGAATGGTTGGCTATTGTCGACAGTGGATTCCTAGTTTCTCCTTGAGAGCAAAGCCTCTGCAGAGGCTTACGCACAAGGATGTGAGTGATCCGGTACCATGGGACGAGGAGTGCTTGATGTCATTCCTGCAGTTGAGAGATGATTTGTGCAGGGCTCCCGCACTGGGAATGCCTGATTACAACAAGGCCTTTTCATTGTTTTGTTACGAGAGAGGAGGATGTGCATTAGCAGTGTTAGCTCAGAACCATGGAGGTGTCCGTAGACCAGTTGCTTATTTTTCAGCTACTTTAGATCCAGTAGCTTCTGCGTTGCCCGGATGTCTAAGATCCGTTGCTGCAACAGGTGTCAGCATTGAAAGATGTGAAAGCATTGTAATGGGACATCCATTGACTGTACATGTACCACATTCGGTTGAGTTATTAATGACCAGGACCAAGACCCAGCACCTAACGAACAATAGGTTAACAAGGTACGAGCAAGTCATACTTGCCGCAGAGAATGTGACTCTGAAAAGGTGCTCCATCTTGAACCCTGCGACATTGATGCCTATACCGAACACAGATGATGAAGATTGTGAGGACCATGATTGTCTCGATGTGACCGAACTTTGCACCAAACCGAGACCTGACATTGTCGATGAGCCATTGGATGACCCAGATGAAATTTTCTTTGTCGATGGTTCATGCTTAAGAGACAGTGTGGGGCAATTGAGAGCAGCGTTTGCTGTATGTACTATTTCAGGAGTGGTCGACGCCGCTTGCCTAGAAGGAGTACGCTCCGCGCAGGTAGCTGAGATCATTGCCTTGACCCGTGCCTGTTTGGCCGCTGATCGAATTCGAATCACGATTTACACAGATAGCCAATACGGCTTTGGCGTGGTGCATGACTTCGGGCAGTTATGGTCTCAGAGGGGATTTTTGACATCATCTGGCTCACCCATTCGTAATGGAGAATATGTAAGAAAATTGTTAGAAGCATTACAGCACCCGAAAGAAATTGCTGTGGTAAAGTGTTCAGCCCATGGGAAGGGGGAGGACTTTGTATCCTTGGGTAATAACTACGCAGATGAGGTAGCCCGCTTCTGCGCAGAACAAGGATGCATATACACAGGCAGGGAGATAGAAGAGAGCCAAGAGGGAACCGATCTCAGCATAATGTTGGCCATGGCAGACACTTGGGAAGAGCTTAAGAGATTGCAAGATGAAGTCTCAACCAAGGAAAGAGAGGGCTGGATCAAAGCTGGGTGCGAGAGAGGAGAAGTGGATGTGTGGGTATCCAACGATGGGAGAGCTGTGTTGCCGGAAGAATTGTTGAGTCCGATGGCTAGATTGATACATGGACAGGCACACCTGGGTAGAGACGCAATGATGAGAGTGTTCAGACAGACGTGGTATAACCCACGTTTCCGAGCAATGGCTGAGACGGTATGTCAGAGGTGTGTTACATGTCAACAGATGAATGCTGGAAAGAAAACTGTAGTTACACTGAGT
The DNA here is from genome assembly GCA_963921515.1 of Calotriton arnoldi. Classification (NCBI taxonomy): domain Eukaryota; kingdom Metazoa; phylum Chordata; class Amphibia; order Caudata; family Salamandridae; genus Calotriton; species Calotriton arnoldi. The sequence continues at coordinate 663,192 of CAWUFW010008988.1, read as the reverse complement.
CATATTGGAAGGTCAGGAGGGCCCTTCAATAGACTACAGCTGGATTTCGTGGAGATGCCTAGGTGCAATGGCTTGAGGTACATTCTAGTGATAGTATGTATATTCTCACGGTGGGTGGAGGCATACCCCACACGCAGGTGTGACACTCTGACAGTGGCTAAATTACTGTTGAGGGAGCTTATCCCTAGATTCGGGATCCCGACCTCTTTGGAATCAGATAGAGGTGGGCACTTCCATAGCGAAATCATGAAGTTACTTTGTGCAGCATTGAACATTGACCAGAGACTCCACTGTAGCTACAGACCAGAGGCTTCTGGGATGGTGGAACAAGTTAATGGAACTTTGAAAGCCCGGATGGCAAAAATGTGTTCTTCAACATCCCTGAAATGGCCCGACGCCTTGCCACTGGTGCTCATGAGCATGCGAAGTGTCCCAGACAGAAAGACCGGGTTGTCCCCCCATGAAATAATAATGGGGAGGGCAATGAGACTGCCAGCAGTACCAACTACAGCCTTGATAAACATCACTGATGATTTGATTCTCGATTATTGTAAGGGACTCTCTGATGTGGTCCGTTCTGTATCCCAGCAGGTGCAAGCAGCTGTGGTTCCAGCCTCGAGTGATCTGTGCCACGACTTGTGTCCCGGTGACTGGGTGCTCGTCCGGAAGCACGTGAGGAAGAGTTGTTTGGATGCCCGTTGGCGTGGCCCGTATCAGGTGATACTTATCACGAACACAGCAGTAAAGTGTGGAGGATTGCCGAACTGGGTGCATGCTTCCCATACCCGCAGAGTTCCAGCACCCTTGGAAGAAACAGCTCCTCTCGTAAATGAAAACCCAGCTGACGTGGTAGGGCCACATGAGAGGACAAGTCAAGCTGTAAGGGTCGCTGACACAGCTGGTGGTGCACTAGAGCAAGCTGAAGGGGGTTTCCACAGTTCGAACCCTGATTCAGGCACTGAAGAAAGAGAAGGTGCAGTGGGCGGAGAAGAGTCAAAGGCAGCAGAAAGAGGAAGTAGTGCACTGGGCATAGAAGGAGAAGGCAGACGAACGAACAGAAGTGCTGAAAGTTGGCCTGAAAGACAGAGGCGACTGAACCTGAGGTTAGCACCTGAGAGAGACCTTGCTCCAGTGTCCGAAGTATCTGAAACCGAAGCAAGCGACGAAGACCAAGCACAAGACAGTCGGCGAAGGTCCAAGAGAACAAGAGTGCCTTGTCGCAGATACTCTACCCCTGAGTGGACTTACACTGTGTTTGATGCAGGGGGTGGTGAATACAGGGAGACTGAAGTCAGTGGAAGTGTTCAGTCGGAGCCCGAAACTGGTGGTGAAGGTGGTGCTGCGGATGCCAGGGTTCGAGATAGACGGAACACTGACACTCACGATTCCGAATCCCCCACTTCTGAGTGAAGTCCGAAACTTGCTTTTGCATCGGGTCGAATTCCCGCCTTTTGGAGCTGAGCCGTTTTCACACGAAGTGCTGCTTTTGCGTCTTGAACTTTTGTATCACGTTCTGGTCGTGCTTAATGAGGATCTCATTATGGATCAGTAATGAACTGTAAATAAAAGTCTAAAAGAAGAAGATAACCTAGGTCCGAGTGGAAGAAGAATAAACTTAGGGACTTTCCACAAGAAGAGGAACGAAAACTAGGGAAGTCTTTTTCTGGACTGTGTAAATAAGTTGTGATCGGAAAGGGAAAGCCCGGAGATTTCATGGTTGCTCGAGCTGGTTAAGCAAGTCATAAATAAAGGACAGAGACTTTTCTGAGTTCTTTGCGATAACCAAGACTTTTTGAGAACTTTCGAAATCATGGAGCCGGGAAATCCCAATCGTAGAGCAAAGTGGATTATAGGCATTCTTATAAGTAGTGTGATAATTTCTATAATCATAGTAGTTGTAGTCTCATATATTGGTTCGTATGAGCCAGAAGTAGAGGCAGTGACAGGGACACCCACACCTATCACACCTAGTCAGAAGGGGGTAGACAGGGCAGCTGATAGAGCTATGATTTTAGAAGAAAGTCGTAGATTGCATGTAGATTTGTCTAAGGGTGATTTTAAGCTTAATGCGTATGCTAAGTTGTTGTATGAGTATGTTGACGTGATGGATGCGAAAGATTGTTATGTGTGTATGCAGTTGCCTACTTCGGTGGATGAGGGTATTAGGTATCATCATCTTCCACTGACTTATGGTATTTCTTGTAGTCTTTTGCTTAGTTTGTTTTATGAGAGAGAGCAGTTCGAGTATTTCTTTTCCAATTTCGACGCAGTGCTTCCTGAAGTCCCAGCTTACAAGCATTTGAATAAGTATGATTATTACAAAACCGAGGACAGACTGAGGAAGTACTTCATACCGAGTTTGGAATTGGATACAGCATTCGCACACAGACACAATCTGACTTGCTTGATGTCGGATGTAGAGAGAAAGTTTGTAGATCAGGTTGAAGATAGGTATAGAAAGCTGACTGAATCCCGAGATTTAGGGCATCACAGGACAGATTGGACAGAGGAGGAACGGTTGCATAAGACCAAGGGAAGCTATGGTCCTATAGCGTTAGATAAGGAGCAGAGGGGTAAGTTGTGTATAAGGCGTTATCAGACTTACTACGAAAAGGTTCCAGTGGGACAGAGTACTTGTGATCACGTTTTCACCATGGCAGATGAGGCAAAAGATTTTCTCCAAGGTCCTGTACAAGTGATACCTACGGTGTATTACGTATGTGGGAAGAATGCTTACGTGAGGTTGCCTGCAAATTGGTATGGAACTTGTTATTTGTCAATAATATTTCCAAAGATTTACCATACAGAAGACTTAAATCTTCTGGAGGGTGGAGAGCATTCAAGAACGAAAAGAGCTGCAAGTGCAGGAATCGTTGTGGGGGATATCTTTGGAGCCATGATACCTAGTCTAGGAGTAGTCTTGAATGATGTGAAGATCCGGAGGTTAGCGACTGTGGTGGATGAATTTTCGATGAACACAGCAAAATCGTTGGTGTTGGTGGAAGGAGAGATGTTGTCGATAAGGGGAATGGTTTTGCAGAATCGCCTTGCTTTGGATGTCCTATTGGCAAAAGAGGGCGGAGTATGTAAAATGCTGAAGGTTCAAGAGTGCTGCACTTATATACCAGACCGTAGCAAGGATCTGGAGAAATATATAAGTAACATCACTATGATCCACACAAAGATAGCGGATTTGACCGAAGAAGGGGCCTGGGAAAAGGTCGGAAAGGGTTTTGGTCAAGTGGGAGGTTGGTTTGCAAACCTAGGAAAGGGATTCCTTGGGTACTTCCTGAGACCACTCCTTATCTTGGTGGTTTGTGTGGCTGGCTTGTGGATTATGATCAAGGCCTACAAATGGTATCGAGCAGGCAGAGTCAAGAGAGCTTTGAGGGAAAATGACATGAGATTGGCAAGATTGCAGGACAATCAGTATCAAAGGCTCAAGAGCATGGAGAACTTCAGATCAGGGAAGATGGGAACAAGTTCTGTTTAGGTCGGTTCCTTCTCCGAGGGAGTAGAATGAGATATGATGACAGGAGTCATCAAAGGGGGAACTGATAGAGCGAAATGTTCTTGTAAATTGTAGGGGTGCATCATAATCACTGATAGGCCGCACCCACATGTATTCAGACATATATTCGTTTATATTCATTGTATACTCATGCATGTTTAGCAAAGAATGAATAGTTCACTGAAACGAAGTGAATTCAGCAGTATAATGGTGTTAGGATAATGATGTAATGTAATGCTTTTTGAATTGTGTGAACATAATGCATAGAGGAATTAGTTCGTGTATGTAATGTAATTGCAGTAGTTTAAACGTGCACCATATTAAAGTTGCACATGTAATTCATTGTTTGCATAAAGAATCGTAATGAATATGCTTATAGGGAAAAGTAAGATGTGTGTTTAAAAGTTATATGTAAGGGCCTGACTACATATATGCTTAAGGAAGGCCTGGTATATTCTTATGTTAGCTTATAATGTAGGCCGAAAAGGGTTTCTCTTGGAAAGGCTCTCTGGGCATCAACGGTAGATTTAATTAGCACAGTAGAAGGTTTCTGTTGAACGTATCTTTTGTTGCAGGTGCAAGGACACATGTCTCGTTAGTAAAGACTAACTCTTTGTTTTCAAAAGTTAGAAAGATGGGAGGCATGGTACGGGGAGTGCAATGGAATTTAGGGATGATACTTTCAGCGGAGAAGGCGCCTGGGACTCAAGGTCAACGAAACCGTCCAGGATGAAGTCACCGTTTCAATGGAAAAGCACAAGAAAGAAGACCTGGCCAAGAGGGCGTAAACAAGGCGTGTACCTTTGTAGTATGGTTTTGTATTAGGGATAGTGCCCTGAGGGAGGAGGCCAGAGAAGCGGTAGGGGAGACCTGAGAGAAGGACAGAGCTGAGCTTAGGTATATGGTGATTGCACTTCTTAGGAAGTCTTCACAGCTGACACCTTTTATTCTTTCTTGCACTGGGAAAATCGTTATGCAGGGATGTCACTTAGCGTTAGTGTAGGGACAGCAATTGATTTTAAGCTTGTTTAGGCCCATGAAGAGCAACTTAGAAATAGGAGCAATCATAGTCTGGTTGGTCCTCCTAGAACTTTCTATTCTTCTTATCCTGAGTCGGATGAGACTCCTGCGTAGATTATTATTTGTATTAGTGCCCATCTATTTCTTTAACCTCGTGTTGAGGTGCTTGCACGTTCAGTTATTTTTGGCGATAATAAATTCTCAAACTTGAATTCGGAGTCCGTGGTCCTTTCAGACAAAATGAATGTTGATATCTAACCTGATGACATTCTCTCCTTTACACTATTCAACAGGTAAAAAGATCTTGGCGGCCAGAAGGTTCTTATAGATAATTAGATAAGAATCGGCGTTATCAGTTCATGCCTCCCTACCTACATTTTTCATCAGACTTAGAAAGGGAAAACCTGCATTTAAAACCAAACTGATGTGCACTGAGAATTCTTACATTGAAGTCACATTGAGGTTTTCAAGTAAGTCTGAAAACATTTTCAACGATGAATATGAAGGAGCAATTTGCCCTTGATGCTGCCATTCAAACGGAGCGATGATCACGTCAGCAATGTCATCATCAATGATGTCACGCTACAGATCACTTAAGGCATAGTGCAGTAAGCGGTTTGCAAGGCTCCAGCATGCCAGGTTTCTGACTAACCTGGCATGTTCTTTTTCTTAACTGACCCATTTTCTAAGCCTAGTGATAGGTGCTGCCCATGTATTTAAATAGGTTGGAATAGGTTGCTCACAGGCACAGTACTTGACTCTATTGAAGAAGGGGTTCGCACATGGTGGACGTTCCATCAACATGGGTGACTCCAATCCCCATATTCAGACCATGCTATGACTACTGGTTGGGGGCAGCTCATTACTAGCCTTGGTTTACAGATCTTTTCACATGTCCCCCAAGCTGAGGAGGCTGACTACCAGTCTTCTTTAGTAGTCTCTCATGACTGAGGTCCCTGACTCCCCGCGAGGTGCGAGACTTGCGTGTGCAGTATTTGGTGGAGTGCATGATTGAGGGGTTGGGTTTCCCCTCACTGCAATGTCAGACAGTATAGGTCTTTCTGCCACCCTTGCACATCCATGAAATGCTTATTTGTCTCCCTCCGCCTGCCACATGGAGTTGAAGTAAAACTATTGCTCACTTGGCTTGGACCTACGAAGCCTTCAATGGATTAGGGAAAGATAAATTATGCTCACCACACTGGACCACTGCAGTCTGGACTGGCCGGCTGGTGGCCTGCAAAGTGATAACACATTGGGAAAGTTAGTGGCTAAGGACAATTTGAAGGCTGTCACACAAACAAAGGAGTTATGTTGACATCATGTCTCCATTCCCCGTGTTCAGCTTTTGCAGAAAAGAACTGAAGCCAAATAGTAGCCCATGATTGGCTAGATAGTAATACGATATACACTCCTGGTGGTGTTGTGTGGTGTCTGCCATTACCAGAAATCAGAGGCACCGAGCACATTATGAACGTTCAGTAACTAGAGATTGAATGAATTGCACCTGGAAAGATGTGTATTTGAACTTGATTGGTGGACTCCAAAGTTGAACCTTTTCTGAGTTGCTGATTGGCCTGATTCCAACTGCCACTGTTTTTGTTAGTAAGTAGTCGGATAGATTACGTTGCTCTTGGAGAAAGGTAACAGAATTTATTTCTATTACTATTTTTCTCTTCTTAGACCTCTTATTAAGGAAGCTGAATAAAATTATGAGCTATATGTTCCTGCAACTATGAAGATTTGGAAAGGAGACATCCACATTGTGTACATTGCTTGTTGATTTGATTGCTTTTTTGGACTGAATGCGCCATCCCTGATTTTGGCCCAAGTCTCTGATAATTTATAACTGTGATAAGTTAACATCTAGTTTACTAATATGCATTCTGCTTGTGTTTCCATTTACACTACTTATAAATACTTATATTGCAGGTAGTCTATTGTGGTTTTCCTTGGTAAGCTCTTCCGTATTGATAGATAATTCCTTAATGTAGTCTCCCGTAGATCTCATTAGATGTTGTTTGGTCTTGACTGTCGATTTTTATATGGGCTTTCTAGGTTTCACATTAATTACACTTGTTTTGAATAGAAAAAGAGAAGTTAGTAATCTCATAGTGGGAAATATGGATTCTGGTTGTAATCTTAAGCGTACTTCCTTAAATGTTTAAGGTTTGCAGTATCTAGTTAAAATAAAAATGATTAGTGAATACATTGTTATAAAACTGATGTTGGTTTTCTGCAAGAAACTCATATAGATGATAGAATATTATCTACAATGAATAAAGTGTGTGCAGGAAATATTTCGTCAAGTACCATAGGAAGGAAAAATAGAGTTGCTTTACATTTGCTAAATATTTTCACATTTTGAAGCAACATAGTGAGGCAGATGGTAGATTTATATATGCTAAGATTAGATTTGACAAGTATTTTGTATGTTTAGTTACCTTACATGCACCAAAAAATGTAATACCCTAATGGATTGACTTTCAATGATCGAATTCAACCCTTATAATGGTTTTATGTGATTTAAAGAATTTTTCAACAGTATCAAATCTGCAGACAGTTGGTGACTGACCTTTCCAACAACTGAAGAATTTTACTTTTATTCTAGTTTCTATTCTTCAAATTCAAGAACTGACTACCTTTTATCCTCAAGAAATATGTGTAACTTAATTTCGAACCCTAAAATTGAATTAATAGACATTTCAGATCAAGCCTTGATTTCTATTTCTATCACTTGGAAGCATCTCCTAAATTCACCCTCACAGGTGCAGAATGATGCAGACATTATCCTAAATGAAGCTAAGAAAGCTAAACTCATAACTCATATTAATCATTTCTTTATTGGCAAAAAACCCTTGGACACATCAAGGAGTATTCCTTAAGATGCTTTGAAGGCATTCACTCGTGGCATTTCCTTGTCTATTATGTCCACTGTGAGCAGGAAATTTAAAAATAAAATATGAGAATTCACTAAAGAAATTACTACATATGAAGGATCAAAACATATGCTATGAATTCAATACAATGTTTAGTAAAAGGGAAGGAATGGGTGTCAGTTGTCCAATGACAAGGTCATGTATTATTACAATGGCAATCGGTCTGGTAAACGTTTAGCCAAATATCTACATGTGGGACAGCCAAAAACCAAAATGATGGTATACAGTCATCACATGATAAATTATGAATGAGTTCAAAAGACATTGTTAATTAATTGTTATCTCTCTATACCCAATATTATGATAAGTCTATACCTTCTCAAAATAAAGGTATGGACACGTTTTTTTAATCTTGTGGATTACATACAATCTTGTTACATGCTAGTGATCCAGCGGGTTACTAGCAACAAGCATTCATACACCGAATACTCACCTGGGCCCATTCATTCATACTACGCTAGCAATTTCCGCTGGTGGGTCAGTTGTACTCTTTATCAATATCCCTGCTACCAATTACTTTTCTAATTGAAGAGTAATGACTTACCAATGGACCCTTTGATAATTGGGAAGTTTAAAATGAGTGACATTCAATACAATTCATAGACCTGAAATAATCACTGAGTCAGGAAGTTTTAAAATGTTTATCTAAGGATTTATCAGAGTAAATTACAAACCACATAATACTTAAACGTATATCAAGGATGAAGCATACTAATAATCAATTATCGATCAATGACGGTCCCTCAGAAAGAAGAAGATAGAGACAGCAGCACAGCTAAAGGTTGCATTTATATTTACCTAAAGATGTGAGAACCAAACCCCTAGGCCAAGAAGTTGGAAAGATAGGTCCCAAGAAGGATGAAGACCAAGACCTCCGGACCAGGTTCAGGACAGGATAGGTGATCTCTCTATCAACGACGCCTGCGTCGTTCCCCTCTCTGACACTTCGCTCCTCCTCGATATCTTCCGTGTCTTCCTTCTAATGGAATCCGCCGCCCCCACCTCAGGACCTCTCTGGACAGCGGTTCAGTCTGCAATCGATCAGCTCGTTCTGTGGTTCTCAAAGCTGACAGCCTCAGCGCCAATGCTAACTCTAACTAATTAGCTAATTCTATATCTATTATACCCTTCTACACCCAGGTACCTCCCATTAATGTTTCAAATTTATGGGCCCACTACTTCTGATTGGACGGGGACAGGGGTTGATCCTCACACCATGTCAATTTAGTTCAATTTCTTTAAGCCCATTGTTTTAAAATACCGCCCCTCACAATTAATACATTTGCTTTATTTCCCACCCGTCTCACGACAAAGTTTAATACAATGTATATATAAAATGTTGCATTTGCAAGAACATCGCGGATGTAGTGGAGTTGGCCACCAGGTCTCGGCCTTGGATGACTTCCAAGTTGACTTCATCGCTGTGCCTTGATTTTCAGGGCGCATGCGCACATCTCATTGGCTTCAAGCTGCCCTTCCGTTAACCCAGGCCCCATTTTACGAACTAATAAAAAGTCAAAGAAGAAAACATTAAAATCACAAATAAATGTCTTCACTGTATACCCCCTATTTCTAATCTATTCCCATTTAATTATAAATCTATCCCGCATTAATAGCGTTAAAATACCACAGTGTTAATTGCAGCAAATGCGCAAGCTTTAGCACGTGAGAACATTAAGCAGCCATTTTAACACACACTGCGCAGAAGCAAAGTTTTCCCTCCAAGCAAAGAAAGACGTCATACCACGTGATATGGTTGACACATGCGCAATGAAGTTCCAGCGCTTTAGCGGCCATTTTGGATTAGACAAGCATTACTTATTAGTTAAACACATAGGCAAGCTTCACTTGGATACTATGTTCGTGTATGCATTTATTAGTAAAGACATTACAAAGTTTAATTAATTAATACTGTGAGAGGATTGCTTACGAGCAAGTCTCATTCTGAGTTCTTGCTCCATCAATCCCCTCTCTGATGGAGTTTCTGAGCCATCAAAAATTACCCACAACCAGATGCCAACTTTTAGCATAAAATTGTCTCAGCTTCACCTTTACACTTTCTATTTTTATCGTCTCCTTTCAGTTTCTTGTATAATTCACTTTTCAGATCTTCTAATTCAATTTCATCAAACTTTCGTTTCTTTCCTTTTCCAGTCACTATATACGTCTCATTCTTTCTACAACATTTGCACCATATCATTATTGACAATACTATTATTGCTATCCCTACTAAAGGTACTAATATTTGACCTAAAAGTCCTTTTCCTACATTAGCAAACCAGGTACCAATTGACGTAATGCTATTTGTCAATCTTTCCCATACACTATCAACTTCCAGTGGTTTTAATTCATTCTCAAGTTTCGTTATATTCTTTATATACGTTCCAATTTCTGCACAATATGTGCAAGAATGTTTCGTTTTCAACAATTTACAGACTCCGCCCTCTTTTGCTAATATTATATCAAGAGCAAGTCGATTTTGCATAACCATTGATCTAATCGCAACCATCTCCGCATTAATCATTAGAAACCCCCCAGCAGTATCCATTGATAAACGATCAACCACTGTAGATAATTTACATATTTTCCTTGAGTTCAGAATTATTCCCACTGAAGGTATCAATGCACCAAATATATCACCTACAATTTCAGAAAAACTAGCTCTTTTACTACGTGTTAATTCACTATTATTTTCATTGCTCCCAGTGTTTCTTTTTACGTGGTATATTTTTGGAAAAACTATTCCAAAATAACATCTTCCATACCACCGTGCAGGAAGCCTAAAGTAAGCTTTATTCCCACACACATAATAAATTCCAGGAAAAACTGAATCTGTTCCTCCTTTTAGTCCCCAACCTCCAAGAATTAAGAAATTATGTTCACATTCACTGGTACCGATGAAAATATTGTTATAATCAGTCTTTAACCTATGCAGACAAATTTTCCCTGTCTTTACAAAATCCAGAGCCATAGCAGCTTGAGCCTTGCCAGGTGTGTAAATACCCTCTTTCTCAGCCCAAGGTGGCAGATGAGCCTTATGCTCAGATGCTTTCTTTTGAAATCTTGTCTTCTATTTTCTACTAAGTTGAAAAATATCTTTTCTTCTTCATGTAACGAACATGTTAAATTGCTTCTATGTGCATGTGTTATATCTATCGATTTCATCGTTAGGAAAAATTCTCACATAAATTGTGCATCTTGACTACTAAGCACTGGGTTCATATTCTTTCGAATCGGAACCTCAGAAAATATCACATCTATATCTGAATAATAATACTGAAGTCTGCCTGTTTTATAAAATAAACTAGTTAATACACTACATGATATGCCATAAGTTAGAGGCAAATGATGGTATGTTAATCCTTCTGCTACTGATTCTGGTAACTTCATACAGACATAACAATCACTAACTTCCATTGTATCTACATACTGAAACAATAATTTAGTGAAAACATTTAAACTAGTATCGTTATCTGTTACCACATGATGAAACTCTGGTTCATCTTCTGCTTCTAATTTTACTCTATCACTTTTCAAGTTATCTATCCTTCCCTTAGTATCGTTGTTAATCTTTTTATCCATTATCATAAGGTAAGGAATTGCTACGATCACAACTAACCATACTACAAGCACCACTACCAGGCTACATATGCATATAGCACAGCATCTTTTACAACATTTCCATTTCGGTCTCCCAGAAACTCTGTCGTCAGGCATTTTGACAAAGAAGATTTCTCTTCTTTTCTTTTTCTTTCAAGTCTTTTACATTATCAAGGTGGCTTTATTTCTTTCTCATAAGTCAGTTCCGCACTTGTTCCTTCGTCGCCACTTTCACTTGACTCTGAATTCTCTTAGTCTTCAAGGATTATATAAGTCCAATCAGGACCTTTAAACTTATTGTTCACAAGTTTCAATCTTTTGCTTTTTCGTTTTTCAGTTCCACTTGTTTGTCCAGTTAGGCTTGTTACTTCATTTACTTGTTCCGGATCTTCACTTCTTGTTTCTATATGGTATTTTACTCTTTTAATGACACTAGGCCAATGATCACCTTTTCTGGCTTTCTTTGTTTGCACTGTCTCTTCACTTCTTACTTCTTCTCCAAAAGTTCTTTTATTTTCAAGCTGTGGCACAGTTTGTTTTTCTTCGTTTTCAGTCTCTTCTTCTATTTGTTCTTGATCAGGTCATATTGATTTTTCTTCAGTTGCTTCAATGTGAGTTTCTACTAACTGACCCTGTTCAGGATTTATGTCTTCATGTTTGAGGTTTTCGTGTTTTTCTTCTCCCTGAACGTATTTTTCTAGCTCTAACTGGTTCTGATCAGGGCTTATCGCACTTTGTACTTCTGCATCCTGACCGCGTTCTTCTAAACCTGTCTGTCCCTGCTCAAATTATGTTGTTTCGTTGTTGATTTGAGCCCAATTTCCTTTCCCTATCTGGTCCTGCTCAGGTTCTTTTATTGTTTCGTTCTCCCTATCCTGAGCTGCTTCTTCTTCACCTATCTGATCCTCACTAATTTCCTCTAATCTTGCTCGACTTCTTGTTTTGTTGTAAACTTCTGGTATGTCGACCACTGGTATCCAGTCCTGACTTGTGCTCGGTTGTTCTTCTCTCGAATCTCTCACCTGGGATTCTTCAGCTGGCCAACCTTCAGCTTCCTCGGTTATTGATGCTGACTGAGGATTTTGTCCTTCAGGCTCTGGCACCCTTTTGGTGTGGCTTACATGAATCCAATAAGGCAATCCTGCACATTTCACTGCTGTGTTCGTAACTAGTATAACCTGACAAGGTTCACCCCACCTGGGTGATAAACACGTATCTCTGGTGTGATGCTTCACAACCACCCAGTCTCCAGGGTTCAGATCATGCTCTTGTTCAGGCTGCCTGGAAACTGCGACTTCTCCAACCTGGTGAGAGACAGAACGCACTAGGTCAGCCAATCCTTTGCAATAATCTAGAACCATATCATCAGTTATGTTCAGCAGTTTATTTGTAGGTACATGTGCTTGTCTCATTGCTCTTCCCATGATTATTTCATGGGGACTCAATCCGGTATTTCTATCAGGAATGCTTCTGAGTCCCATTAAAACAAGAGGCAATGCATCTGGCCAGTCTAGCGATGTTGATGCACACATCTTTGACAGTCTTGATTTTATTGTGCCATTCATTTGTTCAACCACTCCAGAAGCCTCTGGGCGGTACGCACAGTGCAATTTCTGTTCAATTTGGAATGCTTCCCAGATTATTCGGATCACATCGTTATTAAAGTGACTTCCTCTATCTGATTCCAAAGTTACTGGGAAACCGAACCTAGGAATGAGTTCTCGTAGCAACAGCTTTGCGACTGTAATACTGTCATTCCTTCTGGTAGGGTAAGCCTCCACCCACCTTGAAAACAGACACACTATGACAAGTACATATTTCAGTCCTTTACATGGTGGTAACTGTATGAAATCTAGCTGCAATCTCACAAAAGGACCTTCAGCTTTTCCAATCTTTCCACAAGCCAATTACTGTTCTCCTTCCTGGATTTTTCATTTGGCAAGTTAGACACCTTTGGCAAAGACTCTCTGCTGCAGCCCTAAACTTTGGATTATACCAACTTTGTCTGAAAAGTCTAATCATGGCATTTCTCCCTACATGTGTGTCTCCATTAACCCTGGGCGGTGAACTACGCTACGCTCGCGGAGGTTGCGTAGTTTCGGCAACTTCGCGATTCGCGTAGAACGCGAAGTTGCCGTGCACTACGCAATTTGCAGCGTAGCGTAGCTGTTTTTCTTCTTCGCGCGCTCAATATACGTTCTCGCGCGCGCGGTAACGACCTACCGTGATTCTGCGATCGCCAACGCGACTTCCTATCCGTTCGTGGGCGCCACGAGATTTGGAATCCGGCCGCACGATCCCGCGAGAGTGTGCGAACATGTCATTCGGACGCGCGATCTGACTTCCGGCGGCAGTGTTGGTAAGATCGCGATCCCGAACACGAATAAACTACAATCTGGTGAAGAATATCTCTCGAGCATCATAAAACATTCTCGAAAATTATGATTTTGCTCAAAAAAACTCCTCAGATTGTGATTTGGCTGTAGTTTTTTGTGCAAGGAGTCCTTTTTCTTTTTTACTTTTTTTTCCAAGAGGAAGGAAGTGCCCCTGATTCTCAAACTTCCTGTTCCTGTCCAGCAGGCTCCTCCCAGTGCTTTGTCCATGTGCTGTTCACTTTCATTTGGATTTGGAGCTGGAAGGATCACTTTTTGTGTCTGTCTGCTGCATCATATCATTGGATTTGAGTACTTTTGGATTTGAGATTTTACAAGTAAGTTGGAGAATTGGTGTACTTGTTTGTTTGATTGGGGCTTGTTTGTACCTACATTTTTGGGGGATTTCCATCGTTTTGAAAATTTATTGTTGTGGCCTACTGGCCTGTAGTTTTGGTAGGGGCCTAGTTGTTTTTCTTTGATTGGAATTTCAGCCAGTAGGCCCAGACTAGAGCCAGAGGTACCCATGGGTGCATGTTTCTGTGGTGTCTGTTGAATTTAAACATCATGTAGGGCATGCATGGATGGCATTGGATTGAATTGCAAAATGTGGGTTTTGGGGTGGTATTTCAGTTTCTTCGCGCGCTCAATATATGTTTTCGCGCGCGCGATAACGACTTTTTGTGACGATTACGATGCCCAACACGCAGAATTTACAATCTGGCGAAGAATATCTCTCGAGCAGCATAAAACCTTCTAAAAAATGATGATTTAGTTCATTTTGCACAAAAAACTCCTCAGGTTGTCATTTAGATGTAGTTTGGTGAGCAAGGAGTCACTTTTTTTTGTTTTACAATTTTTTTCAAGAGGAAGGAAGTTGCCCAGAGTCTCCAACTGCCTGGTCCTGTCCTTTGTCTTCACTTTCTTGTTATTTTGGGTGGCCTGGCCATGTGGGTGGCGGCCATTTTGTAAAGCCAGGCATTGTGCTTTTGCCATAGGCCTGCATTGTCTGTCTTGTGTTCCTTTTCTTGTTGTTGTGGGTGGCCTGGCCATGTGGTGGCGGCCATTTTGTGGGACCAGCCACTGTGCTTTTGCCATAGGCCTCCAAGCTTGCGGCCTAGTCTGCCAGTAGGCCCGGAGCCGGAGGTAGTCATCCTCATGGGTGCATAAAAACTGTTTCTGTGTTGTCTGTTGAATTGTAACATAATGTAGGCCATGGATGGCATTGGATTGAATTGCAAAATGTGGGTTTTGGGGTGGTATTTCAGTTTTTGGGTGTGTGTTAATTAAATAGGCCTTTTCAGCCACTAGGTAACCCTGGGCATTCAGCTCGTGGACTGTGGGCAACTCCGCACTGCGCAACAACGCAGACTTACACTTTTTATCTTCTTCGCGCGCTCAATATACGTTTTCGCGCGCGCGATAACGACTTTTTGTGACGATCGCGATGCCGAACACGCAGAATTTACAACCTGGCGAAGAATATCTCTCGAGCAGCATAAAACCTTCTCGAAAATGATGATTTAGTTCATTTTGCACAAAAAACTCCTCAGGCTGTCATTTAGATGTAGTTTGGTGAGCAAGGAGTCACTTTTTTTTGGTTTTACTATTTTTTTCAAGAGGAAGGAAGTTGTTGGGTGGCCTGGCCATGTGGTGGCGGCCATTTTGTGGGACCAGCCACTTTTGCCATAGGCCTCCAAGCTTGCGGCCTAGTCTGCCAGTAGGCCCAGAGGTAGTCATCGTGGGTGCATAAAAACTGTTTCTGTGTTGTCTGTGGAATTTTGACATCATTTAGGCCATGGATGGCATTGAATTGAATTTCAAAATGTGTTTTTTTTTTTTTGTAGGGTCTATTGCACTTTTTGGGTGTGTTAAATAAATGCCTTTTTTGCTTGTGTAATTATAATTATGTGTTGTTGTAGTGGTTGTCTAACTTACCAAACTGTTTTTAGCCATGTGGATTTTAGTTTTTGCATTAAAGCTGTGTGTTTTATCAGGCATCCTTTGTCTGCCCATATATAGTAGGCCTGCTTGAGTTCATTGTTTGCCGTGCCTTGTGCCTGTGAGTCACCATGTTGCTGGGGGCCATTTTGTGGTGGTAGTTAGTAGTGTGCTGTTTTTGCCACATAGGCCTGCGTGTCTTTCCATTGTTCCTCTTGTCTTACTGCTTCCAAATCCATCCCCATTGCCAGCTGCAGCTCCCTGATGCTGCATACACCCCACATGATGCACAAATTTAAGCCAAACATGCTCCACTACATTTTAGTTTTTGTTCTTTACTATTGTTATTCTTCCAGAGTGTACACACTACACAGTAGCCAGGAAAGCCCTGGCCTTGTTGTCAAAGTCTCATAAATGGCTACACTGTGTGTTGTTGTTCACTGAGTTTCTAAAATTTAATAATTGAGGCCACCACACAGTAAGTTCTATATTATATTTGTTTGATTTGTGCTATCGTTTGACTGATGTTATTCTGGCTTTTTTGCTTTTAGGTGCACAAAGACTGAGGAGGAGGCGTGCCATCATTGCCCGTTGCACTGCCAGACAGACATCCTGCTGCTGTACACAACGTGACGTGTGACCTGACCAGACATCTCTGCAACTGAGTGCTGCTGACATCTGAAGAAGATGGGCCCAAAGAAAGCAGGTACCAGGTCCTCGAGTAGCAAGAAAGTTGCTATTGAGAAGAATGAACAGAAGAAGGAAGTGACACTTAAGTCTGGTGTGCCGGCCAATACCTTTTTTGGGAAAAAAAAAATTACGCCTGCAGCAGCGGTGTCCGGGGGGCAAGCTGGGGGCAGCACCTCCGCATCAGTGGGCCCAACCCACCAACCCAGGCCCAAGAACATGAGTGTGGAAGAGGTAGCAAGCCTAATGGTGGAAAGCAGTGATGCTGAGCCTGAGATAAACTTATCGCTATCTCAAAGTAGTACCCAATCAACGCAGGAGGAAACACAGCAGATAAGTGGTCAACAACAACAGCCGCAACCACCGCCCGCAATAGTAGTTGTTGTTCCTCCCGAAGTAGGGGCAGTTGAGGAAATTGAGCCTCATGCAGAGGTAGAAGAAGAAGCCACTAATTCAGAAGATCCATTGTCTTCCAAATCTCCAGCAAGGAAAAGGAGGGGTAGTCCATCAAGTTCTTCGCCAAGCTCCCCTTCTGATGATCTAGATGCCACTTGGAAGCCACAAACTGAGTCTGAGAGGGAGCCACGTCCCAAGACCAAGCTAGGGAAAAGGAAGGTTCCAGAAAGCCTTACACTTATGGAGGTCGATGTAGAACAGCAGGATGATGATGATGAGCCAGTCATCACGAACATCACTCCCGGCCCCGAGGAGATGGAGACCAACATTATAACCCTATCCAAAATCGCTGCGAGTGCGAAGGATGTAGCACGCATACCTCCACAGGTAACACCAACACGACCTACAGCTTCCATATTTGCATTAGCAAAGGCCCGGCAGCGACCTACATCCAGCACAACCACCAGCTCAGTAGAAGTAGGTAGTGGTACAGCAGCACAGAGTCAAATTCAACACACACCCTCCAGATCATCCGGCATTGGAAGTGGCACCTCCAGCAGGAGGCAAAAGTTAAGCTCCCCAGTTTGGGACTTCTTTACGGTTAGCGAAAAGGAGGAGAACATTGCTATATGCTCCATTTGTAATACCTCTGTAAGTCGTGGTAAGCTTGGTACAAACTATGGTACCGGAGGCCAAATGACCCATTTGAAAAAACATCACTTGATCAGCTGGGAGGACCACCTTCGCGGCATAAAAACTGCAACCATTGGTGTTGGTGGGGATAAAGGAGTAGAAGACCCGATCACGGTGGTAGAGGAAGGACAGGGAGACATTCTCTCTGGTAGTGGTACACAAAGTCTCCCTGTCCCCAGCAGTGCAGTGTTAACGTCACCCACATCTTCAGCAACATCTCAGTGGCACATGAGTAAGAGTCATCCTGAGACACCAAGGAGTACCGCGTCCGCAATCAAAAAAAGTGCGTTGTTGAGCCTAAGAGAAAGGAAAACCATGCAGCCTACCATTATCAGCATGTTTGGGGAGAGGGGCAGTATGAACGCAACCACCCAATAGCACGTTTGTACAATGCGAAGCTGGCTAAAATGTTAGCACTGGACCTTCTCCCTTTTTCTTTTGTTGAAGGGGTGGGTTTTCTGGAATTTGTCTCAACCATCTGCCCAAAATGGCATGTTCCCAGCCGCTACTATTTTGCCAGAGTTGCTGTTCCAGCACTACATCACGACGTGCGGGAATTGCTTGGAAAAGCCTTGAAGCAGAGTGCTGTTCACAGTATCCACCTGACAACAGACATGTGGACCAGTTGCCAAGCCACAGATTACATGTGCATCACTGCACACTGGATCTCTTTGCGGGGGTTAGAGAACAGATATCTGCTGGTGTTGACGCTGCTGAGATTTTTCATGCCACTCGCAAACATGCAACTGTAGCCATGTTTGCCATGGAGAAATCTCATACTGCTGCAAACATTTTGGAAGAGTTTAACACCAAGGTCTTTGAGTGGCTGCGCCCAAGAGGACTTAAGATTGGTTTTGTTGCCACGGACAATGGCAGTAATGTAGTTAAGGCCATGGGAAATGGTGGCTATTTCAGGGTCCCGTGTTTGGCACACTGCATTAACATTGTTGTTCAAGACTTTTTGAAAAATGAATCCAAAGTCAGCAACTTACTGGCCACCTGCAGAAGAATATCCACACATTTCAGCCATTCTTTTAAAGCCCGGAAGCAGCTGAGGGTCATTCAACGTGAGCATAAAATGCCAGTCAAAGCGCTCATCCAGGAGGTGCCAACACGTTGGAACTCAACTTATTACATGCTTGATCGTCTGTTTGAACTGTACATACCACTCAATGCTTATGTCATGCAAAGATTAGGGGAACCTACTGTGAGAGGCATGACCGTTGAGATGGGTCAATGGGACCTCATTAAATGCCTGACTGAGATGCTACTTCCTTTTGAGATCTTCACACGTGAAGTCAGCAGGGAGGACTGTACTATGGGCCAAGCTATCCCATTGTTGCACATGCTAGAGCAACAGCTGAAGGAGGTGTCTGAAACGTACGCAGGTGTGGATGACAAACAAGACGCATATCAGGTGGCGGAGACCTTAGCCACTCGCTTATCTGAAAATACAAGGATTCAAAATAAAATTTTGTCGCAACAAAATTACATTACTGCCACAATTTTGGATCCACGGTACAAAGTATTTCTGAACAGCAAGGCAGTAATTCCATTTTCGGAAGTGGATGTTGCCAACTACAAAACATTGATAGTTAAGGAAGCCACTATTTTTGAAAACGAACGGCTGTTAATTACAGACCCCCCACCCCAGGCCATAACAAGTACTACAGGGCATCCAGAGTCAAGTTCTACTTCGGAGCCTGAGGGCAGTGCGTTTGCCTCCCAGCAGTCACCTACACCAACAATAACATCAACAACAGCAAGAACAGGATCATTCACAGTACAATCGGCAACTGATTGGTTTCTACGGCAGGGGTATGGTAAGTCCAGTGCTGATGCAAAGGCAAAAGAGGCCGAGCACATCGGAGCACCCCTGAACATTGAGCGGACGGTCCAGGCCTATCTGGATGACCCAACAGAGGTCTTCATGGATCGAAACCCATTGGTGTACTGGTATGGGAAAAGAAGCCAATGGACAGTGCTCAGAAGGCTGGCGATAAAGTATCTGGCTTCCCCTGTCGCAAGTGTCTCCTCTGAGCGTGTTTTCAGTGCTGCTGGTGCCATTGTAACTTCGAAAAGGACCAGTCTCTCGCCCAAAAGCGTGGAGAGGTTAACCATGATCAAAATGATTCAGCACTTTATACCACCGGATTACAAAATACGTGAATCACAGCAGGAAGAGGAGAGCGACTTCGATGACGTAAGTAGTGCGTTACAGGACCTACTTCTGTCCGAACCACCAGAGTTTGAGGACGAGCTCCTCTTCCCTGACAACTAGGCTTTCAAATTGTTACTTTCTTCCTTCCTTTATTTGTCTGTGTATCTGTCTTTCTGGTTCAAATCAAATCACACCAAATCCATCACCACCGTCTTCTCTTTTTATTTCCCTATTGGAGTTGCACGTCTGTGCATTTAACTGTCCACTCTTCAGAGTCCTGCTTCATCTTCCTGTCTCGCCCTAGTACATTTCCATCAAGCCACACATTGGAGTACAAGAAATGTTGCCTTTAACAGTCCCTCCATAAGAAGTGAAACGTGACTATAGCTATCCTCCGTTTTGTTTCCGAGCCAAAACTCATCAGTGTACGAAGGCTACCGCCTCTGCAGGCATCCACTACTCTTCACTGTCAGAACTTGGGCAGGCATCCAAAAGTAAACTCATCACTGTCCGAAGGCTACAGCCTCGGCAGGCATCCAAAGCTCCTCACTGTCAGGACAGAAGGTACTTGGCAGAGAAAGACAAGACTCTTCGAAGAAACTTGCTGACATTTGTGCAAACTCAATTGACCAGCAATGAGCGCTACCCAGGCCGCAGCCCATCATCACAGTGCTGACCATGTGAAGCAACTTAAACTGTGACAAAATGCCACAGATGAATAAGACGAAAACCGAAACAGCGACTAACACTCAAAATGAATGTGGACTGGAGTAATGATGAGGCCACTGCCCCGTTAAAAAAAAACCACACATCTGTCAGAACTAGGCATCTGATGATCTGACAGCCAAAGAGAAGAGCAAGACAGGTAATGATGGAATGCATTGGATGCTTGCAGACTCTGAGCGATTGCTGTTGTTTGTTGTGTTGATGTTGTGCATGAAGTCGAACTCTACTCTACTAGTTAATCTACAAAGTGACTCAAGTGACAGTCAATGTTTCCCCTCTTGTTGTTTAATAACCAAATTGTACTCCTACTACTGCAGGTGCAGGCCAATATCTGTTGCAATTTTTTAATATGGAATATGGACTTAATCGGAGTCACTACAGACTGAGTTGGAGTTGGACAACACGTACCACACCATCTTGATGACCATACTATCTTTGCACGCAGTCAGTCACTTGGATCGGAGATGATTGAAGGAATAACTGCGTTTCATGAAGTGGCATAAGGTAAACATAAACACAACAATTCAACAAGAAAGTAAACACAGCAGACCTACATGTCCATGTAGTGGTGTAGTCGAGTGTAGTCATGACTGACAGCGGCGCATTGATTTTGTCACTTAATTTTGAAAATGCTAAGCTGCTGTATATGCCTTTTGTCTGGCTCTGTCAAAAATTAAGGTAAATGGAGGTTGGGTCACGGGCTGGTGCTGTGGTGGGCCTGTTCTGTCCTGTTGTTGTTGTAGCTTAATACTGTAAACAGAATATACACGATATATCCAAGCCGCCTCAGTCTGAAAGTGTTCTCTCTTCTCTTCTTGGACTCCACCGTAATTGATGTTTTTTTTTATTCATTTATTTTTCAATACCCCTTTTGTTTTTCCATCTAGACGTTACAGGCCAGCCTTTACCCTGTGCTATACTGGGAGACACAACTCACATTTACCTTACCAATCCGCATCAGGAAGGCCACCAAGATTCATGTGCTGAGCGTCCATGGAAGATAGGACCAAGAGGAAGGACGAGATTCAACTCCACAATTTGACCAGGATAATCCAGTAACTTTAGTATCATTCATCATTCATCTTTTAATTAATTGGAATCCTTTTTTCTCTTCAATCATTACGACTGTGTGTTGTTGTTTGTTTGCTAATTGATCCCTACAACTATTTTTTAATTTTCTTTGCTATCTTTAAAAGTAAGCCCAGTACAACATGGAATTTGGGTCTCTGAGGGCATATTACGGGCAAGGCAAATTGCATAGAATATACTGCTGCCCTGTACTGTCTAATTGTCTAGTAGGAGTTATTAAGTACTACTCATTAACCATCAAGTTATCTTCATCATCATGCATGCATTTCCCTTTTCTCCCTTTATAGATTTTTGGGATAAGATCATGGTCGTCTGCCAAGATTGCGCTTTGCTTTTGTTGTCCATGCGTACTGTTTTTCATTCTCAAACCTTTCCCCAAACCCCCTTCCCATCCATTCATCAAACCCTAACCTTCTTCCCCCGGGCTGTGATTTATATTGAGGTGTGATGTGACTACATAAAATGTACACCAATTGATCACACGCTTGCTGGGGCAGATGTGGTGAAAGCAACACTAATTCAATTGCAAGGCAGGGCGAGGAGCTTCTTCTGCTTGCCCACCCATGCTCAGTCTATGTGCAAGCCGTCAACGGCTAATAGTAGTACATCATAATTAATTGCCGGCATTGATTGGATTAATCATCAAACTCCTACCACACAGCAGTAAAGGTTACGAATTACGATTGTGTTAAGTTAAGTGACTCACTCGACACAACTACAGTTTGTAACTTCTTGTACTAGGCTGTCCCCGCCACCATTATGTTTTATTTGACTTTAGCAGTTGCAACTGCAATATTGTTTGTTTGGCAGTCTTCTTCTGTACTGTATTTTACTTCGTTCTACTACTCCTCCCACAGTCACTCTCAGGCAAGTGACTGTCTCTTTTTAATTTTTTAGCAAATGCTACTGCCAGTGTCTACTCTACTACTACCACCACAACCATGGCCTCTTCTCCATTCTCTCGGTAAACCATGCAGCCATCGCTGTGCCGAACGTAATCATCATCAATCACAGGTAAGATAAGTTTGGTGGGAGGTATAATGGACTAGGAGGAGAGACTGACAGTACTAGTAGGACAAATAACTCAGTGAGGGGTACCGCATCTATCTGTTTGTGTTACATCATCGGCAGATTATTTAAATCAAACACTGGCTGCGGCCCTGCAGCAGCAAGGAAACCAATGTGACGTTAATTCGTAAAACAGTAACCCCCACAAAACATTAACATTGTATGTTTAAGTATAAATATAATTTATTACCCTAACAAAAATAAACTATCCCACAACTGACCCACCTCTCCCTAACCCCAACCAATGTCCAAAACGAAAAAGTCCAAAGAATGTCCAGAAACCCCAACGCCCAATTCCCACCCACCAACAAAAGGAATAAAAAGGGGCAATGCAACAGGGTCCTAGATGTTATATTCGGCGGGCTTTGAGGTGTTTGTCCACCAGTATTTTGACCCGCTCCTCCAGTTGCTCCTCTAGCCGTGACACCCGGAGGAGAATCTTTTGGTGAAATGCCCTGCAGTGGCATCCAGGATGGGGGACAGCACTGCTGGCTGCTAGCGAATTGCGGCGGCGGGCGGCTGCCAGACCGCGGTGCCGTACCACTGGAGTTGGGGCCTGGCTGGGGCCCGGGGCATCGGATGAGACTGCAGCTGCTGCCGCCTCCTCTGCCTGAGCCACAAGCCGCCGGTACTCCTCACATATGGCCTCCAGTTTCTGGCGCCGGGCCCTGGCTGCCAACTCCTTCCGGGATGGTTTGTCTTGGGAAGGAGTACTATCTATATCAAGAAAGAAAAAGAATATTGTTGTAACCAGTACTCTTAGCAAAACAGTAACACAAAATTAATTCAACACATAATGGCACAGTAGCACTAGCAAGAAGCACAGTACATAACATTTGTGGTAATAATCTATCTATCCTCCCACTTCCTCGGCCTCTAACATTTGTGGGAGTTTCAGGCATTATACTAGCACTATGGACTCCAACCAGTACACAGTACACCAGTCTTCTTCTTATCTCTAGTTTATCGAAATGACATAACCTGGTTGTAGCCGGCATGCCAGCTCGGTCATCTATGCTTGCACCCAAGACAAACATACGAATCATGACGCAGACTCACGTTAGTTTGATTTACTACTGTCTGCAGGTGGGGAAGCTCGTATTTTTCTATTACGGGTGGCACTGGCCATACTCTCTCTGTTACATGGAGGGCAATTGGTCAATTTCACAGTGCCCTGGCTACTACAAAAAGGCAGATTATATATCTGATCCAATGATCATTGCTTTTATATGGGACGACGACATAAGGTCAGTAGCGGTCGGTGGTGGAACTCGGGGAGTTCTGCCGGGCGGTGACGTGGGGAGGGGCAGGGTGGGGGTAGTAAACTATGGATTACGGCCAATTACAGGTAAGTAAACATATAAATAAATAAAACTAATTTTGTTGCGCGCACTGCATCGCATTTGGCGGTGCAGTGCGCACAATGAAATTCGCTTTATTTATTTGTATGTTTACAGTAAAGTTACCTGTATTTGGCCGCGTAATACATTGTTTACTACTACCCCCCACCCTGCCCCACCCCACATCGGCTTTGCTACTCTGGCGCGGTTTCTTTTACATTCCCTTAAAACTAAAACTGTGCATCCCGTGACAGTCTCCACCTATGCTGTCTATGATGAATACCAAGGCATCCATTCATTCTAAGTAAATGTCAATCATTCTTCTTAATATCTCCACAAACCTTACTTTGTTTCACCAACAACAACGCATGCGTCCACTCACTCCGTTGCTTGCCTTGGCTTTGAGTTTCACCCAAACACCGCTGATGATTCTTGCTATCCACAGTATCCACCCATACTGTGTCACCCACCCAGGCAGGCATCCATTCTTCTTTCACCTTCCACCCATCCTTCAACAACACATGCATCTGATTCCTATCAGCCACCTATCCATGCTTCCAACGTATCCTTCTCTGCCAGTCATCATATTAAATCTCGCCCGCCCTTCCTCCTTCCACCCTTCTTTCCCTTTTTGTTCAACACATCCATCAAGGTCATCTGATCTGACTTTTAGTCTCCTCCATAAAACTTTCACAGCTGAGTTGGAGTCAGATATAAGAGGCCATTGGTTAATCAAGTCACGCTGGTAATGCTATTGCTACTGCATTGCTCATGCTAAGTAAAGGGTGTCTTCTTTAACCGTTGTATAATGTTCACTACAACTTCATACCTAATAAGTCTCAACAACAGTACAGTGAGTGAAGTCAACACACCCTTCCAGCTAGTGCAATGTCAATAAGTCATGAATATAACTTACCACCGCCCGCCACTGCTGCTGGCTCACCCCCTGTAGCTCCTGCAGGTGCCGCATCTTCTCCTGCCCCCTCCGGAATGCTAGAATCGACGGTGGCCACGCCGGCACTGGTGGTCGCTAGTACGCCTAGATAAAAACATGACACATTTTTAGATGCCTGTACACCTCCCCCTATTTATTCGTTTTCACTAGCAAGATTGAAAAAAAAGTTAATACATACATATTATTAGAAATCACATTCAATAGTCCAAATCGGGTACTAGAGTAGAGTCAGTAGACACTAGTAGTGTTATGGTCCCTAGGGTCATTATTATACTATACTCTACTCTTTGCAAAGTTAGCCTGAGCCATGCAACCATTTTTCGCTTCATGTCTTTTGCGCATGTTACCTCGCAGCTTGTTGTGCAGTAACAGTAAGACGCCTTTTTGAGCCCACATGAGCACATACAGCTACTGTCTGAGCGTTGCGTACAAGAGGTCGAAAAACAAGCCACTTTGTTATGGAGTTCGGTTAGTCCGTATTGCTTAGCCATAAGTAACATGTTACACTTTTTTGGCAGGACTGAGAAATGCTTGCATTATACTATCTAACGTGCACCATTTTTCTCAGGCAGAGGATTCCCTTCTACGAACCAGAGATTTGCAGAGCTTATGAATGATGCATGTAACCAGTAATTCTACGTTCTACGGTGAGGAGTCTCCCAGAATTCACACAGATCTTTTGTCTTATATCATCATGCACTTGTTGTAACAATGTTTATTGTTTTAATCTTATGCATTTTGCTGTTGGATCTGGCTGGAGTACACTGAATTTTATAGAACAACATACAGTAGCTTGTTAGTTGAAAATAAACCTTTTGAACTTACACATAGACTCTGTGGTATTTGGTGTGGTGGTGGTGGTGGTGGACTTACATGAGTGAGTGAGCGAAAGGGTGTTATCTGTTCTGGGTTGTGTAATCATTGGGTATCTTCGGGTGGGGGTTCGGGGACCTAATGAGACACTATAGCTAGTCGTTCAGGGGATTGTGGGTTCACTTCTGACTGAGGTGTGAGGAAGGTCCAAGTTCCAAACTCCCATCACCAACATCCTATTTTCTTGTGCATAGTTCTGCATGGGGCTGTGCAGAATCCCATTCCCCACATCAGTAGTAGTATGTACTATATCCTATCAAAAATAGTCAAATATCTGGTTGGGCATTTTGTTTGTGGTAATTGTCAAAGCCTCAAGATTAAGAAGCCTAGAAGAGGACAACCGAAAGGACTGGACTCAGTGGCTAGAGCTATTGGTCAATCTGAGTTTTATTCAAAACCGTAAAATAAAGAGTGGCAATGCAAACTGGGAAAGCTTAGCGACAGACTAATAGTAGTATAGTAGTACAGACATTCATAGCAGAGGCAGTTAGAACTTAGAGGCAGGGATAACCAGAATTTAGAAACAGATATTCAAGTCAAGATCATTGAATCTTTTGTAAAAAATAGAATTAGGGAGTGGAACCAGAATTAATAGTTCGGAAAAAATAAGGTGCAGTAAAAGTTAGGGCAATATAATTGTTAATATTAACCACTGGAGGACTTACTGGGACCAGCAGCAGGGCCCTCGGTAGAGGAGCGGTCCTCTGGTGGTTGTCCCGCCGACTCGGACCCCGACTTCTTGCCCCTGGGTGCTGCAGATCAGTGATCATGTAAGATATAATAAAGAAAGACACAAACATTAATGATTGCTGTGAAACAAATTAATTATGTAAAAAAACGCACAAAAAACATTTTAGGAAACAAAAATTGCAATAAAATTGACCTATCTAATCCGATTGACTACTGGCTTGCGGGATTCACGGACAGTCTACTTATTTAGGAACACTAATTCAGTGTTCCATTCAGATTGATTCAAATAAAATCCTGAACACTAACTAAGCCTAAGTACCACCTGACCTAGCCCACCTATTCCAGGCGGGCCAATTGGTCATTAAGTCTGCATTTCCATTTTTTTAGCCCTCAAAAATGCATAGATGAGAAGGAGGACACATGCATAAAGGTGCATAATGCATACACCAAATTGTTGGTTGGTTGCGTCTGATGTTCTGCAGCTGACTGACACTGAGCCTACCACTCACTAAACAAACTACAAAAGGTTCTACTAAGGACTGGGGTAAGCAGCACTCAGTGACAGAGGATGCGTCACGCAGACCGCTCAAAAATGATCAACTAATAGTAACTAAACCTAGTATCAAATTCCATCCACCACTATTTGACAGGAGGACAAAGGAAGGACTAGAGTCTCTCTAGCAATAGCATTACCTAACTGAAGTTCTCTAAAGTAAACTCTTACATAATAATAAGAACAAGCGAGCGCAAAGTTGCAAACAAGTAAGAGTAGCGCCCAGCACCTGTGTCCTACAATCACAGAAGAATTTGAAACGTAATTTACCTGCAATGTAAGCAGCAGTATTCTTGTTATTTGTAAAAAATGTATACACAAATCACAATATACTACTATATATATTAGCTACTCACCAAGCCCCACGATCTCGACACCTAGCAGGTCCGACAGGTCCTGCTCCCGGTCCAGGATGTCTGACCACCGGTGTGCCAGCTGGTTATGGGTGCGCCGGACCCCTGAGCAGCGAAACACTGCCCGGCGCACGTTCGCCCACCAGCGGTGACGCGCCTGGGTAGGGTACCCGGAGCCTGGCCTGCCGCCTGCTGCCAAGGTCAAGGGGAGGTGGCGCTGAAGAAAAAAAACAAGGGCGGCCACCTCCGCCTCACTAAAAAGCTGGCGGGCTTGCACCCCTGCAGGGCGCAGTCTGCCGCAAGGCAGGCGGCTCTTGGGTGCACGCGCCTTGCCCTTTGAGCCGTCACTGCTGCTACCCTTCACCATGGTTCTGGGGTGGGAGGACGAGGCGGAAAAGAAAAGTTTGAAGGGAAAAATAAAGTTAGGGGAAGAAGTAGGAGCTTAAAGAAGAAAGTTATATAAAACAGTCGAAAAGTAAAAAAAACACAGTAAAAGGTTGAAAACAATGCAAAATATAGACTTAGGCAGAGAGAGAGATAGATAAGAAATAAAGAAAAATTGAAAAACAGTGTAAAAAATTAAGGATTGCAAAGATTGAGGGAGGATAGAAAAGCAGGCCCAGAACCATAGCATAGAGTGAAAAACAAGATGGCCGCGCCCATCGCGACCGCGTGGGTAAGTTCGCGCGATATTTCTCCCCGAGCATGCAAAAAACATCACGAACACGTACAACGCGTTCCCGAACATGAAATGCGCATCGCGAGCACGCTATACGCGACCCGGAACAGGAAATAAGGGATCGCGAACGGGCGGGACAAGTGAAAAACAAGATGGCCGTGCCCATAGGCGACCGCATGGGTAAGTTCGTGAGATACTATACCCCGAGCACGCAAACAGCGTCCCGAACACGCACAACACGTTCCCGAAGAAGAAAAACGCATCGCGAACGGGCGCGACAAGCAGCTACGCATGCTCGCGTAGCGCTCCGACGTCTTCGCGTAGCTTCGCGTAGCGCGACTACGCGAACTACGCCCAGGGTTACTGGCGACCTCAAAGTTACCATGCTTTACCGTGGCCCAAAATGTAACTATGGCCTAGCTGTATTATTGCATTGTGATGTACTTGCATCACTCATTGTGTCACATGGGCAATGCAATACTTAGATTTACAAAGCAATGCAAGGCCACTATGTGTGACCCTGCTTTGTTTGGTAAATCTGGAGGAACACAAAGCAGCACAAATTCACTGCTTTGCATTACTCTGCACACCATAATCTATAGTGCTGCGAAATTTCACATACATCTGTACGGCACTCCACTGTACACCACTACACTATATGCCACTCCACTCTATGGTATTCCAGTATATGCCACTCCAGTATACACCACTCCACTCTAGGACACTCCACTCAGCGACACTCCACGGTACGCCACTCCACTATATGCTATTCCACTCTACACCACTCCACTCTACGCCCTTCCACTGTATTAGACTCTACTCTATGCCACTCCACTCTATGCTATTACACTGTACGCAACTCCACTGAGTATCACTGTCTCTTTTTGTAAGCAAACTGAAGAGTAAGGTTGCCATACCCTACTACATACAATCATCTCAGAAGATGTTTTACGTTAGAGACCAGTACCTGTTCGGATTATCCAACACACTTTTGAAATAAAGTAGAGATTGTAGCAGACAGATAAGTTCCTCTATATAATCTATTACATAGACTCCTTATTTGACATCATCAAATGAGTGTGTTAGTTTATTATATTCTTTACATAGTGGCAAATAAGTATCATCCTACTTCTGTATCTAATGTTGTACAGCTTTTTTTGTGCTAATGGGTGTGTTTACAAAATGCTTGTGTTCTTAATGGGTTGTAGGTGTGTAGAGCTGTTGAGCTAACTTATGAATGGTTGTGTACAGGACTGATACTGTGTCCAAATTATAGTTGTTGAGGTGTGTGTAGTATGTTGGATACTAGTAGTTTGATTTTGATAAAATTTGTACAACAGGGCAAGTATTGTAAGCAGTGTTTAATGTTTCTTCATAGAAGATACAACTGTGGCTCCAGATAGTTACCAATGTAGATCTGCTTGATTAGCCACAAAAGGAACTTTATCTATAATCTTTTCAGCAGTGTATGAAGGCTATTATGACCTTTGGCACTTTCAGGCCCGGGGTGTTTACAGGGAAGGAGAGACTCTTTCGAGAGATATTGCTTTGAGTGAACACTGTTATTAGTAGATTCTTTTTTTTTTAAATCTGTGGTGTATTCCTCATGAAAGTTAGGCAGTATTCAAATTATATGGTACAGGGTAAAGTCTTTGCATAGCGCAAGCAATGTTTTTAATTCCCACTTTTCTACTCATGCCATCTTCATATCACAAGAGAGGTTTACTAACTGTGAAGGATCTGATACAGGCTAAAGGCTGTCCATAGGAGGGCATTAGTTACATAACAGGGCTTAACTGTCTGAGGTAGTTTGTTTTCACTGAACAGCAGTATACAGATTGAACACCGTATGCAGTAGGGCTTACATATCTATGTGTGCTCATAAGCAGTCAATGATACCCTTTTCAGATGCTACTACACACATTTAGTGTTATACAAAGATGTCGCAGCAGACAGGCCAGTATATCCTTATAGCCTAGTTCACACAACTGTCATAAAAAATAATCTCAGCCAATTGTTGTCCATACTGTACTATACACACCCATGACCCAAGAGAGAATTTTCTCTGAAGGGGTTACTCTCTTTGCACAATCTACTAGAAACAGACATCATGCTGGAGAGAACTCACAGCAAAGACACCTGTCCATCCTCCCACTGTCCTGTGGACATGTATCACACTGGAGTGAGGTGTGAACAGCAGACCAGTCTCTCTCCTACTATTCATGTCTGTCACACTGGGGAGAGTTGTTGACAGAGGAGGTTGTCTCTACCTACACACTGGTATACACAATTGTCAGTCTAAATAGAGGTATAAGTGAAGAAGATAGTGCTTTCCCACATGCTGCAAATGTATATGAAGAGTTGAGCAAAGACATGTGACCAGAGAAGACAGTCGCTCATTCCAGCCTAGTACAGACAATTCTTATCTAAGACAGAGTTGTCATCAGAAATGCCAGACTCTCCCCATACAATGTGATGCATTATTGTTAGCTTCTGCTAGGATATCAGTCAACAGTTCCCTCTCTCCTTATAGCTTACAAAAGTAACCTCATTTCTTGGGGAGACATCTGAGCAGTGAGGTTAAAAGATTTTCAAACACTACTACACTCACGTATTACAGTGTGGTGTACGGTTAGCAGGCAGTAACTCCTAGACACCACTACACACACATATCATGAGAGAGACAGGCATCAGCAGAGAGGCCACTCCTTTCCTATAAGTTAAAGCACACATCCCTTACTTTGTGGAGAGGTGTTACAGAGCAATGATTTCCTCACAATAACATTTTACGCACAACCAGTGTCATAGGGTCTGATTTCAGGAGAGATATTAATAATTCCACCCACCCTGCAATGCACAGTCATCACCCAGGGAACATTTTCAGTTCAAAGGATACATCTTTTTCACACTTTAGTATGTAGAATGGTTCATTGAAGACAGAGATCTAAATGGGGAGAACTGTGCGTTCCCATACTGTATTATCCACACCCATCAATCTGTGTGGAAGTCTCAATGGAAAGACAAGTGTGTTTTAACACTCTACTAAGGAGCTTACATTCTATGGAGAGATATTTTGATGATGATAGCAGTTTTTAATCATATCCTACTATGCAGAGCTGTTATCTTCTAGTTTAATCTTAGCATATATGGCAGTTGCTGTCTGCACCCTACTAAAACATTTGAAATTCAATAAAGCGAACAGTCACCAAAGCTATTTGCCTTTCTCCACCACTTGATATGGATTCTAAACCTAGAAGACAAAGCTCTTCATTGTGAGTATAGTCTCTAACTACAGTCTAGTATATAGATCACTGAAACAACAAAAGACTTCTTAGTGGAAAGGTGAGTTTCTCCCCTCGCCCAAGTATACACAGATTTCATCCTGTGCAGGAATCACAATACAGAGGTATTCTTTACCCATACTCTTCTACTATGTACATCTGTGACCTTGAGGAGAATTGTTCATGCATAATGCAAGAATTAAATAGCTATACTGCAGACACTGTAGTGAAATTGTTACAGAAAGTTTGCATTGAAATCACTGAAGAAATAATTATTATATATGTAAAGTAAGATAATACTAAATAGTATAATATGTAATATCATGAGAGTGTTGAGGAGTTTTGAAAAAATAGAATGTAGTGTTGTTTAGGTCCTCCACCTCCAGCAGGAGTCTTTCAGGAGACATTTTTTTTTTTTTTTTTTTTACAAAAAGGAGAGGTTATAATATAAACACGGTAGATAATGATATTTGAGGGTAGCTATTAAAATAGCCTTTTTTAAATGTTAAACTTTATTTGGATTTTTTTTACATTTTGCTGTTTTTTGTGTTTTTAAGGGGAAAAGAACTAAAACATACTGGTTTTTCAAAAAACTGGAAAAAGAGATTGGACAGAAAAATACTTTTCAGGTGGGCATTTGTGCTCCTGCACAGGTTTGTCACAAGCACTGCTGCACAGCTCAGAAACAAAAATAACTGTGCCACATAACTGGCAGTGTAAACGTTTGTTAGCATCTGCTGCACTACATTGCCTTTCTTGTGTTTGTACCAGCGGAGGTGCTTGTTGCCCTACGTGTGTTGAGTGAGCAGAACTAGAGGAGGATGCATCCCCAGCAGCTCTTTGCATCTCTGCATGTGCAAGGCGTTCTAGATGCATAGATTTTAAACGCCACCTCATGCCAGTTGTTCCAAACCTATAGCGGAGTCTGGTCCCTATAGAAAACATTTTTATGCAGAGTTTGCAGGTAACTATTTGCAAGATACCTTTTTGGCACCTTCTGGTATCTCAAAGAAATCCCAAATATGGGATCACTTGATTGGTTTGGGATCCTCTGGTGCAGTACTTGGTCCAGCAACCTCCGCATCTGTGTCCAAAGAGGACATTTTTACCAAAATACACTATACAAAACACTAGATGGATGGAGAAATTCTCAGGAGCTCTGTCCACAGCAAAGCAAAAACAAAAAAGAGGGGAAAGGGTTGATACTTTCTTTTGCAACTAACGACATTGATATTTACCAATTATAATGTCTTTGATGGGTGTGTCTTTGCTCTCACAGTCCTCTTGCGAGCAGTTCGTGGGTGTCCTGCAGGATTGCAAAAACTTAGAAAACATTATCATATGTTTTTAGAGTTGTTATGTATAGTTAATTTCTGTCACTTTAAAAAAACTTGTAGGATTAGAGTTCCTTCAGAATTAATATAAGATACTATTGTTGACTGAATTTCCAATATATGGTCTTGTGAACCATACGTTTGAGCAAAACAGGAAGTTCTGCCCCCTCGGACTGACAAATTGTAATAAAATAAATACAAATATAAACAGTTAAATGAAACCCTTATTCAACATTTGTATTAAACATTAATTCCATACAAAAATTACAAGTGCATAGAACAGCATAAAACAAAATGTATGACTGTACGATCTTACGAGTGTCTCGCGAGACTCGTGCAAGAGTAGAGACACATCCATAAAAAGAGATTTAATTGGTTAATACTAATGCCATACATTATTGAAGGGAGTGATCACCTTACATGCCTCATTTAGAATCAGCTATTTGATGTGGAACATCTACATAGCCCTGGGAGAATCTTCTCTTATATTATTGTTGAACTTGGTGATGAGATGTCTTCCTATGACAGTGATGAACAGAGAGAAACTGGACCACCTGAACTTCCTAAACCACCCTAGAAGTCGATTGTATAGCAATTTTTCAAAATGGCACTGCGTGGGAATAAGATGTGTGCAAAACATGTAAAATGCAAACTGTGCCAGAAGAAGTTTAGTAAGGGCACTAGAAAACAGTACAGTATGGGAACAACAGGAATGTTGCGCCACCTAAAGGCAATGCATCCTCAATGTCTATCTTGTGCAGAGATACAGAGGAGCACAGAGCTAGATTTCTTATCAGGTGCCTCTACATCTCTTCTGGCAGGCCAACCGGCACCATCTGAGGTTGTGACAAGACAGGCCAATACCAACCCAGCCTATTTAAATAAGGCACTATTCTGCTGTCTTTGTAAAACACTCATTTTCTCATCAGAACTAAGTGCAGCAGACCATGACAAGTTGGCACAGGACCATAAATGCCCTCCTATGCATATAGTTTTTCTCCTAGTCCAGAATTTCTCATTTTTCTGGAAACTCTTTACTTCTACTTTTCAGTCTAAAAAACAAATGCTCCAAAAAAATCATAATACAGGTGCAAAACACAAAAAAATGGCTCTTTTCAGATCTGCCTATTCTGGTTAAAAGAAAACAACATTAAATGTTATTTGTGTTTTGTGTGACTATATATTGCCATTGCCTACTAGTCTATACCCTCAAATTACTTTATTCTAATAAAACTTAAATATGAAGTTACTAGTGAATCGTATGTTTACTCACTTGTAATTCTAGATTGAAATACTATTCGAGCATTGGAATGTTAAGAGCGCCATTGAACAGAATGAAGTCACTCACAGATTATAATAGATGGTATAAGCCTTGTGCTTCAGCATTCCAATGTTTGTTTTTCTGCATGTCCTTTTTTGATTTAGAATATTCTACCCACTGTGGGTGGAATGCTCTAAAAGCGTTACAGCTATAGCTTGCACCCCCGCCATGTACTGCTTATGACCTCACATATTACATCACTCATAACACGTTCTATAACATCATTTCTGACATCACTGATGACATATTAAATTACATTATTAATGAAATCACTGATGACATCATCCAAGCTTCTTTTCAACATATTACTCTATAAACGAGTATGGCATTAGAGGTATGACAGCAAGCACAGAATAGATCAGAATAATAAGAAGCATCATTAATGCCATTACACATCCAACGCCTTCGGTGAAACAAGCTTTTGTTATGTGCAACATTGACCCTATACCATATATTTCATGTGGAACTGAGCTGATGTTGACAATCGACTAAACAGAGACAGGTAAGCTCTACTGCATATAGTATTAAATCTGTGCACTACTGTTCAGAGAAACCCAAATTCCTCCAGACACATACGCCCTGTTATATAACTAATGCCCTTCTAAGGGCAGCCTTTGGCCTGTACCAAACCCTTCACATTTACTGAATCTCTCATGAGATATGAAGCTGGCATGAGTAGAAAACTGGGTATTGAAAACAGTGTTTACGCTATGGAGAGAGTTTAGTCTGTACCATATTGTTTGCAGACAGTGAAACTCATGAGAAATACACAACAGAGTATTCTAAAGTATCTACTAAGAACCATGTTCACTCCATGGAAAACCTCTCCAAAGAGACACTGGGGCATATTAGCAATGCCTGGCGATAATTATCGCAAAGCGCAATTAGCGCTTGGATAATTATCGCCAGGCATCGCCGGTTTCTATCGCGGAGTTAGCGTGCAATCAGCAATGCTAATCTCCAAAGCGATAGAAACCTTGAAGAACAGTGTGAATATCGCCTGAAAACAGGCGATATTCACACTGTTCCCCAGTTCTGCTTGCTGATAGTGCGAGGGGACTTAGCCATGTAATCCACCTCTCATTGGATTACATGGCTAAGTCAGGGTGGGACCAGGTGTTAGCAAACCAGCGCTAAACGTGTTTAGCGCTGGTTCACTAATCACCGTCCCTGCCTCGCTGATAGGCGTTAGCGACCTCAGCGACTGTTTCCAGTCGCTGTTAGGTGGGGAACGCCTACTTTGCATGCCATTAGCGATAAATATCGCTGGCATGCAAAGCGGCACCCA
This sequence comes from Calotriton arnoldi, assembly GCA_963921515.1. Classification (NCBI taxonomy): domain Eukaryota; kingdom Metazoa; phylum Chordata; class Amphibia; order Caudata; family Salamandridae; genus Calotriton; species Calotriton arnoldi. Next base: position 628,322 of record CAWUFW010008988.1, on the reverse strand, counting down.
ACCCGGTCGCTATCGCCTACAAGCTGTCGCTAACAGCAGTTAGCGACAGCTTGTTGATAAGGCGATAATATTATCGCCGCTTTAGCGGGAAAAAGTCCCGCTAAAGTGGCGATAATCGCCTTGCTAATATGCCCCACTGTTCACTAAAAATACTCTAGGTCTGAAGGTGCTAAAGGTCATACAACCTGCAGCCTTCATACTGTGGTGAAAACTTTGCAGATAGCCCATCTTCTGAAGCTAATCAAGCATATGTACATTTGGTTCTGAAGTCAGAAAAGAGGTATGTGCGGCATGCATTTAAAACGAAGGCCAGAATGCCATAACCATCACACCACAGACAATCCTGAGCCCCACAGTCCCAGCCACGAGCATTGTGGCAATGTCTTCACATTAACTCCCACCAGTAAGCACAAGCTCAGAAGCAATGAGGAACAGTAGGCTGGGGGGCAGAAAACTAAAAAGGAAATCAACAAGACACCCGACCAACAACCAGGTTAACTCTGAAAGAAAAACCACTGTAAGACTTAGAACAAGAACTCAGCAGTAGTTGAGGGCAGCATTTACTCAATTTTCAAAAAACTCACAACTCCCTCTTTGCATAAGCAGAGATGCTGAGGAAGAAAGTGACCTAGACCAGCTCCCAGGAGTCGCTAAACACATTAAAGCCCCCATAACTCTGGTTGGGACTGGGAACAAACATGCTGCTGAGCCCACAGCTCTGGTGTTGGGGGCTGCGGTTAGACACGCCACCTAAGCTCAATAAGCTCATACCGCAGGAAGCCATGAGGAAAAGAGAACCCTCGCCCCACGTCAAAAGCAAAGAGATACTAGTGCATCCACTGACTTTAAGACCAATCTGCCTTATAGTAAAGACAACAACACATATGAACCAACAGTAACCACAGCCAATATGGAGGTAGCCACATCTAAGGCCCTCTGTAACTTTTCTAACTCTACAAAAACACAAGGGCGGTGAACTACGCTACGCTCGCGGAGGTTGCGTAGTTTTGGCAACTTCGCGATTCGCGTAGAACGCGAAGTTGCCGTGCACTACGCAATTTGCGGCGTAGCGTAGCTGTTTTTCTTCTTTGCGCGCTCAATATACGTTCTCGCGCGCGATAACGACCTACCGTGATTCTGCGATCGCCGACGCGACTTCCTATCCGTTCGCGGGCGCCACGAGATTTGGAATCCGGCCGCACGATCCCGCGAGAGTGTGCGAACGCGAACACGTCATTCGGACGCGCGATCTGACTTCCAGCGGCAGTGTTGGTAAGATCGCGATCCCGAACACGAATAAACTACAATCAGGCGAAGAATATCTCTCGAGCATCATAAAACATTCTCGAAAATGATGATTTTGCTCCAAAAAACTCCTCAGATTGTGATTTGGCTGTAGTTTTTTGTGCAAGGAGTCCTTTTTCTTTTTTACTTTTTTTCCAAGAGGAAGGAAGTGCCCCTGATTCTCAAACTTCCTGTTCCTGCCCAGCAGGCTCCTCCCAGTGCTTTGTCCATGTGCTGTTCACTTTCATTTGGATTTGGAGCTGGAAGGATCACTTTTTGTGTCTGTCTGCTGCATCATATCATTGGATTTGAGTACTTTTGGATTTGAGATTTTACAAGTAAGTTGGAGAATTGGTGTACTTGTTTGTTTGATTGGGGCTTGTTTGTACCTACATTTTTTTGGGGATTTCCATCGTTTTGAAAATGTATTGTTGTGGCCTACTGGCCTGTAGTTTTGGTAGGGGCCTAGTTGTTTTTCTTTGATTGGAATTTCAGCCAGTAGGCCCAGACTAGAGCCAGAGGTACCCATGGGTGCATGTTTCTGCGGTGTCTGTTGAATTTAAACATCATGTAGGGCATGCATGGATGGCATTGGATTGAATTGCAAAATGTGGGTTTTGGGGTGGTATTTCAGTTTTGGGGTGTGTGTTAAATAAATAGGCCTTTTCAGCCACTAGGTAACCCTGGGCATTCAGCTCGCGGACTGTGGGCAACTCCGCACTGCGCGACAACGCGGACTTACACTTTTTATCTTCTTTGCGCGCTCAATATACGTTTTCGCTCGCGCGATAACGACTTTTTGTGACGATCGCGATGCCGAACACGCAGAATTTACAATCTGGCGAAGAATATCTCTCGAGCAGCATAAAACCTTCTCGAAAATGATGATTTAGTTCATTTTGCACAAAAAACTCCTCAGGTTGTCATTTAGATGTAGTTTGGTGAGCAAGGAGTCACTTTTTTTTTGTTTTACAATTTTTTTCAAGAGGAAGGAAGTTGCCCAGAGTCTCCAACTGCCTGGTCCTTTGTCTTCACTTTCTTGTTATTTTGGGTGGCCTGGCCATGTTGGTGGCGGCCATTTTGTAAAGTCAGGCATTGTGCTTTTGCCATAGGCCTGCATTGTCTGTCTTGTGTTCCTTTTCTTGTTGTTGTGGGTGGCCTGGCCATGTGGTGGCGGCCATTTTGTGGGACCAGCCACTGTGCTTTTGCCATAGGCCTCCAAGCTTGCGGCCTAGTCTGCCAGTAGGCCCGGAGCCAGAGGTAGTCATCCTCATGGGTGCATAAAAACTGTTTCTGTGTTGTCTGTTGAATTGTAACATAATGTAGGCCATGGATGGCATTGGATTGAATTGCAAAATGTGGGTTTTGGGGTGGTATTTCAGTTTTTGGGTGTGTGTTAATTAAATAGGCCTTTTCAGCCACTAGGTAACCCTGGGCATTCAGCTCGCGGACTGTGGGCAACTCCGCACTGCGCGACAACGCGGACTTACACTTTTTATCTTCTTCGCGCGCTCAATATACCTTTTCGCGCGCGCGATAACGACTTTTTGTGACGATCGCGATGCCGAACACGCAGAATTTACAACCTGGCGAAGAATATCTCTCGAGCAGCATAAAACCTTCTCGAAAATGATGATTTAGTTCATTTTGCACAAAAAACTCCTCAGGTTGTCATTTAGATGTAGTTTGATGAGCAAGGAGTCACTTTTTTTTGGTTTTACTATTTTTTTCAAGAGGAAGGAAGTTGTTGGGTGGCCTGGCCATGTGGTGGTGGCCATTTTGTGGGACCAGCCACTGTGCTTTTTTTTGCCATAGGCCTCCAAGCTTGCGGCCTAGTCTGCCAGTAGGCCCTGAGGTTGTCATCATGGGTGCATAAAAACTGTTTCTGTGTTGTCTGTGGAATTTTGACATCATTTAGGCCATGGATGGCATTGAATTGAATTGCAAAATGTGTTTTTTTTTTTTGTAGGGTCTATTGCACTTTTTGGGTGTGTTAAATAAATGCCTTTTTTGCTTGTGTAATTATAATTATGTGTTGTTGTAGTGGTTGTCTAACTTATCAAACTGTTTTTAGCCATGTGGATTTTAGTTTTTGCATTAAAGCTGTGTGTTTTATCAGGCATCCTTTGTCTGCCCATATATAGTAGGCCTGCTTGAGTTCATTGTTTGCCGTGCCTTGTGCCTGTGAGTCACCATGTTGCTGGGGGCCATTTTGTGGTGGTAGTTAGTAGTGTGCTGTTTTTGCCACATAGGCCTGCGTGTCTTTCCATTGTTCCTCTTGTCTTACTGCTTCCAAATCCATCCCCATTGCCAGCTGCAGCTCCCTGATGCTGCATACATCCCATGTGATGCACAAATTTAGGCCAAACATGCTCCACTACATTTTAGTTTTTGTTCTTTACTATTGTTATTCTTCCAGAGTGTACACACTACACAGTAGCCAGGAAAGCCCTGGCCTTGTTGTCAAAGTCTCATAAATGGCTACACTGTGTGTTGTTGTTCACTGAGTTTCTAAAATTTAATAATTGAAGCCACCACACAGTAAGTTCTATATTATATTTGTTTGATTTGTGCTATCGTTTGACTGATGTTATTCTGGCTTTTTTGCTTTTAGGTGCACAAAGACTGAGGAGGAGGTGTGTCATCATTGCCCGTTGCACTGCCAGACAGACATCCTGCTGCTGTACACAACGTGACGTGTGACCTGACCAGACATCTCTGCAACTGAGTGCTGCTGACATCTGAAGAAGATGGGCCCAAAGAAAGCAGGTACCAGGTCCTCGAGTAGCAAGAAAGTTGCTATTGAGAAGAAGGAACAGAAGAAGGAAGTGACACTTAAGTCTGGTGTGCCGGCCAATACCTTTATTGGGAAAAAAAAAATACGCCTGCAGCAGCGGTGTCCGGGGGGCAAGCTGGGGGCAGCACCTCCGCATCAGTGGGTCCAACCCACCAACCCAGGCCCAAGCACATGAGTGTGGAAGAGGTAGCCAGCCTAATGGTGGAAAGCAGTGATGCTGAGCCTGAGATAAACTTATCGCTATCTCAAAGTAGTACCCAATCAACGCAGGAGGAAACACAGCAGATAAGTGGTCAACAACAACAGCCGCAACCACCGCCCGCAATAGTAGTTGTTGTTCCTCCCGAAGTAGGGGCAGTTGAGGAAATTGAGCCTCATGCAGAGGTAGAAGAAGAAGCCACTCATTCAGAAGATCCATTGTCTTCCAAATATCCAGCAAGGAAAAGGAGGGGTAGTCCATCAAGTTCTTCGCCAAGCCCCCCTTCTGATGATCTAGATGCCACTTGGAAGCCACAAACTGAGTCTGAGAGGGAGCCACGTCCCAAGACCAAGCTAGGGAAAAGGAAGATTCCAGAAAGCCTTACACTTATGGAGGTCGATGTAGAACAGCAGGATGATGATGATGATGAGCCAGTCATCACGAACATCACTCCCGGCCCCGAGGAGATGGAGAACAACATTATAACCCTATCCAAAATCGCTGCGAGCGCGAAGGATGTAGCACGCATACCTCCACAGGTAACACCAACACGACCTACAGCTTCCATATTTGCATTAGCAAAGGCCCGGCAGCGACCTACATCCAGCACAACCACCACCTCAGTAGAAGTAGGTAGTGGTACAGCAGCACAGAGTCAAATTAAACACAAACCCTCCAGATCATCCGGCATTGGAAGTGACACCTCCAGCAGGAGGCAAAAGTTAAGCTCCCCAGTTTGGGACTTCTTTACGGTTAGCAAAAAGGAGGAGAACATAGCTATATGCTCCATTTGTAATACCTCTGTTAGTCGTGGTAAGCTTGGTACAAACTATGGTACCGGAGGCCAAATGACCCATCTGAAAAAACATCACTTGATCAGCTGGGAGGACCACCTTCGCGGCATAAAAACTGCAACCATTGGTGTTGGTGGGGATAAAGGAGTAGAAGATCCGATCACGGTGGAAGAGGAAGGACAGGGAGACATTCTCTCTGGTAGTGGTACACAAAGTCTCCCTGTCCCCAGCAGTGCAGTGTTAACGTCGCCCACATCTTCAGCAACATCTCAGTGGCACATGAGTAAGAGTCATCCTGAGACACCAAGGAGTACCAGGTCCGCAATCAAAAAAAGTGCGTTGTTGAGCCTAAGAGAAAGGAAAACCATGCAGCCTACCATTATCAGCATGTTTGGGGGGGAGGGGCAGTACGAACGCAACCACCCAATAGCACATTTGTACAATGCGAAGCTGGCTAAAATGTTAGCACTGGACCTTCTCCCTTTTTCTTTTGTTGAAGGGGTGGGTTTTCTGGAATTTGTCTCAACCATCTGCCCAAAATGGCATGTTCCCAGCCGCTACTATTTTGCCAGAGTTGCTGTTCCAGCACTACATCACGACGTGCTGGAATTGCTTGGAAAAGCCTTGAAGCAGAGTGCTGTTCACAGTATCCACCTGACAACAGACATGTGGACCAGTTGCCAAGCCACAGATTACATGTGCATCACTGCACACTGGATCTCTTTGCGGGGGTTAGAGAACAGATATCTGCTGGTGTTGACGCTGCTGAGATTTTTCATGCCACTCGCAAACATGCAACTGTAGCCATGTTTGCCATGGAGAAATCTCATACTGCTGCAAACATTTTGGAAGAGTTTAACACCAAGGTCTTTGAGTGGCTGCGCCCAAGAGGGCTTAAGATTGGTTTTGTTGCCACGGACAATGGCAGTAATGTAGTTAAGGCCATGGGCAATGGTGGCTATTTCAGGGTCCCGTGTTTGGCACACTGCATTAACATTGTTGTTCAAGACTTTTTGAAAAATGAATCCAAAGTCAGCAACTTACTGGCCACCTGCAGAAGAATATGCACACATTTCAGCCATTCTTTTAAAGCCCGGAAGAAGCTGAGGGTCATTCAACGTGAGCATAAAATGCCAGTCAAAGCGCTCATCCAGGAGGTGCCAACACGTTGGAACTCAACTTATTACATGCTTGATCGTCTGTTTGAACTGTACATACCACTCAATGCTTATGTCATGCAAAGATTAGGGGAACCTACTGTGAGAGGCATGAATGTTGAGATGGGTCAATGGGACCTCATTAAATGCCTGACTGAGATGCTACTTCCTTTTGAGATCTTCACACGTGAAGTCAGCAGGGAGGACTGTACTATGGGCCAAGCTATCCCATTGTTGCACATGCTAGAGCAACAGCTGAAGGAGGTGTCTGAAACGTACGCAGGTGTGGATGACAAACAAGACGCATATCAGGTGGCGGAGACCTTAGCCACTCGCTTATCTGAAAATACAAGGATTCAAAATAAAATTTTGTCGCAACAAAATTACATTACTGCCACAATTTTGGATCCACGGTACAAAGTATTTCTGAACAGCAAGGCAGTAATTCCATTTTCGGAAGTGGATGTTGCCAACTACAAAACATTGATAGTTAAGGAAGCCACTTTTTTGAAAACGAACGGCTGTTAATTACAGGCCCCCACCCCAGGCCATAACAAGTACTACAGGGCATCCAGAGTCAAGTTCTACTTCGGAGCCTGAGGGCAGTGCGTTTGCCTCCCAGCAGTCACCTACACCAACAATAACATCAACAACAGCAAGAACAGGATCATCCACAGTACAATCGGCAACTGATTGGTTTCTACGGCAGTGGTATGGTAAGTCCAGTGCTGATGCAAAGGCAAAAGAGGCCGAGCACATCGGAGCACCCCTGAACATTGAGCGGACGGTCCAGGCCTATCTGGATGACCCAACAGAGGTCTTCATGGATCGAAACCCATTGGTGTACTGGTATGGGAAAAGAAGCCAATGGACAGTGCTCAGCAGGCTGGCGATAAAGTATCTGGCTTCCCCTGTCGCAAGTGTCTCCTCTGAGCGTGTTTTCAGTGCTGCTGGTGCCATTGTAACTTCGAAAAGGACCAGTCTCTCACCCAAAAGCGTGGAGAGGTTAACCATGATCAAAATGAATCAGCACTTTATACCACCGGATTACAAAATACGTGAATCACAGCAGGAAGAGGAGAGCGACTTGGATGACGTAAGTAGTGCGTTACAGGACCTACTTCTGTCCGAACCACCAGAGTTTGAGGACGAGCTCCTCTTCCCTGACAACTAGGCTTTCAAATTGTTACTTTCTTCCTTCCTTTATTTGTCTGTGTATCTGTCTTTCTGGTTCAAATCAAATCACACCAAATCCATCACCACCATCTTCTCTTTTTATTTCCCTATTGGAGTTGCACGTCTGTGCATTTAACTGTCCACTCTTCAGAGTCCTGCTTCATCTTCCTGTCTCGCCCTAGTACATTTCCATCAAGTCACACATTGGAGTACAAGAAATGTTGCCTTTAACAGTCCCTCCATAAGAAGTGAAACGTGACTATAGCTTTCCACAACTATTCACTGTCAGAACTTGGGCCGGCATCCAAAAGTAAACTCATCACTGTCCGAAGGCTACAGCCTCGGCAGGCATCCAAACCTCCTCACTGTCAGGACAGAAGGTACTTGGCAGAGAAAGACAAGACTCTTCGAAGAAACTTGCTGACATTTGTGCAAACTCAATTGACCAGCAATGAGCGCTACCCAGGCCGCGGCCCATCATCACAGTGCTGACCATGTGAAGCAACTTAAACTGTGACAAAGTGCCACAGATGAATAAGACGAAAACCGAAACAGCGACTAACACTCAAAATGAATGTGGACTGGAGTAATGATGAGGCCACTGCCCCGTTAAAAAAAAAACACACATCTGTCAGGACTAGGCATCTGATGATCTGACAGCCAAAGAGAAGAGTAAGACAGGTAATGATGGAATGCATTGGATGCTTGCAGACTCTGAGCGATTGCTGTTGTTTGTTGTGTTGATGTTGTGCATGAAGTCGAACTCTACTCTACTAGTTAATCTACAAAGTGACTCAAGTGACAGTCAATGTTTCCCCTCTTGTTGTTTAATAACCAAATTGTACTCCTACTACTGCAGGTGCAGGCCAATATCTGTTGCAATTTTTTAATATGGAATATGGACTTAATCGGAGTCACTACAGACTGAGGGGCCGATTCCGATCTCGGCCGGTAGGGCTCCGAATCGGATTCGGCTCAACCGGATCCGATTCGGAGCCCTATTTCCCGACCGATTCGTACGCGCGTCCGGGCGAGCGAGTACGATGAGAAATCGCCAACCGACTCGTCCGGGCATCCCGACCGCTCCAACCGACTCGTTCCCGGATCTAACCGTACCGACCGACTCGCACGGACTCGACTCGCACCGCGCAATGGAGACGTTCCCCGGCCGGGTAAGTACGATGCGCGCCGCGAGCAGTCCGACCGAGCCGCGCACTCCGGCTCGAAAAAGCAGTCGGAGCCGTACTTCGGGGGTCCGTGTCGGACCCCCCTGTACGCGTAGCCGTGCGAGTCGCACACAGGGGGGACCCATGGGTCCCCCCTACCTGTGCGTGTACGGCGCGAGTCGCTTCGCCGCGTACACGCTGCAGGGGGCGAACTTGTCCGCCTCGCACCCATTGAGTCAATGGGAGCCCGCGTACGCGTTGTACGACAGGCTCCCATTGACTTCAATGGGAGTCCGACCGACTCGAGTCCGATGGCATACGTGCGCATCATACTCATTCAGTCGGGCTGCACGGGTCCGATTCGGTCGGAAATCTCTCCGGATCCGGCTCGGTCGGAGAGATTTCCGGCCCGAATCGGAATCGGCCCCTGAGTTGGAGTTGGACAACACGTACCACACCATGATGATGACCATACTATCTTTGCACGCAGTCAGTCACTTGGATCGGAGATGATTGAAGGAATAACTGCGTTTCATGAAGTGGCATAAGGTAAACATAAACACAACAATTCAACAAGAAAGTAAACACAGCAGACCTACATGTCCATGTAGTGGTGTAGTCGAGTGTAGTCATGACTGACAGCGGCGCATTGATTTTGTCACTTAATTTTGAAAATGCTAAGTTGCTGTATATGCCTTTTGTCTGGCTCTGTCAAAAATTAAGGTAAATGGAGGTTGGGTCACGGGCTGGTGCTGTGGTGGGCCTGTTCTGTCCTGTTGTTGTTGTAGCTTAATGCTGTAAACAGAATATACACGATATATCCAAGAAGCCTCAGTCTGAAAGTGTTCTCTGTTCTCTTCTTGGACTCCACCGTAATTGATGTTTTTTTTATTCATTTATTTTTCAATACCCCTTTTGTTTTTCCATCTAGACGTTACAGGCTGGCCTTTACCCTGTGCTATACTGGGAGACACAACTCACATTTACCTTACCAATCCGCATCAGGAAGGCCACCAAGATTCATGTGCTGAGCGTCCATGGAAGATAGGACCAAGAGGAAGGACGAGATTCAACTCCACAATTTGACCAGGATAATACAGTAACTTTAGTATCATTCATCATTCATCTTTTAATTAATTGGAATCCTTTTTTCTCTTCAATCATTACGACTGTGTGTTGTTGTTTGTTTGCTAATTGATCCCTACAACTATTTTTTAATTTTCTTTGCTATCTTTAAAAGTAAGCCCAGTACAACATGGAATTTGGGTCTCTGAGGGCATATTACAGGCAAGGCAAATTGCATAGAATATACTGCTGCCCTGTACTGTCTAATTGTCTAGTAGGAGTTATTAAGTACTACTCATTAACCATCAAGTTATCTTCATCATCATGCATGCATTTCCCTTTTCTCCCTTTATAGATTTTTTGGATAAGATCATGGTCGTCTGCCAAGATTGCGCTTTGCTTTTGTTGTCCATGCGTACTGTTTTTCATTCTCAAACCTTTCCCCAAACCCCCTTCCCATCCATTCATCAAACCCTAACCCTCTTCCCCCGGGCTGTGATTTATATTGAGGTGTGATGTGACTACATAAAATGTACACCAATTGATCACACGCTTGCTGGGGCAGATGTGGTGAAAGCAACACTAATTCAATTGCAAGGCAGGGCGAGGAGCTTCTTCTGCTTGCCCACCCATGCTCAGTCTATGTGCAAGCCGTCACCGGCTAATAGTAGAACATCATAATTAATTGCCGGCATTGATTGGATTAATCATCAAACTCCTACCACACAGCAGTAAAGGTTACGAATTACGATTGTGTTAAGTTAAGTGACTCACTCGACACAACTACAGTTTGTAACTTCTTGTACTAGGCTGTCCCCGCCACCATTATGTTTTATTTGACTTTAGCAGTTGCAACTGCAATATTGTTTGTTTGGCAGTCTTCTTCTGTACTGTATTTTACTTCGTTCTACTACTCCTCCCACAGTCGCTCTCAGGCAAGTGACTGTCTCTTTTTTATCAAATGCTACTGCCAGTGTCTACTCTACTACTACTACCACAACCATGGCATCTTCTCCATTCTCTCGGGAAACCATGCAGCCATCGCTGTGCCGAACGTAATCATCATCAATCACAGGTAAGATAAGTTTGGTGGGAGGTATAATGGACTAGGAGGAGAGACTGACAGTACTAGTAGGACAAATAACTCAGTGAGGGGTACCGCATCTATCTGTTTGTGTTACATCATCGGCAGATTATTTAAATCAAACACTGGCTGCGGCCCTGCAGCAGCAAGGAAACCAATGTGACGTTAATTCGTAAAACAGTAACCCCCACAAAACATTAACATTGTATGTTTAAGTATAAATATAATTTATTACCCTAACAAAAATAAACTATCCCACACCTGACCCACCCCTCTCCCTAACCCCAACCAATGTCCAAAACGAAAAAAGTCCAAAGAATGTCCAGAAACCCCAACGCCTAATTCCCACCCACCAACAAAAGGAATAAAAAAGGGGCAATGCACAGGGTCCTAGATGTTATATTCGGCGGGCTTTGAGGTGTTTGTCCACCAGTATTTTGACCCTCTCCTCCAGTTGCTCCTCTAGCCGTGACACCCGGAGGAGAATCTTTCGGCGAAATGCCCTGCAGTGGCATCCAGGATGGGGGACAGCAGTGCTGGCTGCTAGCGAATTGCAGCGGCGGGTGGCTGCCAGACCGCGGCGCCGTACCACTGGAGTTGGGGCCTGGCTGGGGCCCGGGGCATCGGACGAGGCTGCAGCTGCTGCCACCTCCTCCTCCTCCGCCTGAGCCACCAGCCGCCGGTACTCCTCACATATGGCCTCCAGTTTCCGGCGCCGGGCCCTGGCTGCCAACTCCTTCCGGGATGGTTTGTCTTGGGAAGGAGTACTATCTATATCAAGAAAGAAAAAGAATATTGTTGTAACCAGTACTCTTAGCAAAACAGTAACACCAAATTAATTCAACACATAATGGCACAGTAGCACTAGCAAGAAGCACAGTACATAACATTTGTGGTAATAATCTATCTATCCTCCCACTTCCTTGGCCTCTAACATTTGTGGGAGTTTCAGGCATTATACTAGCACTATGGACACCAACCAGTACACAGTACACCAGTCTTCTTCTTATCTCTAGTTTAGCGAAATGACATAACCTGGTTGTAGCCGGCATGCCATCTCGGTCATCTATGCTTGCACCCAAGACAAACATACGAGTCATGACGCAGACTCACGTTAGTTTGATTTACTACTGTCTGCAGGTGGGGAAGCTCGTATTTTTCTATTACGGGTGGCACTGGCCATACTCTCTCTGTTACATGGAGGGCAGTTGGTCAATTTCACAGTGCCCTGGCTACTACAAAAAGGCAGATTATATATCTGATCCAATGATCATTGCTTTTATATGGGACGACGACATAAGGTCAGTAGCGGTCGGTGGTGGGACTCGGGGAGTTCTGCCGGGCGGTGACGTGGGGAGGGGCAGGGTGGGGGTAGTAAACTATGGATTACGGCCAATTACAGGTAAGTAAACATATAAATAAATAAAACTAATTTTGTTGCGCGCACTGTATCGCATTTGGCGGTGCAGTGCACACAATGAAATTCGCTTTATTTATTTGTATGTTTACAGTAAAGTTACCTGTATTTGGCCGCGTAATACATTGTTTACTACTACCCCCCACCCTGCCCCTCCCCACATCGGCTTTGCTACTCTGGCGCGGTTTCTTTTACATTCCCTTAAAACTAAAACTGTGCATCCCGTGACAGTCTCCACCTATGCTGTCTATGATGAATACATACAGGCATCCATCCATTCTAAGTAAATGTCAATCATTCTTCTTAATCTCTCCACAAACCTTACTTTGTTTCACCAACAACAACGCATGCGTCCACTCACTCCGTTGCTTGCCTTGGCTTTGAGTTTCACCCAAACACCGCTGATGATTCTTGCTATCCACAGTATCCACCCATACTGTGTCACCCACCCAGGCAGGCATCCATTCTTCTTTCACCTTCCACCCATCCTTCAACAACACATGCATCTGATTCCTATCAGCCACCTATCCATGCTTCCAACGTATCCTTCTCTGCCCGTCATCATATTAAATCTCGCCTGCCCTTCCTCCTTCCACCCTTCTTTCCCTTTTTGTTCAACACATCCATCAAGGTCATCTGATCTGACTTTTAGTCTCCTCCATAAAACTTTCACAGCTGAGTTGGAGTCAGATATAAGAGACCATTGGTTAATCAAGTCACGCTGGTAATGCTATTGCTACTGCATTGCTCATGCTAAGTAAAGGGTGTCTTCTTTAACCGTTGTATAATGTTCACTACAACTTCATACCTAATAAGTCTCAACAACAGTACAGTGAGTGAAGTCAACACACCCTTCCAGCTAGTGCAATGTCAATAAGTCATGAATATAACTTACCACCTCCCGCCACTGCTGCTGGCTCACCCCCTGTAGCTCCTGCAGGTGCAGCATCTTCTCCTGCCCCCTCCGGAATGCTAGAATCGCCGGTGGCCCCGCCGGCACTGGTGGTCGCTAGTACGCCTATATAAAAACATGACACATTTTTAGATGCCTCCACACCTCCCCCTATTTATTCGTTTTCACTAGCAAGATTGAAAAAAAAGTTAATACATACATATTATTAGAAATCACATTCAATAGTCCAAATCTGGTACTAGAGTAGAGTCAGTAGACACTAGTATTGTTATGGTCCCTAGGGTCATTATTATACTATACTCTACTCTTTGCAAAGTTAGCCTGAGCCATGCAACCATTTTTCGCTTCATGTCTTTTGCGCATGTTACCTCGCAGCTTGTTGTGCAGTAACAGTAAGACGCCTTTTTGAGCCCACATGAGCACATACAGCTACTGTCTGAGCGTTGCGTACAAGAGGTCGAAAAACAAGCCACTTTGTTATGGAGTTCGGTTAGTCCGTATTGCTTAGCCATAAGTAACATGTTACACTTTTTTGGCAGGACTGAGAAATGCTTGCATTATACTATCTAACACGCACCATTTTTCTCAGGCAGAGGATTCCCTTCTACGAACCAGAGATTTGCAGAGCTTATGAATGATGCATGTAACCAGTAATTCTACGTTCTACGGTGAGGAGTCTCCCAGAATTCACACAGATCTTTTGTCTTATATCATCATGCACTTGTTGTAACAATGTTTATTGTTTTAATCTTATGCATTTTGCTGTTGGAGCTGGCTGGAGTACACTGAATTTTAAAGAACAACATACAGAGCTTGTTAATTGAAAATAATCCTTTTGAACTTACACATAGACTCTGTGGTATTTGGTGTGGTGGTGGTGGTAGACTTACACGAGTGAGTGAGTGAGCGAAAGGGTGTTATCTGTTCTGGGTTGTGTAATCATTGGGTATCTTCGGGTGGGGGTTCGGGGACCTAATAAGACACTATAGCTAGTCGTTCAGGGGATTGTGGGTTCACTTCTGACTGAGGTGTGAGGAAGGTCCAAGTTCCAAACTCCCATCACCAACATCCTATTTTCTTGTGCATAGTTCTGCATGGGGCTGTGCAGAATCCCATTCCCCACATCAGTAGTAGTATGTACTATATCCTATCAAAAATAGTCAAATATCTGGTTGGGCATTTTGTTTGTGGTAATTGTCAAAGCCTCAAGATTAAGAAGCCTAGAAGAGGACAACCGAAAGGACTGGACTCAGTGGCTAGAGCTATTGGTCAATCTGAGTTTTATTCAAAACCGTAAAATAAAGAGTGGCAATGCAAACTGGGAAAGCTTAGCGACAGACTAATAGTAGTATAGTAGTACAGACATTCATAGCAGAGGCAGTTAGAACTTAGAGGCAGGGATAACCAGAATTTAGAAACAGATATTCAAGTCAAGATCATTGAATCTTTTGTAAAAATAGAATTAGGGAGTGGAACCAGAATTAATAGTTCGGAAAAAATAAGGTGCAGTAAAAGTTAGGGCAATATAATTGTTAATATTAACCACTGGAGGACTTACTGGGACCAGCAGCAGGGCCCTCGGTAGAGGAGCGGTCCTCTGGTGGTTGTCCCGCAGACTCGGACCCCGTCTTCTTGCCCCTGGGTGCTGCAGATCAGTGATCATGTAAGATATAATAAAGAAAGACACAAACATTAATGATTGCTGTGAAACAAATAAATTATGTAAAAAAATGCTCAAAAAACGTTTTAGGAAACAAAAATTGCAATAAAATTGACCTATCTAATCCGATCGACTACTGGCTTGCGGGATTCACGGACAGTCTACTTATTTAGGAACACTAATTCAGTGTTCCATTCAGATTGATTCAAATAAAATCCTGAACACTAACTAAGCCTAAGTACCACCTGACCTAGCCCACCTATTCCAGGCGGGCCAATTGGTCATTAAGTCTGCATTTCCATTTTTTTAGCCCTCAAAAATGCATAGATGAGAAGGAGGACACATGCATAAAGGTGCATAATGCATACACCAAATTGTTGGTTGGTTGCGTCTGATGTTCTGCAGCTGACTGACACTGAGCCTACCACTCACTAAACAAACTACAAAAGGTTCTACTAAGGACTGGGGTAAGCAGCACTCAGTGACAGAGGATGCGTCATGCAGACCGCTCAAAAATTATCAACTAATAGTAACTAAACCTAGTATCAAATTCCATCCACCACTATTTGACAGGAGGACAAAGGAAGGACTAGAGTCTCTCTAGCAATAGCATTACCTAACTGAAGTTCTCTAAAGTAAACTCTTACATAATAATAAGGACAAGCGAGCGCAAAGTTGCAAACAAGTAAGAGTAGCGCCCAGCACCTGTGTCCTACAATCACAGAAGAATTTGAAACGTAATTTACCTGCAATGTAAGCAGCAGTATTCTTGTTATTTGTAAACAATTTATACACAAATCACAATATACTACTATATATATTAGCTATTCACCAAGCCCCACGACCTCGACACCTAGCAGGTCCAACAGGTCCTGCTCCCGGTCCAGGATGTCTGACCACCAGTGTGCCAGGTGGTTATGGGTGCGCCGGACCCCTGAGCAGCGAAACACTGCCCGGCGCACCTTCGCCCACCGGCGGTGACGCTCCTGGGTAGGGTCCCCGGAGCCTGGCCTGCCGCCTGCTGCCAAGGTCAAGGGGAGGTGGCGCTGAAGAAAGAAAACAAGGGCGGCCACCTCCGCCTCACTAAAAAGCTGGCAGGCTTGCACCCCTGCAGGGCGCAGTCTGCAGCAAGGCAGGCGGCTCTTGGGTGCACGCTCCTTGCCCTTTGAGCCGTCACTGCTGCTACCCTTCACCATGGTTCTGGGGTGGGAGGACGAGGCGGAAAAGAAAAGTTAGAAGGGAAAAATAAAGTTAGGGGAAGAAGTAGGAGCTTAAAGAAGAAAGTTATATAAAACAGTCAAAAAGTAAAAAAAACAGTAAAAAGTTGAAAACAATGCAAAATATAGACTTAGGCAGAGAGAGAGATAGATAAGAAATAAAGAAAAATTGAAAAACAGTGTAAAAAACTAAGGATTGCAAAGATTGAGGGAGGATAGAAAAGCAGGCCCAGAACCATAGCATAGAGTGAAAAACAAGATGGCCGCACCCATCACGACCGCGTGGGTAAGTTTGTGCGATATTTCTCCCCGAGCATGCAAAAAACATCGCGAACACCTACGACGCGTTCCCGAACATGAAATGCGCATCGCGAGCACGCTATACGCGACCCGGAACAGGAAATAAGGGATCGCGAACGGGCGGGACAAGTGAAAAACAAGATGGCCACGCCCATAGGCGACCGCATGGGTAAGTTCGCGAGATACTATACCCCGAGCACGCAAACAGCGTCCCGAACACGCACAACGCGTTCCCGAAGAAGAAAAACGCATCGCGAACGGGCGCGACAAGCAGCTACGCATGCTTGCGTAGCTACGCGTAGCTCGCGTAGCGCTCTGACGTCTTCGCGTAGCTTCGCGTAGCGCGACTACGCGAACTACGCCCAGGGTTAGTCTCCATGATACATTCTGGCCATTTGTGAAATCAGACAGTCGGGCATGACTGGTCTGCCATCTGTGTATACCCATACATCATCATCTGTTCTTCGGGTACATCCTATTTTAATCCAAACATCTCTTTCATTCTCCTTAGCATCGTCTTGCAGTCTTTTCACTTCATTCCATGTTTCAGGTGGTGCACATAGCATAAGTTTGCAGCTGATTCCTATCCTTTCAACCTTTTTATTTACTGACAACCTGTTTTTGGCACAGTGTTGAGCCACCAGATCTGCATATCTGTTACTGACTACCACCCAGTCATCTCCTGACTGGTATGCGTCACATTTCACCACTGCCAATTCTTTTGGTGATTGTATTGCTTCCAATAATTCTTTTACAAACTCTCCATTTTTGATTGGGGATCCTGAAGAAGTCATGAAATCCCTCTGCATCCACAGTTGGCCAAAGTCATGCACAACCCCGTACCCATATTGACTGTCCGTAAATATGGTTACTCTTAAATTTTTCCCAATTTTGGAAGCTTTGATTAGAGCAATTAATTCAGCTACTTGTGCAGACTTGACTCCTGGTAAATAGGATGCTTCGACTATTCAAGTTAGTTCACACACAGCATAGGCTGCGCTCAATTTACCATCCTCATGCCTTAGGCATGAGCCGTCCACAAACAGCTCCCTAACTGGATCTTTTAAGGGTGTTTCCTGTATGTCAGGACTTGGTTTTGTACACAATTCTGTGACTTTTAGACAATCATGTTCTGGATCGTCCTTAACTTCTTCACAAATTGGATCTGGCAATAACGTAGCAGGATTCACAACAGTGCACCTAACTATGGTCACATTTTCAGCTCCAAGAATAATTCGTTCATACCTTGTCATCCGACTAGGTGTGAGATGCTGAATTCTAGTTCTTGTCAATAAGATCACAACTGCATGTGGGACAAACACTGTTACGGGGTATTCCATAACTATTGACTCACTTTGTTCAATGCTCATACAGGTAGCAGCAACTGCTTTCAAACAGCCTGGCAATCCTGCCTCCACTGGGTCCAATGTAGCAGAAAAATATGCTATAGGACGCCTGTCTATTCCATGTCTTTGAGTTAACACTGAAAGTCCACAATTTTCTCTTTCATAGCAAAATAGTGCGAATTCTCTTCTATAGTCAGGCATGCCCAAGGCAGGTGCCTCACACAATGCATTTCTTAATTTTACAAATGCACCAGCACTTTCATCATCCCATTCAACTGGATCTTTGGCTTTCTTTTTGGTTAACTGAATTAAAGGCTTTGCTAGTAGTGAAAACCCTATAATCCATTGTCGACAGTATCCTACTATTCCAGGAAACATTCTCACTTCTCTTTGTGTTTCTGGCATTTTCATTTTCTTTATTATTTTTATTCTGGTTCAGATGTTAATCTTCTTGTTCCTCTTTCAATTTGGTGTCCCAAATATTTAACTACTGTTGTACAAAACTGCAGCTTTTCAGGTGACACTTTGTGTCCTTCCTCAGCCAAATGGTTGAGTAATGCAATTGAATCTTCAACACAATCATCATGAGTGTTGGAAGCTACCAATAAATCGTCTATATACTGCACCAAGACTGAACTCCTGGGCAGCACTAATTTCTGTAGACATCCTTTCAGTATTTGATTAAAGATGGAGGGACTTTCTGTGTATCCTTGAGGAACACGATTCCATACATAGACTTTGTTTTCAAATTTAAACGAAAAGAGATATTGGCTATCTGGGTGCAACGGTATTGAAAAGAATGCTTGGCATAGATCAATCACGGTGAACCATTCTGCACTCCAGGGTATCAGGTATAGGATTACTGCAGGATTTGGTACTATAGGACAACAAGGTACCACGATTTTATTAATTTTGCGCAAATCCTGAACAATCCTATACTTTCCACTAGGCTTTTTCAAACCCATGATTGGTGAATTACAAGGGCTACTCATAACTTCTTTTAATATGCCTTGTTTTACCATTCTGTTAATTTCCTCAACAACTCCTGCTTTTACTTCTGCACTCATTTTGTACTGTCTAGTATTTGGGAAGATTGCACCTTCTTTTATAGTGATCTTTACTGGGTCTATTTTTGCCATAAGTCCTACTTCTTTCCCTGTAAAATCCCATATCTTGGAATTCACTGTAGTTCTTAGTTCTTCTGGTAATTCGTTTTTGGTTATCAAAGAGAACATCTCATCTATTTCTGTACCTTGCTTGGCTATCATGAACTTATAAACATGATCTTCGTCCGGGGTCTGTATTGCAACACCATCCGGTGTGCAGAAAATAGTGCAATTCATTTTGCACAGTAAGTCTCTACCCAATAGGTTTACTGGACTAGAATCACACACTACAAATTGATGCATTTCTCGGAAGTTTCCTATTTTTACTTCCATTGGCTCAGTAAGGGGTGTTCTGATCTTTTGATTTGCTACACCTACAACTTGGATAGCTTCTCCAGAGAGAGGAAGGTCTGGGATGTCTGCTGTTCTCACAGTAGAACGGGTAGCACCAGTGTCCAAAAGGAAAGTGATATCATTACCTCTTACCTTCCCTTCAACATAAGGACCTGGCTGATCTACCGGTAAGGATGCGCCAAGTACGCACTCCTTCTCCCCCTCTCTTAGGCACCGTCATTGATGATTATATGGCTCAAATTCATCCTGTAAAAGAAACTGGGAAGTTACATAGTCATCCTTACCACTTCTTCCTTGATATCCGACGTCTGTACCGTGCTTTGCTCTGCTCACATTACCCTGAATAGGGGCAGGTGGCAACTGACTCTGAGGATTTACACCCTGCTGTGAGTCATTCTGCGTCTGTGGATTTAAATTATGATTTGGGTCATCATTATTTCGAATCTTTTTACATTCGTCCTTCCAATGTCCCAACTTTCCGCATCCATGACAAGGAAATTTCTTTGTAGCCTCTTCTCTACTCATTCGTCCTCTCACTTTACCACCATTTCCTGTGTCACCATTTGTTCCAGAATCTTTTCCCTGATTATCAGTTGGATTATCCAAATTAATTCCCTGTCGCTCAGCCATTTTCACCTGAGCCCACATCACTTTTTCTTGTAATTTCTTGTGCCTATCCTCAATATCGTCTCCACAATATTTTGCATATTTCAAAATCTCATCTATGGGTTTCCCTTGCCAGCACAACATGTGCTGCTTAATCATTTGACAAATCACTGGCTTTAAACCATAAACAAATCGGTAGACAAACTGACTCATATTTTTATCTCCAATGTCCTCAAATCCACTATACTGTTTGAACACCTGTAATAGACGTTCATAATAGGCATGTACCGATTCACTTGCTTCTTGGGTGGTCCTGTCTATTTTCACCCAATCTGTTTCCTTTGGTGGTATTTTCCCCTTCAGGTAAGTTATTACCTGCTGCTACTTTTTCATTACATCACTTGATGGAGCACCTGTTTTTGCATCTCTAGGATACTCTTCACTCGGCCAGTCAACTGTAATTTTACAATCTGTCCACAAATTGGCAGGTACCACTATGTCAAACAAACCATCCAAATCCTTCAACAATACCTTTGACACTTTCACAAACCTCTCAACCTGCTTGTACCATTCAATTGGCTTTTCTCTCAACTTTGGAAAATCATTCGTAAATGACAGAATATCTTGTCTACTCCATGGAACATGAACGTAACCTCCTCCAGGTACTTCCCGCATCGGGTATATTTGATCTACTTTTCCTGTTTCCTTCAATAAATATTCAGAATTCGATCTACTGTACCGTGCCTCTTCCTTTTTCTTTGTCCATCTAGCTTTCCATTTATCTAGATCTCCCCATTTCTGTAATACTAACATTAATTCTTTTACTTGTAGTTTTCGACCAGAGGCATTCATGTTTTCTAGGTCCTTGTCAGAAAAGTCTGCTCTATAGGGCTTCTGTAACACTTTTGACTTCCCTATTTCAATCCCCATCCGTAAGGCCAAATCTGATAATTTCTCATGAAATATTTTTACATTTCTAGTGATGCTCCTGCATACAAACAATAGTTCTTCCTCATCGTAAGTATTTAGACGATCTACTCCTACATTTCCTGCTATCATTTCTTCTAACTCGACTTTTAATTTGTAGATGTCCATGATCTTTGGGGGATGAACTCTGTCTGTCTGATCCTTGTGCCCACCTTTCTAAGTCTTCTGGCGTTACTACTGTGGCACTCTTAGTTCCAGATGATGTTACTATATTTACATCTTTGGAGCAACCAGGTGTTATTCTTGTAGGAGTACTATTTACAGATCCTCGAATAGGTAAATCCATTAAGGATATCATAGATTCACAATCACTGATATGGTCATCAATTATTACAGTTTCAGGTTTGGGAATCTCTACAGGTGTAGGCATGACTAGAGGTTTTGGATAATTTACTTTGTCACCATATAAGGGAACCACTGGACCAATTGTTACAGGTATGGTCAGGGAATCAGGATGTACATTCAGCTGTGTTATTTTTTGTATCAATTCTGCTCTGTTTCTGTCTATAGCCTCTTTTCCTTTATCCTGAAGTACCCTATTAACTTGTGGATTATGCAATACGTGCGGTACCAATGGTGTTCTTAATATTGGTGCACTTGGGGTACATCCACTTGTCCCTTCCTGATATGGTGGCGGGTTCTTTAATATTTCTTCCATAAATTCATCTTCAGAATCTCCAAACCCTGTCAAGTGTTTTGTCTTTTCTGTGCATTTGCTCCCTAACGACTCTTCTGATATACAAACTGGATATAAACCTTCTGTAAGCATCGCTCTTCTCCACTGTTTCATCTGACCGTCTCTTGACTCATTTTGGTATCTAGGAAAAAATCCCCTATAACCCCTACTGCTTCTTGATCGGTCACGTTTGAATGCCTCTGTTTCCCACTCTTCTAGGGCTTCGTATTGAGTTAATCTTGGTCTGGGTTCTAAGTCATTCATCCTCATTCTCAAATTTTGAAGAATTCTCCCATTGAAAGTACCATTCTCTGGGAATGCTAATATTCCATCATTTTTTGTATATTCTATCCAATTTTCTAACCATACGCAAGTATGAAAACCTCTCTCCATCATCATGAATGAAGCGGGCGTTTTTGCTGGTGGAATGATAATTCCTTCTCTAGTTTTGATGGGTTTATCCTTCTTAAAATAATTCTTAACCTTTTGTAGAAATGTCATTTTTCTCTTTTCTCCATACATTTTGGGTAAATTTCTATGTATCGAATTATATTCTGCAAAACCTAGGAATCTCCTGTCTGGACGGTTTCCTGTTAAAGTTGGATCACGTTTCCACATATAATCTCCACTATCCACTAAGATTTCGACTTCTATGCTGACAACCAATTAAATTCCAGCTAACATTTGTCTCTGAACCAATCCTAGCGTGGTTTTTCAGTGACGTCTGTCTGACGACCCCTCCTTTACAATCTGCGCTTCACTGTCCCTCGCTGTTTCAACCAATCCCAGCGCGACACCTGTGACGTCAGTATTACTCCTGACTACTGACTCCTCCTTTACAAGAGTCATTCCACACCCGCTGTTTCAACCAATCCTAGCGCGGCGTTTGTGACGTCAGCTTCCTCTCCGGCAGCTGACCCACCTTTTACAAAATCGTACGCAAAACTTTATTTTCTCTACGCTTCTTATTAAAATTCAGTAACAACATAAAACATTCGCTATCGTGCCAGTTTCGCTAAATTGAAAAGGATAGTTTCTCTCACACTTAGTAAAACCTTTCCGTTTACTAAACATACACTACGAGTAAAACCCTTCCGTTTACTCTTCACGTAAGCTTCAGAAATACCTGCTACTTCTTCAATGTTACCCTTTCTAGGTGATATAACATCAAATTTTTACCAGCGTATTCCTTTGCTATTACTCACACGCATAGAGTCCCTAACAAGTACTGATAGCCCTGCTTAACTTTTCAGTACTATTTCTGCCTGACAGATAACCTCACTGCAGTATGGCTTCCACTTACCATCCGCTATTCAATTTTCCCCGGGGATTCTAGACAACATAAAACAAAACTTTTGAACAACGGATGTTAGTTTATATAAAAATTAATTCTCATTACCCAATTAACAAAATGCAACCATCCTCTGCTACCAGAACACTGATCCAGCGGGTTACTAGCAACAAGCATTCATACACCGAATACTCACCTGGGCCCATTCATTCATACTACGCTAGCAATTTCCGCTGGTGGGTCAGTTGTACTCTTTATCAATATCCCTGCTACCAATTACTTTTCTAATTGAAGAGTAATGACTTACCAATGGACCCTTTGATAATTGGGAAGTTTAAAATGAGTTACATTCAATACAATTCATAGACCTGAAATAATCACTGAGTCAGGAAGTTTTAAAATGTTTATCTAAGGATTTAGCAGAGTAAATTACAAACCACATAATACTTAATCGTATACCAAGGATGAAGCATACTAATAATCAATTATCGATCAATGAAGGTCCCTCAGAAAGAAGAAGATAGAGACAGCAGCACAGCTAAAGGTTGCATTTATATTTACCTAGAGATGTGAGAACCAAACCCCTAGGCCAAGGAGTTGAAAAGATAGGTCCCAAGAAGGATGAAGACCAAGACCTCCGGACCAGGTTCAGGACAGGATAGGTGACCTCTCTATCAACGACGCCTGCGTCGTTTCCCTCTCTGACACTTCGCTCCTCCTCGATATCTTCCGTGTCTTCCTTCTAATGGAATCCGCCGCCCCCACCTCAGGACCTCTCTGGACAGCGGTTCAGTCTGCAATCGATCAGCTCGTTCTGTGGTTCTCAAAGCTGACAGCCTCAGCGCCAATGCTAACTCTAACTCTAGCTAATTAGCTAATTCTATATCTATTATACCCTTCTACACCCAGGTACCTCCCATTAATGTTTCAAATTTATGGGCCCACTACTTCTGATTGGACGGGGACAGGGGGTTGATCCTCACACCATGTCAATTTAGTTCAATTTCTTTAAGCCCATTGTTTTAAAATACCGCCCCTCACCAATTAATACATTTGCTTTATTTCCCACCCGTCTCACGACAAAGTTTAATACAATGTATATATAAAATGTTGCATTTGCAAGAACATCGCGGATGTAGTGGAGTTGGCCACCAGGTCATGGCCTTGTATGACTTCCAAGTTGACTTCATCGCTGTGCCTTGATTTTCAGGGCGCATGCGCACATCTCATTGGCTTCAAGCTGCCCTTCCGTTAACCCAGGCCCCATTTTACAAACTAATAAAAAGTCAAAGAAGAAAACATTAAAATCACAAATAAATGTCTTCATTGTATACCCCCTAGTTCTACTCTATTCCCATTTAATTATAAATCTATCCCGCATTAATAGCGTTAAAATACCACAGTGTTAATTGCAGCAAATGCGCAAGCTTTAGCACGTGAGAACATTAAGCAGCCATTTTAACACACACTGCGAAGAAGCAAAGTTTTCCCTCCAAGCAAAGAAAGACGTCATACCACGTGATATGGTTGACACATGCGCAATGAAGTTCCCGCGCTTTAGCGGCCATTTTGGATTAGACAAGCATTACTTATTAGTTAAACACATAGGCAAGCTTCACTTGGATACTATGTTCGTGTATGCATTTATTAGTAAAGACATTACAAAGTTTAATTAATTAATACTGTGAGAGGATTGCTTACGAGCAAGTCTCATTCTGAGTTCTTGCTCCATCACTAGGACATCATTGGATCATCCTTTTACTTTTGAAGAGATTGTTAATGCTATCAAACCCCTTTCTTCTGGTGGATATCTTGGTCCAGAATTCCAGATGGCATTCCTGCAGAGTTTTACAAGGAGTTTTCCCAACAGTTATCTCCATATCTGTTCACTTTGTATGAGGAATTTCAGAAGAATTTCTCTGCAGAAGAATCCTTTAGAGACTCAATAATTGTTGACATTCCTAAACCACATGATGATCCTTTTTCTCAATCAAACTATAGGCCTAACTCTCTCCTAAATCCTGAGAATAAAGTTCTCCCTTCAATAAAACACAATGAAAAAAATGGGTTATGAAAGGAAGGATTTCTTCAAATAATACAAGGATAAATTGTCTATATTGTCAGATTATAAACCTCTTAAATCTCCCCATGGCCTGTTGGATTTAGAAGCTGAGAAGGCTTTTTATAAAATTAATTGTCAATTGTTACCTAAATATATGCATTTTTTCAATTTGGTACAAAATTTCCAAATAGGGTTAGAGCTTAATAACAGAGCCTACTGCCAAAATTAGTGTTAATAGTTTTAGGTCAGATTTGACTATTTACGGGTACCTGACAAGGTTGCCCTTTCTCCCACTGTTAATTTAATTAGCAATTGAACATCCTTTATGTTTAATTCATAAACCAGGCCTAAATAAAGGCATCACAATAGTGAATGTCAATTTTTTTTGAAGAACCATTGATTGTGTTACTATATATACCACAAATATTGATACCTAATCAAATATTTCTGGGTAGACATTCACTATTACCAAGGCTGAGTTCTTTGAATGTGTATTGTACTCCTGATATGATATCTAACTCTGTCATCTCATGGTGTCTAAATTCACTGATAAGGTATATAATAATTGTGATATTATTTTATAGAAGAGCAATCAGAAAATTGCAAAATAATATCTCCTCTCCACTTCCCTTGGTGGGGTGGAATTAAATGTGATGAAGATGGTTCTTATGTGACCAATATTATATTTAAGTTCAAAGCTTACTGTGCAATCTTCTACTAATTTGTATCAACAGTTGATAAACTTATCTCAAATTGTAATTGGAAGAATATAAAACCCAGAATATGTTAAAATACATTTAAGAACGCTAAGAAAAATGGAGGATAAGGATTACCAGATTTCTATCAATACTATTACTTCATTTTAGTAGTTGCTGGTACACTATGGTTCCAGGAGAATCATTTGGATAAAACATCTAAGTGGCTTACAATAGAAAGAAATTTGATTGATCCTTTACCAGCTTCACTCTCTATCTCTCATAAGCGTTATTTTATGACATTCGGGCAAGTAGATTAGCTCTATTGATTCCATGTTCCATACAAATGTTTCATGCTCTGAAAATTTCCAAAATGTTTTCCCTCTGGTATAATACTAAGTTTAGTTTAAAGAAAATTATCTTTTTGGGGAAATTATGACTTGTTGCAGGGTCTTTTTTAACATGATGTATGTAAATGTTTTCCGCTCTTCTCTGGAATTGCAAAGAGATTATAATATACTATTGGTGAATATTATATACACAATTTTATTTGATACTATATTAAATGCTCCTTCTGGCTTTACCTGTGGCCAAAATATTATTTCTTAATATTGCTCAAAAAATGTGGTTGGATAATACAACAGGAACATTTCCATTAGCTCTTTATCAGACTAATAGGTGGACTTAATATAAATGCTTTTGGACAAAAGAACATTTGTTTAAAGCTAAACCATCTGATACTTCTTTATTTTGGCACTATATTGCTGCAATTGCCTCATACAAACATATGCTATTAGGTTATCCAGTTATATTTGAGATTTGGAAAAGGGTATGGGAAGCTATTGTGCACATTTTGTCTGTTCCTGTTGAGATTTAATTTTCAATTATAGTTTGTAAATATGTCATACTTACCGCTCAACTTTCAGTAATTCAGGCAAAAATGTTTAATTTTCATATTTCATCTGATATTAAATCTATTACCCCCAATGGCAAAAATGCTACTTTACTATCAGTACATCATTTTGGAATTGTTTATAAAAAAGGTTTTGATACCTCTATATCTAAGGGTAATAAAGTGTCTCCTTCATAAAAATTATTATGGAAACATTTAGATAACTATGTTACACACACAAATAAAAATACTTATATATTATATTTATGTTTTGACATCTTCTCTTGAGAAATATGTATTTGGTAATACTTTATGAATGTTACAAGTATATATTGTTCTTCTTGATACAGTAATTTTTGCCCACATGAATTTTATATGTTTTTTGTTCCTCACAATATCATTTTCTTATAATACTGCTCTTTATTTATCAATAATTGTTATATGTTAAATACCATCTGAATATGCAGTGTAATTTGTTTTGTACTTGCTTTACATGTTTATTTTATCACAATATTTTAATAATTCAATAAAGAAATTTGAACTATCAGAAACAGGAACCCATACACTGTAGGCGATATGCATTAGCCACACACCAGTGGGATAGTCCAAGACGCATATGGTCAATGGCATATGTGCCTGAACAAAACCTCTTTTGTCACTGCTGCCACAATTTGTAGTCTAGTAAAGAGATTAGAGTTCTCAAGATCTACTAGATTCATCATCCCATCCAATGTCGTATGGCATTTCCACCACTTCAAATGTCTCTTAATTCAGTGCTGAAATGACTGAGAAAGTACTTCAGACTGCAATCACTAGGCTTATTTTTAAGATTCCTTAATATTATTTAAAAAAAGCTAATTGACATATGCTGGGAATACCCCTTATCCCTGTGACTGGGCACCGCTCACCATCAGAATCATTCTAAGAGCTGATAACTTTGATATTGCTCCCAGAAAGTCTTGGCTCTTTCTTTACCAACGTCACCCAGACCTTATATTGAGGACTGATGTTTCTTGATTGTCCAACTCACATCTCCATATTTTTTGGACTGACCTGAAGAAAGGTTTTTACCTGTATTCAACACAATATTTTAGCACCATACAAATCTTCTTAAATCCTTAAAAGCGACTGATGAAATCCATCAGAGCAGGTGGTATAAAGACTTAAACTGCTATCATTTATGATTTGAAGGGTAAACACATTCATCATGGATCTTGGCCAGAAACAAAATTGGGCCCAATTCACAAGGAATCTCCTCACTTGGGGCAGAGATTTCACAGACATAAAGACACTACTCGTAACTTAGCTTTCGAATACCGAAAGTCGTAAACTCAGACTTTTGATCTAAGTTTACCTTTGTGAATTCCGAAAGTCATAAACTTAGACTTTTGGTCTAAATTTACCTTTGTGAATACCGACAGTCATAAACTTAGACTTTTGGTCTAAGTTTACCTTTGTTAATACCGAAAGTCGTAAACTTAGACTTTTGGTCTAGGTTTATCTTTGTGATTCAGGCCCAGAGACTCTAGTGTATTCTAAGAAACTGCTGCATATTCTAATGTAATTTTACAGTTCAACCCTGAGGAGGCAAATAGGAAATGTGAGGGGGTGGAGTTGAATGTCATAAAAGATTGCCAAGAAGGTCCATCACCCTTATATCCTAAAATGCATCTGGTAAGCCAAAATTGGTATTAGTGGAAGTGGTCTGAAGATGCTGAAAAATCCGTGCAAAGTTGCAAAAACATTTTTAAATATTGACAAAGTGGGCTAAATCTGTGATGGAAGAATTCTGTGAAAAAGACAGGACAAAATCCTATTAATGTTTCTTAGATCAATGTAAAAAAAAAACAACTAGTACAAAAACCACCACTCACTGTATTTGTCTACTGCTTTGCTTAATGTTAAGAAAGCAAGCTAATTGATATATGTAGGATCTCTGTCCTACTTGTCTCTTCCGCGACCTGAGCAGATTTTTTAAAGTAGTGCAATGAAGTGCAGAGATCAAAGTTGCTGTGCTGAGGTGCACCAAGTGGAGAGAGCATCGCAGACCAATATCTATTAAAATATGGTGCTGCTGC